>JASFAT010002405.1:0-600000 GCA_031353405.1 Baronia brevicornis
AATTCCCAGATTTTAACAAGCCATTTATATTGACCACCGATGCATCAAATTTTGCAATCGGAATGGTCTTATCGCAGGGTTCAATTGGTTCGGATAAACCAGTGGCGTATGCTAGTAGAATACTTAGCGATACAGAAGTGAGATACAGCACAATAGAGAAAGAATTATTAGCTATAATATGGGCAACAAAACATTTTAGACCATATTTATATGGAAATAGGTTTACAATTTATACAGACCACAGGCCGTTAGCGTGGCTATATTCTCTAAAAGAGACAAATAGTAAACTTACACGATGGCTGTTAAGGCTTGAAGAATATGATTTTAAAATACAATATAAAAAAGGTAACCAAAACTCGAACGCTGATGCTCTTTCCCGAATAAAATTAAATGCTTTAGAAGATAATTTCAATTCAGTCATGGTTAACGTGGATGATGAGGATGATAGAATAGAAGAACTTATTTTAGATTTAGAAGAAGAAATAAATAGGAATAGAAATAAGACACCTCAAAACAAAATAATAGAAATATCAGAGTCAGACGAGGATCACTCAAAAGAAATAATAGAGGAAGAGATAGATGATGGAGCGACGGCTAATTCTGTTTCAAATAGAGAACATGACGGAATTCCAATTTTAAATGAAGCTATAGATACAAAGTCTAAACAAATTTTAGTATTTTTTTGGTCTAGAAACAACATTTCAGTTAAAGATATGTCAAATAAAAAACAAAAAATTATCGGAGTTCATATGCCAATAAATAATGACAACCTAGTAAAGGAATTTTTAAAAGAGTACATAGATCCTAAATATAAATATTTTATTTATTTTGAACACCCAAGGTTTAGGCAAAGCTTTGAAAACGTATTGATCAAATTATTTAAAAAGGACTCATTAAAATTGACAGAGTGCACAGAACGAGTAATTAATTTAACTGAATCTGAATGTGATCAGAGAAAAATAACACTCAAGTATCATGATGGTAAAACATGTCACCGTGGTATTAATAAAACTTTAGCTAAACTTAAAAGACACTATTGGTGGACAAACATGAAAGAAACCGTCACAGCTATTATTGATGCTTGCGAGAAGTGCAAAAAAATGAAATACGATAGGAAACCGATTAAGCCCCCAATTCAATTAACGCAAAATCAAAATGCACCATTTCAAGAAACTTTTATGGATTTATTATATATCGAGGGAAAATATTATTTAACTGTAGTAGATGCATTTAGTAAATTAGGACAGGCTATTTCTATAGATAATAGAAGCACTCCCGAAGTTGTAAGAGCTTTAATCAAATATTTTAGTATGTATGGAGTACCTAGGAAAATAAATTGCGATTCGGGTACAGAATTTAATAATGCGTTACTTAAGGAAAAGTTAGAATTATATAAAATTGAACTTCACATAGGGACCCCTAATAATCCCAGCTCAATGGCAATAGTAGAAAGATTTCACTCTACTATTATCGAAATTTATCGTTTAGCGAAATACGATAAAAGCGACTTAGACGCCGCATCGGTAATGACTTACGCTATCATGGCATATATCAACAGTGTTCATTCAGCGACCGATTTCACTCCATTTGAACTAGTATTTCGACAAACAGACTCGGATAGTAGTTTTAATATAGAAAGAGAAAAAAATTTGACTCAAAAACTACTAATTGATCATAGGAAACGATTAAAAGTTCTTTACGAGTATGTAACTGATAAATTACAGACAGAAAAAGTTAAAGTTAGAGACAAAAAAGGTGGCGAAGAACCACCATCTATAAAAATTGGAAATGACATTTTTATGAAAAATACGATAGTCAGAAAAGCCAAAGAACTACCCAGATACGAAAAAGCTAAGGTAACTGGTAAAGTCGAAAGAAATATTATTCCCGTCCAATTAAATAAGAGAACAACAAAAGTAGCAACGAAAAAATATTAAACGTCCTCGGCAGATTATGCCTGGCACTTCTGGTACTAGCGACGCCAACAAGAACCGTTAACCTGCTGAATCTAGAACAGAATCCGGGAATAGCAGCATTCAAGATGGGAGTAGCAGCGATGAAGAATAATTATTGGACTATATTTAGGATAATAAATATGGAATCGTTAGAATTACAGATAGATATTAATATTCAAGATTTTAATAGAGTAATAAATAACATATTAGAGGAAAATAAGTTAGGAAAGGAATTAGACGGTTTAGTTAAACAGGTAGAATATTTAATAACATTAACTAATAATAAATTATATCAAATTTTGCCATACAATAAACGCGGAAAACGAGCAATATTTAAACCACTTGGTTCCCTCATAAAAATAATATCCGGTAACTTAGATGAAGACGATGCGATAAGGTATAATAATGAAATTAGTAATTTAAGAAATAGAGAACATTTAGTGGAACGCAAAGTGTCATCAATACAAACAGCTTTTGATAGTTTAGTTAACGCTTCAAATATAATAAACTCCAATGTAAAAATCTTAGGAAATAGAACTAAAGAAATGGAAACATTGCTAGAAAAAGAATTAAAATTTAACAAATTATTGCACGTCAAGATAGAAGATCACAGATACCTTTGCGCTGAAGAGAACTTAGCTCAATATCCTACTGAAACCTGTATAGAGGAAATCATGTCTATTAAGAATAATTACAGCGATTGTATCGAAAATCTAGTAAAAATAGAAAGCCTAAAGATACAAAAGATTACAAGCAGCAACTGGCTGGTGTATACTGAAAATATTTTAATAATAACGGAACATTGCAGTGAAGAAACACATAAATTCAGCATCCGTGGTACCTACATATTAACACCAAACAGACATTGTGACGTACAAGTTGGAAAAATATATATCAATGCTGCAACAGGCGACAACAGATCAATAGATAACTTACAATTACCATTGATACAAACACCCTATCTTCAGAACTCCATCGTGAAAGGAAATAAGCAAATTAATTTAATTGACGTGGATTTCAGCGATATTAAGGAAGTAATAAATAGTGCGAAATTTAGTGAGAGTGAAATACTAAAAGAATATGAAGCTTATGGACTATATTCCTTTATGTAATTGTTATTTTTATAATTTTATGTAATATTATTGCTGTTATTAAATTTGAAAAAATTAAATTATGTCAAAATTCTCCGAAGTCACCTGTGATTCCTTCGGATAATTTCTCATTTAAGGGGGAGGAGTTAAGGGTACGGAACCCTATAATATTAACTTCGTTAGCACTCTTGGCGATTGATGTAAGGTAATGCGAGCCAAGTGCTTAAGTTAGCATTAATATAGTATATAAGGTTTGTGTGAATTAGTTTAAGTTGATTTTTGGTTTGATTGTATTCCGATAAGCTTCCGTTGTAATTAAATAAAGTTTTTTTTATTAATATTCGGTGTCAATCACTTAATTCGCGCCACCTAGCCCAATCTTCGGCTACACGTATCCAGTCTCTGCCAGCCGCCTTGCGCAGATCGTCGCTCCATCTAGCAGGAGGGCGTCCCACACTACGTTTGCCGAGTCGCGGTCTCCACTCCAGCACTCGTCTACTCCAACGATTGTCTGTTTTCCGACAAACGTGTCCAGGCCATTGCCACTTCAGTCTGCTAACTTGAAGAGCAATGTCGGTGACTCTGGTTCTCCGGCGAATTTCTTCATTTCGAATTCTGTCCACCAGAGAAACCCCGAGCATAGCTCTCTCCATAGCCCTCTGAGCGACTTTGAGCTTGGCGAGGAGACGGACAGTCAGTGTCCACGTCTCGGCACCGTAAGAGAGTACGGGCAGGACGCACTGGTTGAAGACTTATACATAGTGTATAATACGCCACCACAATTAGACAATATAACTAATAATAATATGAGATTATGAAAATGAAATAAGCGCCTGACACATTTATAGCTTGGTAATGAATTGCAGATTGCTTGCTATTAAATTTGCAACAGGCGCTTCACGTTCTGAATACTTCAAATGTATGTACATAAATAAATCTACGAGCTATTTACCATATCTAAATTTAAAAACACGCGAAGGACAGTTACGTAAGATGGTGTCATGTTGTTCTAGTTGAAGAAAGTAAGTTACGCTGTCGATACAATGTTAGTGTTACAGATATAATTGTAGCTAAAATTGTATCTTATTTGTTCTTAAGAAAATTTAAAATAAGAGCTTATTTTAAATTAGGTATAAAAAATAATTATCTCATTTATTAAGACAACCATTTAGTTCAGATTCCTAATTCAAGAGTTTGAAAATATGAATACCACTTAAAATTATCAATTATTTAATTAAAAAATTATCAATATTTTTTTAAACAAAAGTTAGTGACCCTTCTTGTGTTTCAAAGACTGTTCAAATTATTCTCCAATCATATAGAAAAATTATAAAATTTCATTTAAAAAAAAAATTTTCTATCTACAAAATATCACCCACCAATCGAAAACAATTACATTTTTCGACAACATCCAATATATAATAGAGTCAACATACAAGCGGACAATTCGACAATCAAAAAAGTTGTGGAATTCACTGTTCAAATAATAAATAACAATACGTGGTGATTATATAAGGTTATTTACGTGAACTATAAATTACAAAAAGTAACCAAACCTAGCCCTAACTTCGACACAACAAAGCAACACCCCAATGAATAAATATTTGGATTTTTCCCTTTGAATCTTCATCAGTGACGTCTCGAACGTTCATTTTTATGATCTTACATTATTAACAGTTATATTTTTTAATTATAGTCGCGTATTATACAATATAGTTCGATTAAGGTTTATAACTGAAATTGATATGAAATAAATGCGTGTATCGTAACTTTTTAAGTTGTCTGAAAAAGTCTATAGAAGGTTTTGGTGAAATTGCCACCATTTTATCAGGACGTAACGTGACAAGCTACCTAGTTGCATTTCAAAAGATTTGTTATTATTGTATGTTTTACCTTCATAATTGTTATATCTAATTGCCATCAAAGAAGAGAAGAAACTATTGATTAATGATTCGCCAATGAGGGTTATCAAGTTTGAACATATTTTAAAACAAAAAGATAATGAAATTCATAGATATAACATATCGAAAACAATATTTGAGCACCCGTCACGTCCGTGCGTGATGCATCCAAAAAATAGATGATGATGATACAAAGGCCTACTTAGCGAACTAAATAGTCTTTGTACGATGATGGCTCGCTACGTTATGCACCGAAATCATAGTGTTACTACTTCAGTCAAACCGTAGCGCTATGTTAATCACATTAAGCGCCATCTAGTGTCGTGTTTGAAATAAAAGAAACGTAAGCACAACTGCATTCAGCGCTCTTTTTTATTAAAAATGTTTTTGTAGCGCTAAAACATTTATAATAACCAATAATAAAACTACAAAATTATTAATTATTTATATTAGATGTAATATTAATAAGAAGTACAAAATTTAATTAATATATATTTCGTTTTAAAATTAAAAATGAATCACAACAATAATATAATATAATTATATTAACAAATTATTGCACAAATAAAACCAGCAAGAATATTGTTTTGAAATAATTTAAAATTTATTTCTTGGACAACAATCAACAACAACTTACTTTTGACTAAATTTATATTTATAAAAATTTTTTGCAATGACCTTTTAATCATTCTGCTTATAGTAAAATATATACTAATGCAAGTAACAAAATCAATTAATTTAACAAAATTCCAACAAGAATATTAATGGACCTTCGTAATGTACTTTCACTTTTCGTATTATCTCTTTAGATAAAGGAGATCACAACAATATATCTTTTATTAATTCAATTAACAATATTGAAGAAAAAGCGAAATATAAACTAAAATTAAACGTAAGTTTAACCAATAAATAATCAATTAAAAGTATTGTAGTTAAAAAAACTGTTATATTGAAATTTCTTTTCAAACTTTTTTTTTTAAATATATCTAATAATTTATGTCAATATTTAAAAAAATATATAGTGAATGGTGTTTATTTAAATATATATTTTTCAAAGACAACTTTTATTCTTAAAAATAAATAATATTTCACTTTAGTAAACCATTTCTAGGTGTAAAATCTAATGAAAGCGACATCTATTGGTTGCATTCAATAGGTGCCGATGTAAATATTGTTAGAACCTACTTAACACAGGTGGCAGCACTCGTCATAATATTATATAAGTGGTATTTTTTTTTACTCTTCAGACAAATGCCGGCAAAACTACAACACAATAATAATAATAATCAATAAATATCGAGACGACCCAGACCCGTGGCGCAGTGGCGAAGTATTGTAGTGAAGAGTGTTAAATTCGATTTCCGTATTAGGATAAATATTTGTTTTATGAGATAGGAAGGCAAACTAGCAGGCGTGTCACACGGTGGAGAGCATACATAGCCGCCCATAGACATCCGCAGTACCATAGGCATTGCAGAAGCGACCATGCGTTAGTCGTTGTTGAATATGACATTAAGAAACCAAATTTCAATAAAGAAGTCAGAATCCAAAACATCAGCACACAAATCAGCGGTACAGGGGAATCATTCCCCTGTTAGCAAACGCTGTGCCACTTTCTTTGCATAGGATAAGATTATACATAAATATATTGGGTTGTTAGATTTTATTTATTAGTAGTAAACTATAATGAAAGTTTAATATTAAGCTATTTCATTATCTTATTCAGGCAAACAAAATATTTTTATTTACTATTTTATATGATAATGTCTTTTGAATAAGCGTACCCACTTAAGGGACTTCAATGTACATACACATGTCTACCTGCCTATTTCACACATCAGGGATTACTCAGAAAATGTCGGGCGGCTGAATGATTATGAGAACATTACACATAGTGGATTATCAATGAGGATTATATACTGAATGTATATAATCCTCATTTATAATCCACTATGTGATATATGATAAAGTTCAAGTTTAAAAAAAATAATTCTGTTTGCATCGCAACTTTTTTTTAATAAATAATTCATAGATAAAAATAAAGGGGTATCAAGGTACGAACTATATGACAAAGCAAAGTGTCAATGACCTTAAATAAAGGATCAATGACCTCTACAAAAGAGCAGCATGGTGCGGCTCATTGACACTAACTTGTCACGTGACGCAGATTATGTAAACGTTTATAATTGTATGAAAAATATTTCTAATTTTAGGTATCTCTCTCTCTCTCTCCCTCTCTTGTCGAACCCTCACGTCTGAAGATCGCGATCACCAAACTTCACCCAGCGGTTTGTTAGACTCTTTTATTACATAACCAACTCGCTGTTTTCTTCGTGACTTTCATAGTGATTTTCTTGAGAATTTAGTGCAGTGGTTTCCCGTTGACTTCTGCACCAGACATTTTAGGTATATCAAAAAAGAAATATGTATTTTTAAATCGATTCGTTGTAAAATATAATAGAAGACATTGCTTTTGGGATAAAGTACAAGGGGATGATTAATGGAGTCAGGCGTTACTTTGCGGAAATCCATCACTATATGGACAGTCAAAAGTTTTACTTAGCTAAGATCCGCGACAAGCAAAACAATAACAGAAAATTAATAATGTGTGTTTTTCCGTTGGGTTTAGTGGATTTATTTGGAACTTAAACGAAAAGTTTTCGGTTGCCTTCCGTAGAGTCTACTATACCTGAAGATGCCTCGTGTTGGGGCGAAACACGTGTCGTGTACAAGATGGAAAAGTGATAGTGTGTGTTTGGCGTTGTGTATAGTGGTTGGTGGGTGGAGAGTTGATGGCCGATTTTCGGTAAGTTTTTGGTTTAAGTTCCAAATAAATCCACTTAACCGAACAGAAAAAACACACATTATTAATTTTCTGTTATTGTTTTGCTTGTCGCGGATCTTAGCTAAGTAAAACTGTTGACTGTCCATATACAAGGGGATGATTTTTTTCCTATTACGAAGACACTTGTAAAGGATCAAGCAAAAAGAGCGAGAAGATAATAAAAATTCACCACCTTTGAGTCAACAAACTCAAGCAAACTCTTCGTCACCGAGTTATTTGTGGCAAGTTGTATGGTAAGTGGAATTCAGTGGCCAATCGTTTACAAGAGAAAGCAATGGATGGAAAATCAGAAGAGAGGATGGGTCATGTGGTACAAGTGGTCGAAAGCCATTCGATTGACACAGTTGAGTCGCAAAGCTCTACGAACAACAGAACACGTTGAAACTGACTTTTTGTAATGATCAGATACAATTATTCAGTCTATATGAATTTGACAAAAATCCTTATAAACTATGTGTGTACTTATCTACAAGAACAAGTTAAACCCTTGTTCTTGCAGACAGTTCATATAGTTACTAGGTTTATGTGAGGATGTAGTTTGGGGTCCTGCACGAGCTGCCCTATAGTTACGCCTATACCTTCAATACGGAGCATCTCACCACCGCTATGCAGGACCCATCGCCCACAACACAGCGACATCACGCGACGTAATATCACAACGCTTGGAACACAACGACGTAAATGTCGCCGTCACAAATTATGATTTGTACAGGTTCATCGACAAGTGCAAATTATGGCTGGGTATTTAAGTGTAAATCGATTATTTATCTATTCGATTTTAAGATAAATCGATTTCCCTAACAGCCAGTAACCGCGGCTAAAGTTTAGCCCGTCCGACGGCTGACGACGGTCGGAGAGGGTACAATTTGACTTGCAAATCTTGCCAAGCAAAATCCTAGCCCAAACACGCCGCAGGGCGAAATCCAAAGCGATTTGGACACAACAGTGTCAGTGAAATTCATCGATATGTAACAAGTTTATCGAACATTTCTATGACGTAAATTTCGCATAAACTAAACAATTCGAATTCATCACCCTCCTTTTATTATTATTGTACGTACAATATTTACTTATTTTTACAATATTTATTTATATATTCACACTTATCAGCCGCAGGGGATGGCAGAGACCACAGAGCAGACGCAGACTCCATCCGCAGACGTCGGTTTTCTGCGGGAGTGTTGTACTTCCCCGGGGCGAGCCGGCCCATTCACGCTACAGACAAATATTATGCCATTCTTGATAAAGTATTCGTCTGAAACGTGGCTCTACCACTATAAATATCCATTAATAAGGGGATCCAGGTCGGTGCGTTTTTCCTAAAGCTTCTTTCCACGCACCAATACTCGGAAGAACCAGCTACTTGCAGCGGTGTTTCCGAATTGATATAACACGGAACCTTCAAAAAACAAGCCTAAACATACATTTCTTAAAGGCCGGCAACGCTTCCACAATGCCTATGAAACAGCGGATGTATATGGGCGTTGTTTGTTTTGCATGCTGGTGATGGAACGCCTGCTCGTTTGCCTTAAAATATCGTCTATCACGACGGTTAATCATGACTATTTATTTATTTATATAAGTGTGTTTGTGCGCACACATGCGGGCGTATATTTGTGTGTGAGAAGAGAGTATGTTTTATTATATGTTTATATATAATATATAACCTTATCGTATTATAATTATGTTACACGTATACCTAATTTATTTTATAATATTATATAATATACATATTTATAATGTGTATAAATTATAAAGTTGGAAACAGTTAGGCTACACTGAAAAGCAGCGCTATGGCTTGCCGCAGCTTTTTGCTGAGTGTGGACCTTTTCGTAATCCATACTGCAGGTACAGGTAATATAAACAACGTCAGCTCTTTGATTATTATGATTATATTATTTTATTTTTGTTTTTTTTTATAATTTTATTCTGTAATTTCTATATCTTTTATACATAGTGTAGTAGCCAGTACTTAATCATATTTTTTTTTATTTTATGTGTATATTCTTTATTTACTGTTTCTGTACTGTATCGGAAATACATTTTGAAAGCAGTAGGGATAATACTTGAAATTACTTTGCGAATATTTTACGAGACAGTAGTAGCTTGTGAGGCTATTTTCTCACATCTGCCAGCCGTTGTCCCCATTGCCCGGAGACGGGTCGAGGCCACATCAAAGTCCGCACGGTGCGCTTACACTAAATAAAACATCGCTCGGTGAGCCGTGACCGTGGATCCCGACACGCTGCAGGATGGAGTTTATTTGTGGTCCCAGGGTACATCTGTTCATTCTAGCCATAATATTATTTACTAATCATCACCACTTGGTTTATACATACATAAACATCGTCACGCCTGTTTCCCGTACGGGTAGGCAGAGATCACAGATCGCCATCTGCTACGATCTAGGTACACTTTCCTTGTTTCCTCCACATTCATCACTCTCCTCATGCAAGCTCGTCGGTTAAGGATACTCTTGGCCTGGCCTTTCTTAAAAACTTTGGCAATTCGGTGTAGGTATGTCTACCGTGGTCTTCCCCTATCGACCCTTCCATCCACATCCGCTACGTAAATTTCTTTTGCCAGTCGTCTTTCATCCATCCTTTGTATGCTCTCTTTATGTTTAACCATCCAAACATCTTTTTCTCAATTTTTGTCACGACACCTACTTTTACACCATTTGGTTTGTGTTTTTAAATACTTTATTTATTAGGATTTGTTTATGTTCTTTTAATTATCACAAGGCATCACTGGTCATCGTGGGGGAAAGAGTTAACCAACCACCTTCCAACAACAAAAGAACAACATAAACATCAAGATTCAAAAATTTACGGTTGGCAGAAGCCTTTGTCGACTGGCAAACACAAACAGTTTTTTATAACAAACAAGTCCGTTAGACGTTGAAGCCGTCACGAACGCCATCTATCGAATGTGATTGGAAATAAAAGGAAAAAAGAAAGTTTTTTTTTTTATATTTTCCCTATATTTTTGATTCATAAACCTTTCCTGTATTATAGCGAACAAAATAAAAATATTATATAGTATAAATATTATATAGTATATACATATTATATATTTTTTTATATATTCACGCCTATCCCCAGGGGTTGGCAGAGACCACAGAGCTCCATCCGCTGCCATTCATCGCAGCGAAACGGCTCGTCATTGGTCGTTTTTCGCCCTCGTGAGAATCAGGACGTGACGGGTGGCGAACCACGTCGCCGTCATTTTCGAAAAATTAGGTATATTAAATTCTAAAAAATTATATAATATATATATATACACACACACACATATATATATATATAGCATTCATAGTTATCCCTTCCGTACGTAAATATTACGCGACCAAATGAGGTTGGTTTGGGTGCAGTTCATATTGGAATGATAATGATGTCTATTTGAATTAGCAAGATTTTTTGTTGTATAATTTTTGGTGTATATTAAGGACAATTTTAATAAATATTTTATAAAAATATATTTTTTTTTCTTTGCCATATTTAATGTATATCGATAACTGAATATATTACTTAATTTTCTCGGGTAATCAAAAAGTCACGGTGTATATAAAAGGGCAGAGAGCCGCAGGAATATCCATGGAGAACTTGATTCAGTTTACTTAAATAACGTTGCAAAATAAGACTGCTATTTTGAACCGTATTTGTAACCGTTATTTCACTGGATAAGGAACAGTTGTAGCAGGTTTCCTATTTTACCTGTTGTAAACCACGGACAACACAGAGACATATCGATGATGTTTTTTAATTTACATTAAAAAAATAGCAGGCGAACGAGCATTCGGGTCACCTGGTGGTAGGTGATCACCGTCTCGGAAACGTTGCCGACCTTTTGTGAACACATACGCCAGTCTCGTGTTCACTGCAACACGTTTTATTCATAAAGCACATTGTTGTTTACTCCTTACTTTTCAATTTGTGAAAGCTCTTAGAGCATTGAATTATTTATCAATTTTCCAACGATGGTTTTTATTACGAAATGTACTCTTCGGATTGGGAGTGTGTTCTGGATATTTTTGCAGCTATTGTTTCAATAAACAGACGCTTTCATCAATGTAATAAACATCCACGATCTATTCTTTATCGGTATAAAAATATTATTATGTGGACAGTCAAAAGTTTTACTTACCTAAGATCCGCGACCAACAAAACAATAACAGAAAATTAATAATGTGTGTTTTTTCCTGCTGGATGAAGTGGATTTATTTGGAACTTAAACCAAAAACTTATCAACCCACCAACCATGTATAGTAACACCAAACACACACTACCACTTTTCCACCTTGTAAACGACACGTGATTCGCCCCAACACAAGGCATCTTCAGGTATAGTAGACTCTACGGAAGACAACCGAAAAGGTGTAAGTTTTTGGTTTAAGTTCCAAATAAATCCACTTCATCCAGCAAGAAAAAAACACAGATTATTAATTTTCTGTTATTGTTTTGTTTGTCGCGGATCTTAGCTAAGTAAAACTTTTGACTGTCCACATAGTGATGAATTTTTGCAAAGTAACGCCTGACTCCATTAATAATCTAAAAATATAGATAAATTGATTAATAATAAAATTAGCGCGTAGTTCAGCTAAACTGTTTACTAAAAACCTTACCGTGTTTTCCTGAAATGGCCGATTGACGTTTGGCGTTGGCCGGAAAAAGAAATGAAAACCGTGGGTCTCAGTCTATGTCTATTCGGAGAAGACCGATCTCATGCCAGCACAAGGCGATTTATATGTTAATACGAAGCAAAGGGAATAGATGGCGCTGTTACACATAGTAACACACGATAGCGAAATAACATCGATCAAACCACACCGCGTTGTAATGTCTCACAGCGACATCTATACAAAATGCACAGAACCACGTTAGAGACAATAAATACAAATTTGTGATGCTCTTCTATTACACATTACGTTCCTTATTCCCGTTTGATTCTCGCTGTTGAATAAGATCACCCCATTTGTTGTTCGTGGACAGAATATGATTAGAACATCTTACATCATTATCCTTAATTATGTAGCAAAACATACTTACAGAAGAGTAATTTTTGTGATGAAGAAAACATCTTACCTGTAAAAGAAGAAAATGTAATGAGTCATATATTTACGTTGCATGCTAATTATAACAAATCGGAGGCAGTCATGAGGCTTATTGCCGACAAAAGTGAAAACTTAAAACTGTATTTTGAAATATTTAAAGGTAATTGTAATATTATAGAAATTATATAAGAAAATAAAAATTTGAGTCTTAATAATATTTTTAATAAATAAATAATATATAAAATAATTTTAATATTTTAATAATATATACCTTGAGCATTAGCATGTTGCTGACGCGAACCCATAGACTTTTCCCTATCCAGAGTCGTGTAACGCGGCTACAGAAGTTTTCACTTCAACAAACTTAAAGCGACATTTTCGTACTAATTTTAATATGGATAGCGTGCTTCACGAATAAGCGGGGAAGTAACATCCGCACAGGATATCGGTAAGTGCAGGGATTTGAAGGATTAATAATAATAATAATGGGAATTCCGGAGGCCCAACACCCTTCCACCCCGCCCCTCCTCCTCCTCCTCCCTCCCCCTCCGAATCCCATGACACTTTCCTTAAAGGTCGGCAACGCTTCCGCACTGCCGATGTTGCTGCTGATGTCTATGGGTGGTGTCAATTGCTTTCCAACAGGTGACACACCTGCTCGTTTGCCTTCCTATCCCATAACAAAAAAATATTCATCAAAACGAGAAATACAATTTATTAAAAGTCATTATTGAAGGCAGAAGATGCCGCGGTATAAGGTGGAAAGCGCAGAAAAGTTGATGTGCAAGACTGTGGATGGGAATAAATAGACACGAACGGCCGTCTCCAGGATGAAGTTGGCACATAAGAAAATGTTTAATTGTCGCAGTGTTTAAGAGTCGCGTGTTTCCGTGTCGATGCGCCGATATTTTGTGATGCGGGCACATTGAAATGATTTCTAGGTGGTGGTGAATTTCTGAAAACCTTAAACCTGGTGCTAGTGCTGGTGTAGCAGCGCATAGTATTTGTATTAACATCCCACGGTAACAACAACATCCCGTCAAAGTTTCAACACTTAGTGGCCATGAATATTCTAATCCAATCAAACAAACCGGCACCATAGACATAGTGTTTTGTATCGATCGATATATTTGAACAGAAGTTTACTAGTGGTAGAGCCACGCAGCAGTCGAATACTTGTCAAGAACGGCATATTATAGCATGAAAGGACCGGCTCGTTCGAACGAGTACCACACTCCCGCAGAAAACCTATGTCTAAGGTTACCCATCTCACTCCTCCTACCATAATGACACTTTCCTTAAAGGTCGGCCACGCTTCTACACTGCCCATGGCGCTGCGGATGTCTATGGGCGGCGTTGATTGCTTTCCATCAGGTGACACGCCTGCTCGTTTGCCCTCCTATCCCATAAAAAAAATTGAGAATTGTTCCCAACATTACATCTCTTATTACGTTATATTTATGTATCAAATATGATAAGCGATGTGGAGTATATGAAGGTGTCGTGATAGAAGTTGAGAAAGGGATGCTTAGATGGTTTGGGCACATAGAGAGGATGGGTAAAAGACGACTGCCAAAAGAAATTCACGCTGCGTAGGTGGATGTAGGGGAAGACCAAGGAAATCACACCTTGAGCAAATTGAAATCGTACGTCGGGATCGTAGCAGATGGAGATCTGTCTCTGCGTACCTCTATGGTTTTTTTTTTTAAATTTCTTTTGTTGACAATATAATTGGCTAAATGGCAATGCTGCTGCTTAGATAGTTAATGGTAGCGGGTTTAATTCATGGACCAGTTAGTAAACCGCATAATGAAAACTTACCACCAAAGCTAAAAACACTTAAGATTTATGAAAAAATTGGATCCGATCTCTCAAAAGGTTTTAACGCTATACAAAATTTTTCTATCCGTCGTAGAGCTGTGAGACTCAGACAATTCGACGCAGTATTTTTTCTAATCCGAATAGAAACAAAACTGCGTCGAATAGTCTCCGTCATCTAAAAATCTACCGAGACCATTCGACTTAGTTTTAATTTTTTAATTCAAATAATGTATAAAATCAAAATACGTCATTTTCTACTTACATCAAATACGTTTTCCGTCGTCGACATCTACTTATTGGTTTTTGAATATTTTCCGGAAATACAGAGTTACAAAGGCTTTGTCATAGTTTATTGGACGACGGTGAAAGCGGCCGGGAGGCGGTTTGCATCCAAAATAAATATGCCGATTTGGCGGTTGGCCAAAAGATCGTGCGGATAAACTATATAGGACCGTTTTACCTACATGAAATTATGGAAACAACGTAACACAATCCATATCTATGGTCATTGTATGACTAGAAAATTTGGTTGGATGGTTAGAAAATTTAATGCGATTTATTAGAATTTTCTCTATTGATTCTATCTCTATGTTTGTAAGGACAAAAACAAGGGTCTTTTATGTGTTGATAATGTTATCATCGTGTTGTCAGGGCTCAAGAAAGGTAAATAAAGGTTGTTGATCATGACAAATACGTTTCATCCCCATCACCTGGATAGATGGCCGTCTACCACCGTCGAATTTAATCGCAGTTTTCTACCACGAACTGTGAAAATGTAAAACGCTTGACCGCCTGCGGTGTTCCCATATAAATACGACATAGGGGCATTTAAGAGACGAGCCTATGGGTTCACAAAAGGCCGGCAAAATACTTTTCTATGGATTTATATGGGCGGCGGTGATCACTTACAAGCATGCGACCCGCATGCATGTTTGCCTACTCTGCTATTTTCTTTTATGGGATAGGAAGGCAAACGAGCAGGCGTGTCACCTGATGTAAAGCTTTCAACGCCGCCCAGAGACATCCGCAGCGCCATAGGCAGTGCGGAATCGTTGCAGACTTTTAAAGAAAATGTCATTAGGGGAGGGGGAGGAGGAGAGGGAGGGAAGAGGGGGGGTTGAGCCTCCGGAACTCAGCCGCTCACCGGACGTAGCGCGATAGCTAAGCTACCCCTCAGAAGCCGGTTTTCAGCGGGAGTGTGGTACTTCCCCGGGCGAGCCGGCTCATTCATGCCACAGAGAAATATTATGCCATTTTTGACAAAGTATTCGTCTGCAACGTGGATCTACCGCTATAAAAATCATAATGATAACGATTTCTAATGTCATTAACAGTCTCGCTAGTCTCGCTCGCTATAATACAAAATACTCAACAGTACAGCTATGTAGGTACAGTGAAGTCGAGACAAGCACACTTCATTGTGAAAGGACTCTTCACTTCAGCCGTGATATCGTAGCGAGAGAGAATGGTATGACGCGGCTACAATACATAGTGCCATCTATGTACATTTTATACAGGGTGTTCGATGGCAGAATAAGGTTTTCGAACATAAATGATAGACAAGTAATTTAAAAAAAAATTAATCAATTTCTACTTTTTTCCAGCAATCCACTCGCTTTGCTACTTTTTCTCGTCTTTTTTTTATGGGATGGGAAGGCAAACGAGCAGACGTGTCGCCTGATAGAAAGCAATCAACGCCGCCCATAGACATCCGCAGCGCCGATGTTGACATCCGACCTTTGAGGAATGTGTCATTATGGAAGGGGGATGAGGAGGTAAGAGTTGGGCCTCCAGAACTCAGCCGCTCACCGGACGAAGCGCAGCAGCTAAGCTACCACTCAGACGTCGGTTTTCTGCGGGAGTGTGGTACTTTCCCGAGCCGGCCCATTCAAGCTACAGACAAATAATATCCTATTATTGACTTGAGTCTTCGTCTGCAGCGTGGCTCTACCAATACGGAAATTTATATCCTGCTAAACATATAAGAGAAAAATTTCACCCTATATACAACTAAAATTAATTAATTTCATTGATGAATTAAACTAAATAAATATAATAAAATAAAAAATTTAAATATTTGTACTACACATTACTCTTTTTGAACCAAGTAGGAATAGACTTTTTTATATATTACTTCTTTTAAATTACTTCGTCAAAATGTCGACCATACACACACACAGTCGTGCACACTTTTGGAATCTACCCACAACCTCCGGCGTTATCGATGATGATGCGGCGGTGATCATTTACCACAAGGTGTTCCGCAGAAAACCGGCATATGAGTGGTAGCTTAGCTACCGCGCTTCGTAACGTGATCGGCCTGAGTTCCGGAGGCCCAACACCCTCCCCCTCCCACCAGCTCTCCCCTCCCCCTCCCATAATGTCCCTTTCCTTAAAGGTCGGCAACGCTTTCGCACTGCCTATGGCGCTGTGGGTGTCTATGGGCGGTGTCGATTGCTTTCCATCAGGTGACACGCCAGCTCGTTTGCCTTCCTATCCCATAAAATAGCTGACCGCTATAAAAAAAAGTGTGATGCAGCGAACAACACAGGACGTGAACAATTTGTGGTGCATGCGTTGATTAAATTGAAGTCAACTGGACCCCGGCCCGGGACGAGTGTTGCCAATTATTTTGTCCGATTTAGTGCACGAACCGACCGACACTTCACTTCGACACAAAGGCGGTGGACATTACACTTGTTCCTTTGTTTATACACGAAATTACCACATATGTAAATTTAAACGAGTAATATAACAAAAAAAAATCAAAGTCAATTCCCACTTAGGTCAACAAAGAAAACTTTTAGTTACCTTTAATTAAATAATTACAATTAATATAAATAAATACGACCGATTGGCACAGTGGTGGGGCCCTCCGCCCACCGAGTCAATGGTCTCGGGTTCGATTTCCGCATCGGAATAAATATATATATATATATATATATATATATATATATATATATGGATTTATAAATATTTATTCCGAGTTTGGTAACCCCCTCAATCCGCATTTCCGTTCCTACCTTTTCCTTTCTTCTCTATCCTTTCCCTTCCTCTCCGCCAATCCACGGTCTGCCGTGCCAAAAGATACGTGCCTAGGGGCGAGCTTAGTCGCAAGCGTGCCGACCGTCCCGGAATCGGACTCCTTGGGTACTATGGTGCCTTACCTCAGCATGCAGGGCTCTGCTGGTGCTGACCTCCATCCTCCCTTGCGGCTCGTGGGATTCACTAAGATGAATTGATACACCTAATTTGTTGAAAAATGACGGCGACGTGGTTCGCCACCCGTCACGTCCTGATTCTCACGAGGGCGAGAAGTGACCAATGGAGAGCCGTTTTGCTGCGATGAATGGTAGTGGATGGAGCTCTGTGGTCTCTGCCAACCCCTGCGGGGGATAGGCGTGAATATATAAAAAAAAATAATAATATAAATATGTATAGAGAATTTTTTCCTCCCGTATAAAACTCTCTGCTGGAGCCATATAACGACAACAGGTCAGGGAGTATCTTTACTTGCTACTCACTCATCCATACTTCCTCTCACATTCACCGTAGCGAAACGGCTCTCCGTTAGTCACTTCTCGCCTTCGAGGCAATCAGGACGTGACGGGTGGCGAACCACGTCACCGTCATTTTTTACCAAATTAGGTATATTAAAATATCGTCATAGTGAATCCCACGCGCCGCAAGGGAGGATGGTGGTCAACCCCAGCAGAGCCCCGCATGCTGAGGTAAGGCACTATATTACCCTGGGGAACCCAATCTTGGGACGGTCGGCACGCTTGCGACTAAGCTCGCACGCATCTATTGGCACGGCAAACCGTGTATTGGCAGAGAGGAAGGGAGAAGGATAGAAAAGAAAAAACAGGGCAGGGAAAAGGAAAAATGGATTTAGACAGGATGATAGGTATATGATACGACCGTAACGGAAGACAAGGAGTGATTACGGTTGTAGCTCTAGAGACCGGGGTCGCGTACCATACCATAACTACCGCATAGGCGGCTAGGATTACATTTTAGTATGTTTCTAGAACTATCTAGAATAATGTATAATAAATGTTATTCTTGTTGATGGTTAAACGTGACGGATAAATAAATAAATAAATGAAAAAATATATATGTCCCACTTTTAGACACTACCATTGCGACATATATGATCAGGACCACCTGATTTCTACCGGAATAGACATTAATCTACCAAACTTGAACAAGGCGGATGGGCGAGAGTTTCAAACTAGGAATAAATACCCGCAGACGATACAAGGAACATTGGAACCTTCAAAAAGCCTATATATACCTAAAAGGCCGGCAACGCTTCCGCGACTCCTGCGGTGTCGCGGTTGTCCATGTACGGCGTTGATTGCTTTCCATCAGGCGACACGCTTGCTCGTTTGCCCTCCTAGCCCATAAAAAAAAAAGTAAATATTTATCTCGATGCAGGAATCGATCTAGCGACTATATACCGAAAGCGGCACCAACCACTTAACCAATTAAACCTTCCCAAGCTAAACTTGATTAACATTGTAAATGTAAATCTGCTTAGCTTAAGTTGAAGTTGAATAAGTAATTTATGTAAAGTAAAAGCTCGTCTTAAGTAGAGTAAGACAAATACATGGAATTTAATTCTACATCTAAAAATACAATTTTTAATTAATACAAAGCCTATGAAGGTTGTATTAAGAAAAATAAATGTTAATAAATACATATATCGGTACGCCTGTCTCCCGTAGGGGTAGGCAGAGACCACAGATCTCCATCTGCTACGATCTCGGCATACTTTCCTTGCTTCCTCCACACTCATTACGTTCCTCATGCAAGCCGGCCGGTTAAAGGTACTTTTGACCTGGCCTTTCTTAAAAACTTCAGCAATTCGGACCGTACGAAGCTACCACTCAGACGCCGGTTTTCTGCGGGAGTGTGGTCCTTCCCCGGGCGAGCCGACCCATTCATGCTACAGACAAATATTGTACCACTCTCGACAAAGTATTCGTCTGCGACGTGGCTCTACCACTATTAAAAACAGTTTACTAAACTACATTACACAGTTTCTAACAATTGTTTTTCCTTGTTTACATACTATTTTATTTTAAAAATACATAACGTCGAGAAACAAAGCTTTCCTTTTACCATTAAATAATAAATTGGAAAGTTCATTAGGGTTACTTTGATCGATGGGCAACATCGCCGCAAGCGAGAACTCCATTAACCTAAAACCGCAAAAATTCCAGCGTTCCGTTCAATACAAACCAAGCACGGACCAATTTGATTTAGGAGGAAATTCCCCCATAAATTGTGGCCGACCCCTTGAAACTTTGTCAGCGGTTCCAAGTTCAATTTAAAAAAAATACCAGGTTTATCCGGCTAATAATGCCTAAAATCGAGAGATCGAAAATGTTTCATTGGATAAAACAATCGATAGTCTAAGAGCCGGCTGCACGAAACCGTATCTAAAACAGAAACGAATTTTTTGATCAGATCAGAGACCAGATCGTCAATCGAGTGCCTACAATTACATATGATGTTTCTTAGCCGATTTCGGCCACATCGACTGCACACTGTACTACTTGTGAGATCTCACATGATTGATAAAACTTATTTAAATGTAAACATGCGGGCACAGGCGCTACATGTGAGGACTCCATCCACAGAAGCAGTCAACTGCGCAGGATCTATTATAGTACGTAAGTGATTGCGTATACACAGACGCACGCTCTCGTCTGACCCTCTTTGCCCAATGGCACGGAGGACCGTTACGACTGGAGAGGAAACAGATGTAGCAATCTGACTATCAACAATAAAACCCCTGTTGACGATTTAGACCTTCATGCGGATGCTTAGATGTCTTGACACCGAAGGTGATTTGGACCAAGCACTTTAAGTAGAAACAACTGTACCATCCCTTTATGCAGTTAAGGCAGTATCTACAGAGAAGCGTCGATCCGACAAAGTTCATTTATACGATTAAGGAAGACTAGGTGTGGCCAGCTCTTTGACTACATGCGAAATGGTGTCAATAAAGCTCCAATGTAAGGTCATTATGGAGTTAATCCACGTGATGAATTACGACTGACGAGAGTAGATGCGTTCTTTCTTTGCATCTGCTTGCGAAGCGAAAAATTGGTTATTTTCAGGTCAAATAAAGCTGAAAATCTAAAAGACATTGGTCATAAGTATCTATTTACTTTACGTAGTTTTTTTATGGGATAGAAAGACAAACGAGCAAGTGTGTCATCTGATGGAAAGCAATCAACGCAGCCCATAAACATCTGCGACACCATAGGTGTTACGAATGCATTGCGTTGTTAGTTTATTTTTTGTCTACAAAATAATGTGATTAATGGAGTCAGGCGTTACTTTGCGTAAAACCATTACTTCGTGGACAGGCAGAACTTTTACTTAGCTAAAATCCGTGATAAGCAAACGGAAGATAACCCTTAAGTAGAAGTCACTTCCGTTTGTCTACCGTAGAGTCCACTATACCTGATGATGCGTCGTGCTGAGGTGAAACACGTGTCGTGTGCAAGGTGGTTGTTGATAGTGGTTGGAAGGTGAAGAGTTGCTGACGGGCGCTTTTTCGACAAGATTTAGTTTGAAATACCCGTAAATCCACTTCTTCCAGTGAAAAACACACATTATTATTTTTTGTTTTTATTTGCTCATTCTATATTCTAAGCTAAAATAATGTTTAAAAACTGGATCAAATCACATATCATCACTGCTAGACGTACCTTTTACCCAAGAAGCGCCACCTAGCAAGATCTTCGGTTTCCCGTAACCACTGAGTAGGAGCCAATTAACATTATGTTTAAATATATATATATATATATATATATATATATATATATATATATATATATATATATATATATATATATATATATATATATATATGATCACTTACTGGTATTAATATTATTTTTTAAATTATATGTATTTATATATTATTATTATGTTTTGTATATATTTACGCGTGTACTTCGTATTTAATTATTTATGTATACTTCTATATATCTAAGCGAATACGAATAATAACCGAACCGGTATGTCTCAGTGCTTACCAGTCTAGTTAGACCTACTGCGCTCCATCCAATTCCAACTTCTGTTTTAAACAAATAAAACAAATTCACCTAACAGTGTTCGAGTTCGAGTCTACGCTTCTCTGAAGCGCTAACAGATAGATGCACCGGCTCTGGCAGCGACATCGGAACCAGATACAACTAAAAATACACAGCACGCGACAGCCAGCCACTTCAGCCGGCGACTGACCTTCGGCGAGATTTTTATCTTTCCTTCAACCGCTGCACCTCGGTTGTTTCATTTTTCGTTGTGGTGACAACGCCACAAATCATTTGCACCGCAATAAATAGAAAGACGAATGAGTGCTAACAAGTTTCGTATTTTTCGGACTAAAGGACGCACCTTTTTATATAGAACGATAAATAGAAAGACGAATGAATGCTACTATACCCTGTACAAGTTAGCTTTGATCTTTTTGACAGATGTAAATTTTTCTAATCTACATAACTATGCAACGACGAACATAATATTTTCTTAATTAAATGATTTTAAAAATTTGAAAAAATATAAAAAATACACATAAATCAAAAGTACCTAAAGATTCAAGCGTTATCCGAAAATTTTAAGACTTTTTATTGCTTCAAAGTAAAATTTAAATACGAACACTGAAAATAATAGACGCTTGTACAATGTTACATCGGTCTATACTGTTATTCGTGTCCCATCCGTCCGACGGATGTAGCATTGTACATGTACATAGTAGAGTTTATATATATGTATAGTAGAGTTTGAACTAATAGGAATTTAATTATTTGCGAACCGATTTGACATTGGAACCTTTAAAAAACAAGACGAAGATGGTGTTGCGGATATCTGTAAGTGGCGTTGATTACTTTTCATCAAGCGACACGTTATCTCGTTTGGCTTCTTATCCCATAGAGAAGGGAGCATAGGGACTTTTTTACAGCCCATAAATATTCCATTGCTGATCACGTGGACTTCCCAATTCTGGAAGAATGGAAAGTAACCAACGACGATTATCCAAAGCTAATCCTGTTTTCTGTACCAAATAAATAAATAAATAAATAAATAAATAAATAATAAAAAAGCGGATTGGATGAATACTCAGACATTGAATAAAATACCTCTAGTCCATATAATTTATTTCTACACATGTAGGTCGCAGACATAACATGAGCAAATGGGGCTAACTTTTATTTTTTTAACAGCTCATATATGTCCCACTGCTGAGTACGGGCCTCTCCATTTCTGGAGGATTGGACGTTAACCTACCACGCTTGACTCGGAATAAATATCTATAGTCCATACATATATTTATTTCGATGCAGAGGTCGAACCACCACCATTGACTCCGCGGCCGGAGGGCCCCACTACTGAGCCAATTGGTCGTCAATGGGACTATATCACACCACAATTTGAAGGATGTCATTGTGAAGTCGCAAGCTCATTGTGCCCTAACACCTGCACATTCGAAGACGAGAAATATACTGACTGGAAGAGGAAGAATGCGAGAATCTACCCGTGACTATCGACTCCGAAAACAGTTGAGCCTATGTATTAACTAGATGTTGTAGTGGTAGGGCCACGCTGCAGACGAATACTTTGTCAAGAATGGCATATTATTCGTCTGTAGCATGAATGGGCCGGCTCGCCTGGGGAAGTACCAAATTCCGCAGAAGACCGGCATCTGAGTGGTAGCTTAGCTACCGCGCTGCGTCCGGTGTGCGGTTGAGTTCCGGAGGCCCAACAAGTTTCCCCTCTTCCTATAATGACACCTTCCTTGACACCACCTGACCCAAAAGGCCGGCAAAGCTTCTGCACTGCCTATGGCACTGCGGATATCTAATGGCGGCGTTGATTGCCTTCCATCAGGTGACATGCCTGCCTGCTCGTTTGCCTTCCTATCCCATGAAAAAAAACTAGTTATGTTATTAATAGTATATTAATTCGTAGCGTTAATATAGGTTGTTATGCATCAACAGAGTCACAACCAGAATAGACGTTAGGAGTAACTGAGCGCATCACGCTCTCAAATAGCCGTTCGCTACACTGTACGCCAATCTATTAATGTCATCCATCCAACAGCCGGTTACGTGTAAAACGTTTTAAACGCTATTCTCGTGTGTAATTAATAACTTTCAAATTACTTGTACGCTGTTATCTTCGATATTTCTTTGAGAAACGAAAATACAATCTTCAATTTGTTGAATTCTTGTTACAATTAAAAAACATGCGTGGACAGTCAGAACTTTTACTTAGCAAAGAATCGCGACAAGCGAACAAAAACAAAAAAAATTATAATGTGTGTTTTCTGTGCAGTGGATTTACGGGGAACTTAAACTAAATCTTAACGAAGAGACGGCCGTCAGCAACTCTCCACTCCCCAACCAATATCAACAACACCGTTACCGAAGCGACTTCAGTTAACGGTTGTCTTCTTTAGAGACAACTATACTTGATGATGATACACAGTGAAGGAATGGTGGTGTGTGTTTGATGTTGGTGTTGTTGATAGTGGTTGGAAAGTGGAGTGTTGCTGACGGCCGTTTCTTCGGTAAAATTTAGTTTAAGTTCCCCGTGAATCCATCACTTCTTCCAGAAACAAACACACATTATTATTTTTTATTTTATTACTATTATTACTAAGAGATTTAATAAGTAAATAAAGGTGATAATAATAAAAGTCGATCCTAGTCCTAGTCCTTAAAAAAACCTAGTCATTTAATTTTGACAGACCTAATCTTATCTCGAAGGCCCGCAACGCATTTGCAATGCGATCCAGATGTCCAGATGGCGGCGTTGATTGCTTTCCATCAGACGACACGCTTGCTCGTTTGCCTAACTATGCGATACAAAAAATATTGCCTATACTACAGCATGGATCACGAAAAGGTACAGTCGGCAAGAAGCTGCGACGAGCCAGAGTTGAGAGAGCCTGGCGCTGATTTTCAATGTAGAAACTGAAGTGGATGAACACGTATCGTTAAATGTGGTTGATGGGTGAGTACATTAGCTCGGGCAGCTTGGGTTGGAGCCGAGCCAGGTGGGATTGATCGCGGTCGGCCGCTAACGGGTCTGTGAACCGCGCTCTGCACTCAGGAAATGGATTCCCTCACGTGGGCGGCTTGCGCAGTGTCCCGCGCCCGGTCTAACAGGAACTACTATGAGTTATGTGTGGCAGTTTCTATGGGATATGAAGGCAAATGAGCAGGCGTGTCACCGTAATTGCGACACGGAGGGCATTCAAAAACCTAATTTTCTTTATTGAGAAAAAAGGGTGTATTCCAGTGAACAAACCATCCTTATAGAACATATAAATTGTATCTAACTATTCTAGCTAAAACTATATGATTACACTTACTTCCCGTAGGAGTATGTAGAGACTACAGATCTGCTACGATCTCGGCATAATTTCTTTGCTTCATGCACACTCATCACTCTCTTCATATAAACTCGTCGGTTAAGGGTACTTTTGACCTGGCCCTTCTTGAGAAATTCAGCAATTTACTCAAACTATGTTCTCCTTGGTCTTCCCCTACCGACCCTTACATCCACATCCGCAACATAAATTTCTTTTATCAGTCGCCTTTCATCCATCCTCTCTATATCACTATTAGAAAAACGTTTCGCGAAGTCGACTCGTGCCGGCGGCCTCTGGAAGCGGATAGGCCAATATAGACAGCCATATAGCCAGACTGATACGAACATACATCGTATGTATCGCCACGCCTGTTTCCCATAAAAATAGGCAGAGACCACAGATCTCCCATCTGTTGCGATCTCGGCATATTTTCCTTACTTCCTCCACACTCATCCCTCTCCTCATTCAAACTTTGACCTGACATTTCTTAAAAACTTCGGCAATTAAGTCAAGGCATGTTCTCCTTGGTCATCTCTGCTTCCATTCCATTTCTCTACCTTAAAAAAGAAAACTCTGTTTATAATTTTGCTGGGTCTGGGCTGATAAGTTTTATTTATTTATAACAGTGCCGAAATTAAGCATCTGGAGGCCCAACCCATGTAATGGGAGAGACTAAGGCTCACCGACTCTATTGGCTGAGCCACGTTAAGAAGATGGTAGATCGCAGGGTCGAGAAAGCATTCGGGTCGCTCAACTGGACGTCGTCCCGGGCGCCCCAGCTGCGGCTACGGCTGGAGAGACATGGTGGAGGCTGAATTGCGCATCTTCCAAATCAGTAACCGGAGGTGGCGCAGGCCAGGGCACGGTGGCGTAAGGTCTTCCGGAGTTAGTCGGTTAGTTGGTTTAGTAAGTAGTACTGAACAAGCCAAACAATGGAAATCGCATCGACGGTAGCGGTTCGACAGCTGCCAATAGGCGCGTGGGTGTCGCGGCTATTTGGAGCCGATATAGGCCGAGTCAGTGGAGCGCCAGACCGTGCGCTGTGTGGGTTATTTTGATAACCACTCGGTTGCACGGCAACCAGACACCGACATACAGAACCGCAAATATTTTTTAAGTACTCGATAACGTGTGACGTAATTTATGGATGGCCCCAAAGTTAGTAGTTAAGGGCCATCCATAAATTACGTCACACATTAAGCGGGTGGGAGAGGGTCGACAAAGTGTGGCATTGAGTGTCTTGGGTGATTAGCTTCATGACATAACATTTATTAGGAATGGATAATAAATCAATGCACTCGTCCAATGCGGATTGGCGGGGTAACGAAGCGAAAAGCCATATATAGTTAATAGTGGTAGAGCCACGCTGCAGACGAATACTTTGTCAACAATGGCATAATGTTTGTCCGTAGCATGAATGGGTCGCCCCCCCCCCAAGGACGTACCACACTCCCGCAGAAAACCGCCGTCTGAGTGGTAGCTTAGCTACCGCGCTTCGTACGGTGAGCGGCCGAATTCCGGAGGCCCAACACCCTCCCCCCTCCCTCTACCCCCCACCCCACTCCCATAATGACACTTTCCTTAAAGGTCGGCCACGATTCCGCACTGCCTATGGCGCTGCGGAAGTCTATGGGCGGCGTTGATTGCTTTCCATCGGGTGGCACGCCTGCTCGTTTGCCTTCCTATCCCAAAAAAAAAAACTTATATTTCTCGTAAAGAGATACATGATTTAGTTAATTAATTAATAATTAAAATTATACATGATTTAGTTGTTTTAAAGGAATCACAGGGACTCAACCCACACCCATCGACACAATTGGTCGTCGCTGTGATTGACCTTAACCACCAAGTAATTTATACCACTTGTAAACTTCGCTGGCGTACAAAATACGGTAAATTATAAAATACGGTTCATCGGACTGGAAAATGAACGAGATTATTTTACGTTCGTCCCAAAAGCTTTATAAGGGCCATTAAAAGTTGTCGCAGTCTCGAGAATTAAATTCCCAATAATAGCTTTGATTCCAACCCAGCTATACATATAACAAGCGATTGAAAAAATAAAGATAAAATTTCAACGCTCAATGACACTTAGAGTATTTCTTATTTTTATTTAAGCACCATCAACAAGTAGGGCTTACAATACCGAATTAAAATCTGAATACCGGTATTTGATATTTAAAATTAGAAATATCGGTATACCGGTATTATTGATAAAAAATTCACTAGTTATATTTTAACTTATCTCAGTTGTTATATTGACTTGTTGACTAATAATATATGAAATCCAATAAATATTGTTCTGAAATGAGTAGATATTATTTATTTTATTACATAGAGAGTAGGAGTAGATAGATACAAAAAAACGTGCAAGTAAAAAAAGTACATATTAAATTTTATGTTACATTTTACATATAATAGGCTCGTATGGGATTATATAATTAAAGAAGCAAAAAACATAATTAAATTGAAAGTATTTATGAAATAATATTAATAACTTGCGTTTTGTTTATTAAAGTATGTTCTTAAAAAACATAAACAATCGTTTCATCATCAAGCGAGGACCGAATTTTCGTACAAATATAATCCAGCCGCCGAAAAAGCTCTTTCTGATTCTACACTTGCCGGCACTATTGTCACTAAGAAATCATACATATTTTGTAAATAAAACAGATTTTAATACAATGAAATTGTTTTTTTATCTTCAAAAAAAATTTTTTTTTTATATATTCACGCCTATCCCCCGCAGGGGTTGGCAGAGACCACAGAGCTCCATCCGCTGCCATTCATCGCAGCGAAACGGCTCGTCATTGGTCGCTTTTCGCCCTCGTGAGAATCAGGACGTGACGGGTGGCGAACCACGTCGCCGTCATTTTTCGACAAATTAGGTATATTAAATTCGTCTTAGTGAATCCCACGAGCCGCAAGGGAGGATGGAGGTCAGCCCCAGCAGAGCCCTGCATGCTGAGGTAAGGCACCATAGTCCCCGGGGAAGCCCGACCCCGGGACGATCGGCACGCTTGCGACTATGCTCGCCCCTAGCCACGCATCCATTGGCACGGCAGACCGTGGATTGGCGGACAGGAAGGGAAAGGATAGAGAAGAAAGGATGGGCAGGTAAGAAAATGCGGATTGGGGGGGTTACCAGACTCAGAATAAACATTTATAAATATTTATTCCGATGCGGGAATCGAACCCGCGCCCATTGACTCCGCGGGCGGAGGGCCCCGCCACTGAGCCAATCGGTCGTCAAAAAAAATTTCTTGTAATTAATTAATATTATTTTAATTAGATTTATATTGTGCATAAATTCAATTTTTATCAACTAACGTAATACCAAAATACCGGTATTTTTACATAAATCCCGGGTTTTTAATAACGGACAAATATCGTCCGGGATTCCGATATTCGGGATCCCGGAATCCCGGTATTGAAAGCCCTATCAACAAGAGACACGATTAAGATAATTAATGGAATCAGGCGTAACTTTGGGGAGGTCCATTGCCAAGACGAACGGTCTCTCTTTTTCTATCCCTTACTTTGCTAAGAACCGTGAACACACACAAGAAAAATAATATTGTGTGTCTGTAAAGAAGTGTATAGGGAATTAAATCACTAACTAACTAAAGCTAACTTTGTTGGCGCAGCGACCCAAAATGGATCTTGGCCTCCGAACAGATCTTACGCCACTTTGCCCTGTCCTGCACCACCTTCTGCCAGTTATAGGAAATAAGGAATTAAAAGTCAAGTAATTTTTACTCCAGCTGGACCTTCCAAACTCAATCGCTCACCGGACGAAGCGCTGCAGCTAAGCTACCACTCAGACGCCTGTTCTCTGCGGGAGTGTGACACTTCTCCGGGCGAGCCGGCCTATTCATAGTGCAGACAAATAATATGCCATTCTTACAAAATATTTGCCTGCAACGTGGTTAGAAGTGGTTTACACTTCTAATGGTGAAGGGCTAGAAGATTTTCTATCAGTCGTTTCTCGGTGAGAATAAGACTTTCGAAGGACAACATGGAGACACTTTTTTTATATATGTATAGACAAACTTTTAAAATTCCTCTGGTGTTGCAAATAACCATGTATGTGTATTTATGTACCTGAGAATGAGTAGTAGTATATATATGAATGTATGTGTATGAATGTGTGTGTGTGTGTTCATATCAATGTCGGCACTAAGGTCCGCGATCTGACGTGAAGAACTAACGTGGTTCTTGCTCAAAACCAGCGCCAGGTGCTCCAATAGAACGCCCGGCATACGCTGAGCAAAAACCATTTTATGACACTCGTTAGATTAAAATCATTTATTTTTTGTTTTGTTTACTTGTTTATTATAATAATGTTAATTAGGTTTTAATTCTAGCTAAAAAGTAAAAAGAAAGGTGCATAACACCTTTCACCTTGAAATCAAGTTTTTTTTATTTGTTTTTCTAAGAAAAACCCGCAACGCATCACAGCTGTTGCCGACACGTCTGTGTTTTATTCTAAACATGTTTACCCTAACAGTTATAATATAATATAGGGTCTAGCCTTCATTTTAAAATTAATAAAACATAACTATAACCCCTACTACGCTCGACCTTGCCCTACTATTGTACCGCACGCTCACTCCTCAGTGTCTGCTGCAAATTGGAGAAAAGCTCTCTTTAATACGTTTAATCGCGAACGTACAACGCCCACGGGGAGAGAGATGTGAAATATTACGAAAACACGGTCCATACGACAACTTTTATATGCAAAGCTTGCCTCGAACAAAGCTATTAATATTTGGCCAAAATTATCGTGAATCAAAGCTAATATTGGAAATTAATTGTTTTATGTGGACAGTCAGAATTTTTACTTAGCTAAGAAGCGCGACAAGCAAACAAAAACAGAAAAATTGTAATGTGTGTTTTCCACTGGAAGAAGCGTGTTTACAAAAAATTCAAACTATTTTTTTTTATGGGATAGGAAGGCAAACGAGCAGGCGCGTCGCCTGATAGAAAGCAATCAATGCCGCCCATAGACATCCGCAGTGCTATTGGCAGTGCAGAAGCGTTGCCGGACTCTATGGAAATTGTCATTATGGGAGCGAGGAAGAGGAGGGAGAGGGGGAGCGGGGGGGATGAGCGTCCGGAACTCAGCCGCTCACCGTACGGTGCGCGGTAGCTAAGCTACCACTCAGACGCCGGTTTTCTGCGGGAGTGTGATACCTCCCCGGGCGAGCCGGCCCATTCATACTGCAGACAAATATTATCCCATTCTTGACAAAGTATTCGTCCTCAGCGTGGCTCTACCAATATTAAATTCAATCAATTGTATAACTAGCCTACCTCTCTACTCTCCGCTATTGTCGTACAGCTTTCCCATTATCATTCGACTGCGGTGATTGCTTACCTTCAGGTGACCCCTGGGTTGGTTGGTCTGCCTGCATCTTTTATTAAATCTTGTTCGCATTTAAATGGCTCAACGCCTCATTCGAATCGAGATGTCACAAAACGATATAACGCCATTATATCTTCGTGAATGTCCGTCCGTGGGATTAGAATAATAGCTTGCATCGCTAATAAGGTTTTTGACTTCTCTATTTTCGTACAGCACGAACGACATGTCATGTCGTGCACCGGTATGAAACATGCTTGAGAAATATTTTTAAAAAAAACTATTTTTGAGAAAATTTATGGAGTTAGGCGTTACTTTGCGGAAATCGATAGACGGACAGTCAAACCCACTTTAATGAGATCAGCGTATGCAAATCAGAAAAACAATATTTTAGTTTTTGCGAATTAATGTATTTTTTTTTATGGAATAGGAATGCGTTGTACTTAGTCGGCTGTCAGCCTTCGCTAGTCGGAGAGGCACTCTCAGAAAGATTTATTTGAAATATTTTCCATGTATTACACAATTCCATTATAATGTAAAAATATTTTCCTTCTGTTTGTTTATTAGATGGAAAATATGAAATACATAAGAGCGGATACCTGTAGTTTCTTTTGCCGTTTCTCCTCCGTCAGGTGGAACCTAATTGCGAAACGGTACCACCGTATTGTGTTTGACGTTGTCAAAATTAGTGAGCATGTAGCGGTGTTGGAGGATTTGCCGACGGAATAGAGTATTATTTGCTTTATAATTCTCACCCCACCAACTCCCATAATGATACTTTGCCTAAAGGTCGGCAACGCGTCCGCACTGCCTATGACGCTGCGGATGTCTATGGGCGGCGTTGTTTGCTTTCCATCAGGTGACACGCCTGCTCGTTTGCCTTCCTATCCCGTAAAAAAAAAAGTAAAAATAAAACTCGGTAATTAACTGTGTACTCAAAGTCGGAGATCACATCGGGACCGTGTCCATCCTTCGGTACATTAAATGTCATATAAACATTTTCGCGAACGCAATAAATAATATGACGCAAGCGACGGGACGGGATGTACAGATGTATGTACGTATATCTTCCGAGGGATCGTAAACATTAGAATATCAAAAGTTGAACGACTGTGTAAGTGAGCGAGCGACTATATCTATCTTAGCTGTAACGACTGTTGCGGACATCAAAAGACTAAAATTGAATTCAGTCGTAAATGATCAGTCGTAGAATCATACTAAACTCACTAACTACTAAATATTACTACTATCATATTATCTATCATAATAAACGAAATTCACCGCAACCAAAAGAACAAGTTCCTGTTTGCATACATAAAAATAGATTTTCGTATTTTTTTAAACATATTTATAGTATGCAAGTCACGAAGAGACGAGTGGCAAGTTGTTCCAACACTTACTTGCGCTGTATATATAGCTTACTTCAAACAACCACGAAACGCAGCTGACTAGTGGCTAAGAACAACCAATGATGGCCTAGACGTATATTATTTGTCTGTATCATGAATGGGCCGGCTCGCCCGGGGAGGTACCGCACTCCCGCAGAAAACCGGCGTATGAGTGGTAGCTTAGCTACCGCGTTTTCTCCGGTGAGCGCTCGAGTTCCCGGGTCCAATCCCCCATAATGACACTCCTCAAAGGCCGGTAACTCCCTTTGGCACTGCGGATATAATTCTTAACTCCAAAAAAGAACATTTTTCTGACTCTTTTATTTTATGATCTGACTCTTTATATATATATATATATATATATATATATATATATATATATATATATATATATATATAGAATATTACGCCGACGGTATATAGTTTTTCTAAACAAAATAATCTAATTTTTGCACTAATATTTGCTATATCAAGTGTAACTTTAACGTAGACTGACACCTAGACTCAAAATACTAATAAATAAAACCTGAAAGGCCATTTACATATTTATCTTAATTCGAACCCATAACCGGAAAGCAAACACTGCCAGCGCGTTGACAGCTTTGAATCGCTAAAACATGTAAATAGTCGAACATGTGGTACAAGCGAAACTAAGTACGTACGTATGTATCTTAGGTCGTAAACGGTTAGGCCTTTGCCTCATGTATAAATGTACGAATTTGATAACTATAATAAAACAAGTCTACACATTTCTCATTGGCTGTGGTATTATGGATATCTATGGAGAGCATGGATTGTATTAGCGTGTGACACGCTTGGGCTTTTCATTCTTATCTTGGCATTCTTATCGCTTAAAAATAACCTAATAATTTATAAAAGATATACGGTTTTTTTTTTTCACCTGATGGAAAGCAATCAACGCCGCCCATAGACATCCATAGCGCCATAGGCAGCGCGGAAGCGTTGCCGACGTTTAAGAAAAGTGACATTATAGTAGGAGGAGGAGGAGAGGGGGAGGAGGGGAGGAAGTGGGGGAGGAAGGGAGGCAGAGGGGGAGGAAGGGGGGTAAAGGGGGAGGGGAGGGGGAGGGGAGGGGGAGGGGAGGGGGAGATGGAGGATGTTGGGCCTCCGGAACTCAGGCTGCACATTGTGCAAAGCGCGGTAACCAAGCTACCACTCAGACGCCGGTTTTCTGCGGGAGTGTGATAGGTACTTCCTAGGGCGAACCGGCCCATTTATGCTACAGGCAAATAATATGCCATTCCTGACAAAGTATTCGCTCTACCGCTTAAAAATATTACGTATATTATACAAAGAAAAGATTAAATTTTAGGAAACATCTCTATGCATTATTTAGGACACGTGCACTAAACAACAACAGAAGCGGGGCCGGTCCTTGAAACTGGAAGACGCCGGTGATACTAGATCGCGGTTTACCTAACACACGTCGGCCTAATAATAACGGGGCGTTCCAAATCTCAAGAGCTGGGGAACGTGCGCATAGCGACCGTACTATTATTACATGGTCCCAGATGTTGGTCCGAGCCACACGCTCCAGTTTCTCACCGGCCTCGAATATCTAGACTGTTTGCATTGCAGTAAAATGCATTATAAGAGACTAGTGAACTAACGATTTCATCATACAAGCATTCCATCCATTCCATTAAAACAGTTTGTATGCTCAGATGTTAGCTTTCACCCTAAATTAATCTAAAATAATATATATATATATATATATATATATATATATATATATATATATATATATATATATATATATATATATATATATCCGATATAGACCGAGACGTCGTCTCGATTCAAGCTACACTCCCCTCCACTCGACTCTGTACAGGGTCATTTACACGTGGCCGAGAGCATACAATAGAGAAACTACTAAGCGTCCTATCGCGCTTCTCTTTTTTTATGGCATAGGTAGGCAAACGAACAAGCGAGAAGCGACTAACGGAGAGCCGTGTCGCTACGATGAATGTGAGGGAAAGGGTGGATGGAAAGATGGATGAGTGTGGAGAGAGCAAGGAAGGTGTGGTCGGATCGTAGCGGATGGAGATCTGTGGTCTCTGCCTACCCCTACGAGAGACAGGCGTGATAATATGTATGTATATTTGTAAAAATAATATCATTCACATCTAAGTAAATCACTTTAAGTTTAATTAAACTTGAAAACAACTGCGTTGAATTCCATTTTACAATGGATAAGTTCCAAAGAGAGCGTGATGGCTGTAGATGTAGATCCGCTGTTAAATACAACTGGATATACTTTAACAACTGGAGTGCCCTTTTAATTAAATTCCCCGTAGCCCGACGCTCCCGCCAGACGTAACAAATACTCCAACGAACAGGGTTTCGCTATTTATATTCAGTAGAGACGGTACCGCAACTTGAAAAACCTCAGTTTTTCAACATACTTTACTAGTGGTAGAGCTACGCTGCAGACGAATACATTGGTTCGTGCTGACAGCGCCAGGTGCTCCAATAGAACGCCTGGCATATGTTGAGCAAGAACCATTTTATGACAATTGTTGGATTAAAATTATTCTCTTTTTGTTTTGTTTATTTATATATTATAATATTGTTAAGACTAAAAATTAGATATAGTAAAACAAATGTGTAATAAATAAAGATTTTTCTATTCTATTCTATTGTCAAGTGGCATATTATTTGTCTGTAGCATGAATGGGCCGGCTCGCCAGGTAACGTATCACACTCCCGCAGAAAACCGGCGTCTGGATGATAGCTAAGCTACCGCGCTTCGTCCGGTGAGCGGTTCAGTTCCGGAGGTTCAACCGCCCGTAATGACACTTTCCTTTAAAGCGGCAAAGCTTTTGGACTGCGGATGTCTATCGCGGCGTTGATTGCTTTCCACCAGGTGACACGTCTGCTCATTTACCTTCCTATCCCATAAAAAAAATACACTTCATTTTTCAAACATGTAGACAGTCAAACTTTTAACTTAGCTAAGATCTGCGACAAGCAAAATAATAATGTGTGTTTTTACTGGAAGAAGTGGAGATACGGGGAACCATACACTAAATCTTACCAAAAAAACGGCCGTCAGCAACTATCCACTTTCCAACCACTCCTCCTCCTCCTCAACACCAAACACACACCACCACTCTTCAAAACGGAAAACAACCGTTAAATTCCCTTATTAATGGAGTCAGGCGTTACTTCGCGGAAATCCATCACTATATGGACAGTCAAAAGTTTTACTTAGCTAAGATCCGCGACAAGCAAACAATAACAGAAAATTAATAATGTGTGTTTTCCCGCTGGATGAAGTGAATTTATCTGGAACTTAAACTAAAACTCGCCGAAAAACGGCCGTCAGCAACTCTCCAGACTTTCTCGGTTGTCTTTCGTAGAGTCTACTATACCTGAAGATGTCTCGTGTTGAGGCGAAACACGTGTCGTTTGCAAGGTGGAAAAGTGGTTGTGGGTGTTTGGTGTTGTGTATAGTGGTTGTTGGGTGGAGAGTTGCTGACGGCCGTTTATTGCTGAGTTTTAGTTTAAGTTCCAGGTAAATCCACTTCATCCAGCAGGAAAACACACATTGTTAATTTTCTGTTTTTGTTTGCTTGTCGCGAATCTTAGCTAAGTAAAAGTTTTGACTGTCCATATAGTAATGGATTTCCGCAAAGTAACGCCTGACTCCATTAATCAAAATATTGTAAATATGTTTTCACCTATATGCCAATCGTTTTAAATATAATTTACACTCAACAATTTAATTCTAACGTATAAAGTTATTTCAGTCCAAAAACTCGGCAATAGGTTTTTTGGCCTTAGCACACAAAAATGTTCACACTCGTTACGGCAAATTATTTCGAGACGCAAATAACTTTTTTTATTTGCGTTCGAATTTAGGTGCAGTTATCTGGAAATGGATCGCTTTGTTTTGGAACGGATTTAAAAATGTGCGCATTTCCACGAACGACATATAACGCATTATAAATACATATATGTATACATTTTATATATTGAAGCGTTCCGTTCGTCTCCGAATCGGGCTCCCCCGGGTACTATAGTACCTTACCTCAGCATTCAGGACTCTGCTGGAGCTGATCTCCATCCTACCTTGCGGCTCGTGGGATTCACTATGGCGAATTTTAATAAATCTAATTTGTTAAAAAAATGACAGCGGCGTGGTTCGCCACCCGTCACGTCCTGATTGCCACTAGGGCGAGAAGCGACTAATGGAGAGACGTTTCGCTAAGATGAATGCGAGAGGAGGAATGGACGAAAGGATGGATGAGTGTGGAGAAGGCGGGGAAGGTGTGCCGAGATCGTAGCGGATGGAGCTCTATGGTCTCTGCCAACCCCTGCGGGGGATAGGCGTGAATATATAAAAAAAATACTGAAGACCACTTTAGTTTGCTAATTCGAAAGGCTATGTCGGTGACTTTAGTCCTCTGGCGGATTTGTTCATTCCGAATCATATCTGCCAGAGAAACTCCGAGCATAGCTCTCTCCATAGCTTTCTGAACGACTCTAAGCTTGTGAAGCAGACAGACTGTCAGCGTCCACGTTTTGGTGCCTTTTAAAACAAATATGGGGCTTGAAAGGCCGGGTCAAAAGTACCCTTAACCAGCGAGCTTATATAAAGAGAATGATGAGGGTGGATGAAGCTAAGAAAATGTGCCGAGATCGCAGCAGATGGCCTGTGGTCTCTGCCTATCCGTACGTGTAACCAGCATAATCATACATGTATGAGTTTCAACTGGGATTCGAAATCGGATTACCACCATATGCTATAGGACAAAGCACGATGGAGACAACGCACCGTGAGATTAGTGCAACCGGTGCTTTGTTCAACAAAACAGAGATGCGGCAAAGAAAATATGACAAAGAGCCCTCACATTTCCACATGTATGTATGTATGTATGTATGTATGTATGTATGTATGTATGTATGTATATACCTAAATATAAGCACTCAGTCACTAGTCTAACTAAACACACGACTACCTATCATAGCGATGTTTAGTATGGCTTCGCGAAAACCATAAAAGTTAGAATGGCTACGTCTTAAAACACAACATTGTAGCTGATACAATCAATACACAGTGATTTTATTAGTAGTTTGCCATTCATACACTACTACGTCTAACTTTACGTACTGTATGAATGACCTAACTAGTCTCACATCCATAAGATGGCAAAGGATGTGGGGGTAAATTAGATGGATAGATAGATAGATAGATTAAATAGATAGATCGATTGATAAATACATTATATAGATAGATAGATAAATTAGATAGATAAATTTATTTCCTTCTACAGCTATACATGAGTAAATATTAAATTATTGCCTGTTACATATTAATTGATAGTACATACTTTTATATATGGCGATAGCTCAGTCAATCCACTCATTGACCGAAGAAACTAATTTTCTGCCACCACAGAATTAAGGACCCTTCCAAAGACGCACTACATAATCCGATCTTCAGCTTCACTTTCAGATATAATAATGAGCATGATTATGATGAATGTTCATTAACTAAAATTTTCAATCGCTTACTTCAGTCCCTTAATGTAAGGATTTCAGATAGATTTTCGAAAAAAATCATAATATATATTTAGTTCCAAAAAATCCACAGCTCGTAGATGTCCTATATATATGAAGTTATAGGTCTCCCCATTTCTGGAAGAACGGGCGTTTATCCTGTGCTACCTGCAGCGGTTTTTCCGAATGGATACGACATTGGAACCTTCAAAAAACAAGCCTACACTTTCCTTGAGGGCCGGCAACGCTTCTGCACTGCCTATGGCATTGCGGATGTCTATGGGCGGCGTTGATTGCTTCCCATCGGGTGACACGCCTGCTAGTTTGCCTTCTTATCCCATACATAAGACTCGTCCAATGAGGATTGGCGCAGTGACCAGACTCAGAATAAATATCAGTAGGCTATACGTATATTTTTTCCGATGCGAGGATCGAAACGCGACCACTGACTCTATACATATTTAATTTTAAATATAATAACAATATTAATTTTTTGGTTGAAAGCGGAAAGCACAGAAAAATTGATTTGAATGATTGAGGGTAAGATAAGGAAGGGTCGGTAGAGGGAAGACCACAGAAAACATTGACCTTGACCAAATTGCTGAAGTTCTTAAGAAAGGCCAGGTCAAGAGTGCCCTTAACCGGCGGGCTTGCATGGGGAGAATAACGAGTGCGTAGGAAGCAAGGGAAGTATACCGAGATCGTAGCAGATGAAGATCTGTGGTCTCTGCCAAGGCGTGACGATATGTATTTAAGACTAAGTACGGACAAACGGTCGCCAACCTCCTGGATCGAGATGGTACATGAAGGAGAATATCAATTTAACTTTACACTCTTAAGAATTGAAAAACTTTAAGAGAATTGTTCGCAACAAAGTACAGCTGTGGGGCCAATGACCGTAACACAAAACTAACGCACCTTGTGCTGTACCGGCGTTTTCGTACTTGGACTTCAGCTTGGCGGCGGTCGCTCGGGCGTCGGACCTGACCGAATCGGTCGCGCTGGCAGTGCTCCTGAACGAGAGCGTCGTGGAGAACGTCGAGGAGAACGAGGAGCCCAGCCCCAGGCCGAGGGTGGCGCGGTAACGGCGGCGATACATGGCAGACACGTGCGAACGCGACGGCGGCTCGGAAAACACTGAGCAGGGAGCGCAAACGCAGCCAACCCGGAAAAGCTGCCCGCGATTTATTACCGGAGGACCAGACTCACTGACGCACGGGAGCATCGCCTATCGGCAACTTTTAATCGATAGCGTCAAACATTCTGAAATGAATAATCAATCATAGATTTCATATTTATTTTATGTAAAATATTATAGAAGTGTAGTATTAATCAAAAATAGACTCGAAAGAGCGGTTCACTAGATAGCATGTGTTTATCCAGAATGGAAAAAGTAAAGGAATTGTAGACCTTACCAGAAGAGAGGATGAGTAATAGAGGAACCGAAAAAACGCCGAGATAAAAGACCTGGTGCACCGGCCGAACATTATGGGCGAGATTAAGGCACATCGACTTCGTTGGCTCGGTCACCTTGAGAAAATGGGCAAGGATCGGAGTGTGAAGAGGGCGTATTTGTGTCGACCAAGTGGTCGAAGGCCAGTTGACACAGATATCGCTGGAGAGGTCAGGTAGATGCTGACCTGCACGAATTTCTAGCCAGCAATTGGCAAATATTAGCGCCGGACAGGGAAAGAGAGGGAAGACTCTCGTTTCAGAGGCCAAGATCCACTTCAGGTCACTGAGCCAGCGGAGTAAGTAAGTGTATACATTAAAAATATTAAACAAAAATAGAGATGATAAAAATTTGTAACTGAAATTGAAATACACGGAAATGGAAATCAAATTAATTGCCCGAACTCCAAAGATGCGTTTAAAATTACAAACTTATATACATGTGAAAATCAATTAAGGTAAGATTCGCGAAATATATAATAAGGTCTGTATAAAACATTAACTAGCACCAATATAAAAAAAATATTTTTTTTTTATATATATTCACGCCTATCCCCCGCAGGGGTTGGCAGAGACCACAGAGCTCCATCCGCTGCCATTTCATCGCAGCGAAACGGCTCGTCATTGGTCGCTTTTCGCCCTCTTTAAAAAGAATATTTTTTAAAAATAATATTCTTTTTAAAAAACTGCTACGTTTCTTGGAGTGCAGTACGAAAGCAGTCTAAAATATTTCCTAACTTTTGTAGGTTACAGAGTATTAGATAAGTGTCGATTTAACCGTTAAAGTACCGACGAACGCTATCATAACTAGGTACAATTGTCGCGATAGCGCTCCCGAAGTCAGTCGCTGTTTAGCGCGCAATAGGAGGTCGCTCGCACGCATCACTAATTTTGAGTATAGTGATAATAGTGACGATAATAATCATTTTGCTGACACGATAATGTTTGAAATGGCCATCACAAGGAGGACAAAGGTAAATGACATCAAAAACAAAAGAATTTTTTTGGCATTTATAAGTATATATGAGTAAAGAGGTTCTCCGACAAGTGAAGCAGAAACTTTTGTAGACCGTCAAAGGTAGAAAAGTTGCTTACATGGGTCATGAGAAATGACAGGTACAAATTGCTGCAACTGATCATAATGGGAAAAATCGCGGGCAAAAGGCAAGTTGGTCGAAAAAGAAAGTCTTGGTTACGTAATATCAGGGAGTCGACCGGGATAGCGAGTGCTCCAGAACTGCTGCACCTCGCGAAGGAGGAGGAGAGTTGTGCTGAATTGGCTGCCAGCCTTCGCAAGTCGGAAACGCACTCTTATAAGAAGACGAGTAAAAATCAATGGCACTAAAAGGGTTAAAATAAAGAAGTAAGACCGTCTGAACCACGTAAGTCAATGCTATTGTTATCCAAATAAATTTGGAACCGAATCACGACAAAATATAATTACTTTTAAAATAACAAATCTATTTACCATTTCCAAGATGGAAGAAACATGTCGTTTCAAAATAAATATATCTTAATACGCGGACGAAAAACGAAATAAAAACCAAGAACACATGAAAACAATACTATTACTATACGAGAAATATGAACACGAGAAAAAAAGACACGAGATAAGTGACGATGGCGCGCAGCCAACAGACTTGACAATGAAAGAAGCTGACATTGCAAATTACATTTTTAATAAACTAAATAATCAAAGAATAGTTTGTACAGGTTTAGGTCATGGGTATTTTGAAGTGGTAGAGCCACGTTGCAAACGAATACTTTGTCAAGAATGGCATATTACTTGTCTGTTACATGAATGGGCGGGCTCGCCCGGGGAAGTCCCACACTCCCTCAGAAGATGAACGGTTGAGTTTCGGCTCCCATAATGACGCTTTCCTTAAAGTCCAGCAGCGCTTCCGCACTGCCTTTGTCACTGTGAATTTATATGAGCGGCGTTGACTGCTTTCCATCAGTTGAAATGCCTGCTCGTTTGCCTTCCTATCCCATAAAAAAACTCCTACGAATCGGGAGACTGGGACTTTTCACTTCGATTTACATCAAGAACGTTGCGTTTTTCTTTGATTTTATAATCTCATGTTATTATACACACCTACACATACATACCTTAAAGGCCGGCAACGCTTTCGTAATAACTATGGTGTTGCGGATGTATATGGCTGGCGTTAATTACTTTCCATTAGGCGACACGCTTGCTCGTTTATCCTCCTATCTTAGTAAATTTATTGTATAAAACTTAGTGGTAGAGCCACGCTGCAGACGCATACTTTGTCAAGAATGGCATATTATTTGTCTGTAGCATGAATGGGCCGGCTCGCCTGGGGGACGTACCACCCTCCGGCAGACAAACGCCGTCTGAGTGCTAGCTTGGCTACCGCGCTTCGACTCCGGTGAGCGGTGAGCCCAACCCCATGGTTATTATGGAATAACACATTCCTTAAAGAAAGAATGAAAAAAGATTGCGCAGCTACAAGGGTATACGTAGCAATATACCGGCCACTAAGTAGCCCTAGGCATCGTTGGAGCGACGCAGTGATTACTGAAGTGAGCGAGCTTTGGGCAGCACAACATTGACCAGTAGCGGATTCTCGTCAGCCCAAGGCACAGCTTTGGATCGTAGTGCCAGCGAAGTAAGTGAGAGAAAAGTTAGAAATTATACTGTTTTTAATTCTTGTCAGGCCAAAATACACTTTGGGTCGTAATGCCAGCGAAGTAAGTGAGAGGAAAGTTAGAAATTATACTGCTCTTAATTCTTGTCAGGCCAAGGTACACTTTAGGTCGTAGTGCCAGCGAAGTAAGTGATAAATAGATCTATAGATAGATATAATGACTAGTACACACAGCACCGCTTTTTTTACATTCGCAACGGACAGCAGGCGCTTAATTAGATTTATTAGTATGTATTTACATTTCAAGTTAATCGATACACTAAGCCTGTTATGCTGACGCTAGTACTACTCGCAAATCTGACAGTCACCATATAAGTGTAACAGGATTGTGCGTAGGTCATCTATTGCTACGGGGCCTTTGAAGTTCTATCACGAATCTCTCTCTCCTTCCGTCTCTCTCACTGCTTTAAGTCGGAGGTTCTATGTGGACAGTCAAAACTTTACTTAGCTAAAATCCGCGATAAGCAAACAATAACAGAAAATTAATAATGTGTTTTCCTGCTGGATGAAGTGGATTTACATGGAACTTAAACTAAAACTTACCGAAAAACGGTCAACATCCACAACCACTTTTCAACCTTGCAAACGACACGTGTTTCGCCTCAACACGAGGCATCTCCAGGTATAGTAGACTCTACGGAAGACAACCGAAAAGACTTAGACGGTTGTCTTCCGTTTTTCGATAAGTTTTAATTTAAATTCCAGGTAAATCCACTTCACCCAGCAGGAAATCACACATTATTAATTTTCTGTTATTGTTTGCTTGTCGCGGATCTTAGCTAAGTAAAAGTTTTGACTGTCCACATAGTGATGGAATTCCGCAAAGTAACGCCTGACTCCATCAATCATCACAGGTTCTAATCTGTGGAGCCGTGGAGAAAGTGAAAAAGAATAGTAATATAAAAATTTTATTTTCTGCTAAATATTTTATATAAGAGAATATTTTTCTTACGTATAAAACTAAAATTAATTAATGAATTTATATTTGAAAAAACTGTATTATCTCAAATGTCATCCACTACAAGTTTAAAAAAATGTTACAAGCTCACTGAAAAAAAATTTTTTTTCAATGAACTTAAAAATAAATGAGTGTATCGTGATACACGCATTTATTTCATATCACTTCACTTATACACTAAAGTTATTATAACTGATAATAACTTTAGATTATGAAAATTAAATAAAAACACAACGTCACTGATGTAAGTTGGCGGGAAAAGTCCCATGCCAATCTCGTGGCTTTCCAAATCAATCATCTGTGTCGTATTAATATTTTTATTATTGCTCAGTGCTCGGATGTCCCAAGACTCCGTTGTGTTGATACAAAGCGGGTGCAACGACCTGTCACATGAAGGTCGACAAACAGATGCGACGGGGGATGCTGTAGCACTTGTGTTCCGACGCGTCCATGCACGAGTGCTTGACAGATTTTGTTGAGATATACAGCCAGCAGGCCGCAAGGCAGGGCCGACGACGTCGAATACAGCGGGCTGTTATACCCGTCCACTGAACCCTATAGAGCTGAGGGCTGCTGTGTCAGCAATATAGACTCAGAGCCTCAGTCGATGGGTATAGTTAGAGTCGACTCGAGCTCCCGGTTGCATAAAGACTTCTCGATTCTATATAATTCTATTGTAATAAAAACAGTTTTAAAACTTCAAATTAAAACCGCGTTGACAACATTAATTCAGACTCTTTCTTTATTTGCATTCTTTTTTTAAAAAAGCCTTCCGACATTTCACGCATAACAGGGCGTTAATATTTTAAGTCACTCCGAAGTAAGGTTTACAATACCGGGAATCCGGGATCCCGAATACCGGAATCCCGGACGATTTTTTTCAGTTATTAAAAACCGGTATTTATGTAAAAATATCGGTATTTTGGTATTATATTAGTTGATAAAAATGGAATTTATGCACAATATAAATCTAATTGAAATAATATTAATTAATTACAAGAATTTTTTTTTGAAGATAAACAATTTCATTGTATTAAAATCTATATCTGGCACATTTATTATATGTAAAATGTAACATAAAATTTAATATGTACTTTTTTTTACTTGCACGTTTTTTTGTATCTATCTACTCCTACTCTCTATGTAATAAAATAAATAATATCTACTCATTTCAGAACAATATTTATTGGATTTCATATATTATTTGTCAACAAGTCAATATAACAACTGAGATAAGTAAAAATATAACTAGTGAATTTTTTATCAATAATACCGGTATCCCGATATTTCTAATTTTAAATATCAAATACCGGTATTCAGATTTTAGTTCGGTATTGTAAGCCCTATTCCGAAGGGAGTACGATGCCAGAGAATCAATCTATTTTATATACCCCTAGTATATAAAATAGATTGATTCTCTGGCATCGTGGAGAAATGTCACCTGATAAAAAGCAATCAACGCATAGAAATCTACAATACCCTAGGCATTGCAAATGCGTTGTCGGGCGTTGACATTAGAGTGGGTTTGTTTTCCTAAAGTTCCAATGTCATATCCGTTCCGAAATACCGCTGAAGATGACTGGTTCCATAGAGTGGTGGTGCGTGGAATGAAGTTTCAGAAAAAACGCACCATACCTACTGGATCGCCGCTCATCTCTGAGAGATCTCAGCATCTTTTACCACGGGTAGTCCTCCGAAGAATTGTTTGGAATAATTCCTGCCGCTACATTCCACTAGTGCAAAAGTTGCCACAAAGAAAGATTTGATCCCCACCGTCTGGATGACCGGGTATGAACTTGGAACCTTCGAATAACAAGCCCACTCTTATCACAAAGGCTGGCAACGTATTTACAATGCCAGCGGTGTTGCAGATGTCTACGGGTGGCGTTGATTGCTTTTCATCAGGTGACACGCTTGCTCTTTTGCGTCCCTACACCATAAAAAAAAATTATGGTGGTAAAGCTATTCTAAAGACGAATATCTCATCGTCCGACCATTTAGCAGTTTTCTCTTATATATTCCAGTTTTTGCCAGCCGCCCTGCGCAGATCGTGGCTTAGTTTAACCAGGGGCCGTGCAACACCAAGTTTGCCAAGACTCAGTCTTCACTCCGGCAATTGTCTACTTCAAAGATTACGTGACCATCCCCATTGTCATTTCAGTTTTCTAACTCAAAGGCCTCCTGTATAACAATACAAATAATTTCCGACCAATTGGCTTAGTGTCGAAGCTGCCGATTACGGAGTCAGTGGTCACGGATTCGATCTCAGTACCAGGATGGTTACCCCGCCAATACCGTATGGTTATCCCGCATTGGATAAACTTGGTAGTTTAATGTCCGTTCCTCCATAAATGGGTAGGCTCGTGCCCAGCAGTGGGTCATATATGGGCTGCGAATAAAAAATTACAATAGTGTAATATATTTTCGTGCATTTTTTGCATTGGCATTTCTGTATCACATCCCTTTTCTCGCACGGCATTAACATGGCGAAACGTTGATCATCAATTTGTGGCGTAGTTGAGTTTATCTTGAAAATTGTTTTTCAACCGAGAATTCCGCCTATACATACATACATATCATGACGCCTGTTTCTCCTACCCCCCGTAGGCAGAGACCACAAATCTCCATCTGATACAATCTCAGCACACTTTCTTTGACTTGTCAACACTCAACACTCACTTCATACAATTTAAGGCTACTTTTGACCTAACGTCTCAAAGGAATTTCGGCAATTTAGTCAAGGTATGATCTCCTTGGTCTTCCCTCACCAACCCTTTCATCAACATTTGCAATGTGAATTTCTTTTATCAGTAGTCTTTCATCCATCCTCTCTATGAGCCCAAACAGTCTAAGCATCCCTTTCACAACTTTTGTCACAACACCTTCTTTTACTTCAAGCGAGAATTTCGCCTGCAACAGAGAAAATACTTCAATCTCCAACAATATAAGGAATGATGAAAACTAATCCATTCATAATAATAAACATAGACAAAAAAAACTGACTTCGAAAACAGCTGTGTGTATAAACCAGATCGACGGATCACTGTTCAATCTGGTGTATCTATTAACAGTAATGATGAACAGCAACTCATGAAACGAACTTCTTTAACTCCACATCTCCCAAACAAATTCCTTATTGACTTACTTTCTGACTCCCATTATCCAACATCCTTTTATCCTAAATGCAAACAATATATCTGCAAAATCATTCTCTCCATCTCCCGTCATCCGATTTTTTGTGCCTTTCCTAAAGACACAAAATATCATAATAAAACACTGCTACTGTCATTCCAGTTTTGTCTAGTTGAAAGTGATAATATTGTATGTCACATGATAACAAAATCAAGCACATAATCTTAACTGCTATTTTTATCTGCCATATTATCAAATGCAATTTTTGCAGTGATTCACAAACAACATTGATATTAATATTTTTTCTTAAATAATTACAAGTGTAATCCACAATCTGCATCATTCCATGTCTAAAGATTTGCTTTAGTCATACACCATGACATGTTATGTGGGATGCCTCACGGCTAGATAGTGTGACGATCTGCGCAGGACGTTGGCAGAGACTGGATTCGTAAAGTCAAAGATTGGGCTAGATTGTACTTCTTGACTAGATTGTGGGTTCTACGTCCATCGAGTAGACCGCCGAAGGCCGATTATGATACACAGTGACACCATTGTATATATGGGCTCCTTTAGACTGACTCGGAACTATTAGTTAATCAAAATCTTGCTGTTTTATACAAAATAAATTATAATCTCACTAAGATATAAAAGGCTTCCTCAAACAACATCTAAAGCCTGACGTCACCTTCTGATTATAGTTTGAGAATGTTGCGGTGATTTCATAGTAATATTTTAAAGATTACTTTTTGCACTTTATCATTCACTCATCTGGTATCATCACACAAAACATCCTAGAAAGAAGTTATGTTCATTTAATTCAATTATAAATCGCTCTATATCACACTGATAATCCATCAATAACAGCAGAACTGAATCATCCAAAAAAAAGTCATGTAGACACCTACTTGTTTGGCTTCATATTCCATAAAAAAAAGTCAAGTAAATAATACATTTACCAATAAATAAGTTAGTCGAATTTATAAATTAACATGTCCATATCAAATGCACATCACTCACTATTAACCTCACATTGAGGTGTTAATTCATCCAAATTGATACATCTTAAACAAACATGATAAGATATTACATCACCATCTCCAAACTAGTATGAAGCAATCCCTAATTAAGATAAAGAATGTTTAAAACAAAATTAGGAGAAGATTGTTGTATGGTTCCCAGAACTAAATAGAATCTAACCCGAAATGGGTTCCTGTAGGTGTTATAGAAGTCGACTTTGGGTTTAATATCATAAGACAAGCAACAGCATCTTTTTGAGTAATAAAACCAATCTGCTATCCCCAAACCACCTGCCAGGTGTGGGAATTATGACAATGTCATTAAATTTTTAGCAAGACCAAAGAAAAAATGTCTAGCATATGGTAAAGTTATTCCGTGACATTTCTTTGATTTTTTGTTTGATTTAACTTCATTCAGTCTGCACCAATACATGGCTAAGCATAGGTCTCCAATTACTAGCACCTAATCCAATCCTAGAGTAAACTTTTCTCATATATAGGTATTTTGTTGATCTGTTCTACTATTATTAATGGAGTCAGGCATTACCTTGCGGAAATCCATCACTATGTAGATTATCAAAAGTTTTACTTAGCTAAGATCCGCGACTAGCAAAACAATAACGGAAAATGAATAATGTGTGACACTACAAGACAACCAAAAAGTCTTTTTCGGTTATCTGTAGTCTGTGTGTTGTATATAGTGGTTGGTGGGTAGAGAGTTGATGGCCAATTTTCAGTAAGTTTTTGGTTTCATCCAGCAGGAAAACACACATTATTAATTCTCTGTTATTGTTTTGCTTGTCACGGATCTTAGCTAAGTAAAACTTTTGACTGTCCACTGTTCTACTATATTTGATAATGTTTCTCCTGGGAACCTATTGGAACTTACATTTTTATCAGATTCTGGGCCAGCAGACTTGTAGCCTGGGGCAATGATATGTTCCATATTTGCATTTTTTAATATGGAACAGGGGCTTAATTAACTATTATGATAAAAATAATATATGGAGATTAGAACCCATTTTTTTTAGATTAGTACACATTTTAAAAAAAGAAATAAAAAATGAACATAACTATAAAATTAAAGATTTATATTATAGCAAGCAAAAAAATGTTTTAAAGGCATAGTGGGTATAATGTAATAAATATCAATCTCTAATTCCAGTACAACCCCCATTTGACCCATCCCTTGAATTGCTATTTACCCCTCCCGTGCTATTATGATTTGACTAATGCATTTGTACTTTTACACATAGTTAAACATTTTTAATGAATATTTAGGATTAATAAAATTAATTATTTAAAAGGACTCTACTAATATGCAAATCATTTTTCCTCTCTTAAAATGTGCTCTTTATAATCATGATTGCTTATCTAAATATTATATATTTATGTATTTTCATTAAACGTTATGTTGAGATATTATTGTCCAAACAATAATATCTCATAAGTAGTCACATAAATGACCTTAATTAAGAATTTGGTTATATCATGAAGACAATAAATTTTGTTCATAGTTGGATTAAGTCCAAGTAGAACTCATACAAGAACATAATATTACATAAGAAGCATTTGCGGCATTGTGTCAGATGAAAGATAAACAATTATAGGCAAGAAATTGTTTCCACTGTAGATGAAAACTAATATAATAAGTATATAATGAAATTAAGAATAACCTAATAAGATTCTTATATGAAACTTATTTAAACCCATCAACTTTTTATCCCAGTATACTATTATATTAAATAAAATTTCAGTTTCATATTATTATTCATAATTATTTCAATGAAGAAGATGAGAAAATTTTCAAGCCTTGATATTCTACATTTTCCTCCATTGTTTTATACACATAGGATAAAGCTTACCATTAATGGACCAAATATGTGAAGGCAAGGAGTGCGCTGCATAGACCCTGCCAAGAGCAAGAGATGTTCCTGGTGCGGGGCCTGCTTCTTCGTTGGAGCTGGAGTCTGTGTCGGGGCTCGCTGCAGCCGAGGCCTCATAGCTCTGCGAGTTTGCCGGAATCGCTATTGCTTCATGTGAAGCATGCAAGTCTGGAACTGATGACAACGACCTCGCCCTCTGACGATCATTTGACACTTGTATGCCGGGTATTGCTCGCAGCAAACTGAAACCGGTACCGCCAGATACCACATCTGAACTGGAGCTCGTAGAGAATGTCCTCGCTCGCGGACTCTGCCCTCCGTTCGCCGTACTCGGCTTAGCACCCATGATTATCAAACTTTACTATGCAAATCTCACTTGTCACACATAAAATTAACTATTTGATCAGAAACACACGCGTAAAGCGACACCCGCGGCGCCTACAATCATCGTATGGTACGCCAAAACAAGCACGTACTTAACAAAAATAACAACGCTGTTAGATCGACAAACAGAAGGACGTCGCAAGTACCTACTTGTAAACAGCGCTGCATGTGCCTTCCTGCAAAATTTTGACAGATCTCGCTTGTGATATTAAATCGATTAACTTCATCATGTTCAACATTTCAAACAATAGAATTTTTTAATATCAATAGAATACGAAACAAGTTCCTTTTATTTCAAAACACAATATATAATTCTCATTGCGCATATTTTTTTCTCAAACAATACTCAGATTATCATAATTCGCAACTCACATTGAAATTTATTATTTTTTTTTCAGTTTCTAGCACATTTCTGTCTGTGTGAAATATATATATTTGTCGAAAAACTGAAGAATATTGAAATAAACAAGTGCTAGAGTAAAAAATACGAATGGGCCATACGAAATGAGACGTGTTAACGATGATTCTTAACAAAAAATTGATACTGGGAGATAGAGATTAGGCTAGTTTACATGGCTTGAGAGAATCCATTGCTGAACAATAGTCTTTCCGAAAGTATATTACTCAGTCCAACCTTCAACTGTATGCATTCATGTCTGCCTGCCGCCTTACCCATGACAGAATTTAATGTACTGAAAAGGTTATTAAAGTTATAAATATATTTTCGATACATTTCATTAGTTAACCTATATTCGTTCCTCGTTGATCTTCGCAGGTATGATACGTTTTTACATCTGCCACTAATTTAACTTAGAGTGACTAGCTTTTATTTTGAGGAAACATTGATCTTTGTAATGGAATTGAAATCTTAAAATTTTTTAATATTAGAAAACTCGTTGAAAAGTATTGATATTAAAACTCGATTCTGCATCGACCTTACTTGACAAAAATTGAAGTGACGTTTGTTATCTTGTCACTACATTCCAGACAATTTGTCATTTTCTCTGTTTAGCTGTTTACGTTTTCATTGCACTATTTGATGTAATTTAAGTTCATGTGTAAAGTATATTTTGTTAAATAAAATTTTTGTTTATGATAATATCGCCACCATGAATTCAGCTACTGTAAGTGTTCTTTTCTATTTTATTATGAAATAACCGTACGGATTTTATTTTTATTTGCTGTTTTAATTTGCACATTCTGTGTTCTCTTATGGCACTAGCAAAAGCAAAATAAGCATTAATAACCTCTTTCCATAACACTTCCATTTTGATTTTATTATATCCATCTTAGATTACCTACAGTTGATTATAATTATCACAAATATTAACTTCTACTTCATGAATTAATTTTTTTGATAAATTATCCTATGATCCATATATATTAATATTCAGATTTCTTTATAAATAGTGTATTGCTTTGCACGGCTTTAGCTGATGTAGTTTTGTTCATGCATTAATTACAGCCAGGTGTGCCTCAGGTGCCGCTTCTGGATGATGACACCATTGCATTTGGAGAGGAAGACAATGCTAACAAGCAATTTGTGTAAGTTGTTTGTTAAATACTTGTACAAATAATACTTTATAACTTAATACTAATCATCACCATAACTACAGCTCCATTGCTGTTAATTTTTATTTTATGGGATAGGAAGGCAAACAAACAGATGTGTCACCTGATGGAAAGAAATCATCTATGGCATAGGGGGACTCCAGGACTCAACCGCTCACTGGACAAAGAATGGTAGCTAAGGTACCACTAAGATGTTGGTTTTCTGCAATAGTGTGGTACTTCCTCGGCTGAGCCAGACCATTCATGGTACACAAATAATATGCCATTCTTGACAAAAAATTTGTGGCATGTATGCAGCATAGCTCTATCATTGCGAAAATTATTTTCATGTAAAAAGTGTTCATAAATAAATACAACCTAAATAGCTCACTGGTGGTTTACTACTTTCAGAGTTGTGGGTTAAATTTCTGCATCAAGATAAGTATATCCTACAGTCATGTATAGCCTACAGGTATTATTCAGAGTCTAAATGTCCTTCTAATCCACCTTGAACAAGTTTGGTAGATTAATGCTCTTTTCTCACATACATATATGTGAGGCTGTAAAAAAAGTAAATATAGTTGAATAATTTACATAATCGTCATTCTGGATATTCCCCATACATATTTTCCTTTTTTATATGTATTTAATTTCTTTTTTTCATTAATTTTCAGGCATCCATATATAGTATTTTTCCACCTGATATTTAGAAGCTCTGCCATTGTTGTCTACATCCTTTGTGGTTGGTTCTCTGAATCATTTATTGCAAGCTTTGTACTGGTCATATTATTACTGTCTGCAGACTTCTGGACTGTGAAGAATATTAGTGGTAAGATTTTGATTTAAATTAGTGGTAACTTTTTATAATACACATTTCAACATGTTTTATTCTCTTCTTCCCTTTCAAAAAAAAAAGACAACTGCATTATCCTCATAAGCAGCCTTTGACAGTTTACTACTAGATGTACTTACTCCCAGAATAGGAGAATTTACTTAAACTTTCTTGATTAATAGTCAGGCATTACTTCAGGGTTTTAAATTAACTGTATTTGTTAATGTTACAGGCCGCCTTCTAGTTGGATTAAGGTGGTGGAACTATGTGGATGATGATGGGAAATCACATTGGGTCTTTGAATCTAAACAGGTAGTACATAGTATAAGTTTGCTATCATATTTAGGAATACTTTCACTGATGATAATGCAGATGGCAAGACTGATGTTCTATTTCAAACATAATGTAGTATGCATTTATCAAGTGGAGACAATTACTCAATGAGAAGGAGTAAACGTTAGTAGTTATATATTTACATATTTATTGTTACGAGCTGGGGTACGGAGATCGGAAAAATGAAACCGGACACTAGTTTCACTTCTCATCATTTTACTTCCACTTCTTCTCTATTTTCTCGCGATCTTCCTCTATATTAAACTTTCGACGCACCGTCGCCCCCTTATATAGGTAAAACGATTGAAAGTTCTAGCATTTCAAAATTCGAAAATGTTCCTGCAATGTGTAGTCTTTTCTAGACATCCTCCTGTCTCTTTTCCGCGCGCAACTATTTTCTATTAACTGTTCTTGTCACGCATTGACGGACGTCTTGTCAATTTATTTTTAAAAGTTGTAATGGCTTTTTTGAACAGGATTTTTAGATTTCAAAATGATGTTCTATAAAAAAAAATCGTTTTATAAAAAAATGATTTTTCATATATGTGTTACGCAACAATATGTATAAAACTATTACTGCTTTGGACTTAATGCCCAATTTTTCTTAATGCCAAATTATTTTTCCGAGCCAGTAATTCGCCACTGAAATAACATCAGCATTCGCCTCAATAAGATCTTGTAATATGCAGGTGTTAGGACACATTGAGCTGTCGAGCAGGTGCTCCATGGACTGACTTATTGGGGCTATACCGCACTGCAGTGTGAGGTGTGCGACCCCACAATCACGCTGCAGTGCGGTATAGCCCCATTTGCACATTTCATGACTGCAACGGCTCACAACTAGAGACAAAGTCTGTTAAGAGATCTCCACATAGGCCATTGCAGATCATAGCCAGGCGGAAGCTTCTCTTGCTTACACACAAAGTTGGGTGGGACAGGATGTTTCATTTTCCACTGCACAACCCTCTCTTCAACTGGACTTTTTTCTATAGCCTTTGTGCACCATTCTTAATGGTATTATGTCTGCCTCTTGTGCAAAATGTAAAAAAGTTTACATGAATACATATAAATATGGATTTCGGAACGCAAATTAGCTTTTATTTCTCCGGTAGAGACTGCTTCTCACCTGGTATTAATTGTAAAAGTTGCCTCTGAAATACCAGGAGAATAAATAGGTGGTCTTACTCTATACCTTGAACCACCACGTGAACCAGTTTTTCAAATATGACGCTTTAATTTCAGAATCGCATCAACCGCAACGAGAGCCGCCTGTTCTGGCTGGGCCTGATCCTCTGCCCTATGATCTGGTCTGGATTTTTCATAATTTGCCTCTTTGGCCTGAAGTTTAAGTGGATGGTATGTAGTTATATACATATTCTCAGAGTTATATATACATACAAAGTAAGTTTTCTTAAAGCATTTTAATTAACCTCTGTCGGTTGCTAGCTTTTCATACATGATTCTCCCTAGGTTTTGTAGCTACAGTTTTCAGGGACTTTATTCATTTTTGGGCTCAATATATTAAAAAATAATTGGAAAAGGGAATGATATATAACTGGAGATGACATTTGCTCTGTTACGGATATTTAATTAATAAGGAAGTAGTGCCTGCATTTCACACAGGGCGATCATGTGTTGTCACTTCCCACGTGACTTACGACCGCTGCATCAAAGTACTGTTGTCACATGAGAGGTGACTTACGACTGATAAGGGTTAAAATTTATGTTTATTTACTAACTCAATCAACGGAACGAATGACGGTTAAATTCGAATTTATAAATTATGGCTAGAGCCAACATTCCCGCGTTATGATCAGCATCAGACCATATATATCACGCACCAGACAAATCAGCAATAAAAATTTGGATGCTTTTTGAATAAAATTGATTACTTTTGAATATTTTAACAATAACACTGGTACAGATTGCCATGTAAGATACGTTTTTTTAAAGTATATTTACCAACATTACTTGTGAAATAATTGTTGTTTTTATGCAGTACTGGATTATATAAGTTATATGTTTAACTAGTTTTAAGGTCGCAGTTTTATTTTTTTTTCAATTCCTACAATTTCTTTACACTCTCCCTACCTATATTTATATATCTTGTTCAAAATTTCAACCATTAATAAAATACTTTTTTATTCGCCCACTCAAATTCAAATACATTTTTTTAAACTTTTAGTGGATGACTCTTGATGTTAATACACATTTTTGAAATATTAATTCATTAATTAAATTGAATTTGTAGAAGGAATTGACTTTATTTTTTTTATATTACTTGTTTCTTCAACAGATCAAAGACCTTATCTTTAAGTGAACTTTATTAAAATTTTCATCTATATCTATTTTGCAGAATTTTACAGCAGTTTTACTTTGGATACAAATAAAATATTATTGTTATTTCAGCTCCTAGTTCTGATCGCTTTAACGCTCACCGGCGCAAATCTTTATGGTTACATCAAATGCAAGTTCGGCGCCAAAGAGAACCTACAATCGGCGACCACAGACTTCGTAAAAAAACAGATATTGCAGAACGCGACGTCATTCATGTTCACACAGCCAGCGCCACCTACAACTAGCAATACCGGCCTCGTTTAACTAACCTATATAATTAAGTTTGTAATTTATATTTGAATTTACTAAGTATAATTGAATATTTATTTGAAATAAATAGATTATGGGTAAAAAATTTTACTTTTTTAAATATCTGATCTTATATCTTATTATGCAAAGAATATAAAAAATAATAAATAAAATATTTAAAAATTCGTCATTGTTTTAATTAAAAATCATCACAAAGTCAAACAAGAATATTGAAAGCAAAATTGTAAATTAGTCAACATAACTGTTGTTTTTAAAAATGTTACTGATAAGAACAAGGCGTATCACAAATAGTGTCATATGATTAAAAGCGATAGGTAAGTGATAAGTAGTACTCAATATTTGTATTGAGTCTTTACCATGACTCAATACAAATATTGAGTCATGGTAAAGAAAAATTCAAATGTTAAGTCCACATCATTATATATATAAACAAGGTCAGGTTTATTGATTGATAAAAAGAAAAATAATAAATAAATAAAGTTCGCCACGATTGAGTTTCCAACTGATATTTGGTTCGATAATCCATAATACTATTGTACATACATGGAGCAATACTATACATTAGTGGATAAAAAGGTGAAAAAAAAAATATTAGCAATATTTGAGGTCCAGTGTGTAAATAGCATTTAAAAATACCAAAATCAAGGGTTAATTTATTTATAAAGGAAGATCAAATTTCTAATCATTCCACAAATAATGAAACATGAAATTAACAATTGTGACATAACTATCCAATTAAAAATAAATAAATATATAATTGGTGTAGGTATATTCTTATAAATTCGTTTTATTTCCGCCTTTGTAAATGATACTTTTTTATATTGGATGTATTTTGGAATTTGGAAGAGTATTGATTTGAAATTATTGATTGAATATTGATTGGAAATGAACATTTTTCCTTATTTTATTTATGATACCTAATTAAAGATTAATATAATATAATTAACTGAGACACTATTTTTTTTACTTTTTTACATGTTGAATGTATGCTGATCGAAATTATATCAAGTACTAACAGTAAATAAATAACTTAAAATTATTAAATAATTTCACCACATTGCAAAATTTTGTAATTAAAACAAAATTATATAACGACTGTAATGTTAAAAGATCTCTCTTTTAACATTACAGTCGTTATTAATAAATAAAATATAAATAAATGATAACGTTATTTTTTATTCAAATATAAAAATTTAAATAATTTAAAATGATAAAAATATGCTCCAGGTGAGGCTCGAACTCACAACCCCGGCATTACTCACACGTACACTGTCTTATAAGTACCGTGCGCTAACCAATTGCGCCACTGGAGCTGTGGACGTTACTGTCAAAATTAGAAATCAATTCCACTGAACATTTTTAGGTCAAATGACGTCCTTTTTCATGATAATCAAACGTCAAAGTCGGTCATCCCAAGGTAGTTTTTATAGTTCATTGTTTTGAAACACGCAAGTGATTTTAATTTATTATAGATTATATGTTTTAAACGCTATTCTTATTAATAGTTACAATTGTAAGACACAATATTTCATTAATATTTGACAAGTTGGAAGTGCAAAAAACTGCTAAAATGTTAAAACAACACAAAATGGAATGCAAAATGTAAACGTCATTTAATTGTCGAAATGTATGTTGTGATTACGTTAATAACAACATTTTTATCAAATCCTTTTTAAGAAGTTTATGGTGAATTTTAACAAAGTGTATGATGTATCGTATGCCTAATGTGTAATCAATGAAGATGAACTGGTTCGACACTTCGGGTCTGACAAGTTTAGCTAAGACAGCATTGAAAGAGGCACAAAAAACTATTGACAAGGCATTAGATATCCAAGATGAGAGCAGCGAAGAGCATGACGATGATTCAGTCCCTACTAAAACGAAATCGTCCAGTAGCGGTAACACACCACATAAAGATAACTCAGATTTTTTCGCTTCTTGGGGGCTGACTGTGAGTGCTGAAAGTTCAAAAGATGCCATCAAAGAACAGCCCGTCGTTACGGAGAGCCCTTCCAAAGCCAATGCACAGAGTTTGTGGGGATCTTTCGCTGGTTCATTTTTCGAGCAACCTCAATCTTCTGAGAAAAAACCTACTATTATTCGGCCGCCCAAAGCTAAGTCTATGAACGTTATTGCAGACAGTAAATATGGTAGCCAAGATGATTTATTTTCTAAAAGTCAACTGGTAATGTCCGATGGTGCGGAATGTTTAGAATCAAAGAAACATGATATTGTTCACAAAACTGATAAGAGAAGAAGCTCCTCCTTGTCAAACAGACTTTCACTGGAATCAAGTAGAAATAGTTCTGATTCAGTTGAAGTCTTATCACATAGCTTAAAATCTACTCCAGATTCTGAAGCTTCGTTACACTCAATATCTAATAGTAGCAGTGCAGAACAAAAGCAAACTTCAGAATCAGTAGAAATATTGCCAGATAGTCTAGTTAGTCCAAGCTCTATTGAGTGCTTAGGTTTTGACAGCTACACTAGTGACAAAAATAGTAGTACCTCATCTAACCTTTCCGTAGGTGATTTATCAGATAAAAAGCCAACTCCAGTTGGTGAGACCACAGAGAAAGTAGAAACAGCTGACAGTGTAAGCCTGGTTGCAGATGATGATGAGGATACTATGTCCTATAACTCCATTTCAGAATGTACAGCTCCCACTGTTTTAGATACTGATGAAAAACCAATAAGTCCATTTCCAAAGACCAGAGTTGAAGTTCATAAGAAAGTAGTAGACAAAGAAATATTGCATTTAGAACAGCCAATTATACCTCAAAAAATGCATATGAGTGAGAATTCATCTAATGATGGTTCCTGGTCAGACCGAACATTAAATGCTGACAATGACAGTGTTACATTAGACAATCTAGAAGAAAATAAGAAAGAAACAGAACATGAGGACACATTAATTGAGAAGTTGAGTGATTCTTCTTCATTCTATAATGTCAATGTTTCATCAGACTTAGTAAGGTCAGAGAGTTCAGCTTTTGTTAATGTTGAGAAGCAACAGTGTAGTGCTCCTGAAAGTAGTGAATCCTCACAAAAAGAAAGCAGTGTTAAAGAAAGGACCTCGCCAATTAGTTCTGATAGCAAAAGTGATTTAGTCAAAATTGGGTCTGACCACACTTCTGGTCACACTTCTGGAGATGAAATTGAAACAGCCACATCATCTGATATAGAGATAATTCCAAGCCCAAATGGTGACAATGGTCATGGTTTTTGCAGGAATAGTCCAGGAAAATATGCTTTCAAACAGTCAAAATTTGATGGCAATACATCACCTAATTTAGTGGATCTAGTTTTAGGAAAATCCTTGGCAACAAAAATAAGAGGTCACACCAGGGAATTATCTGAAGCATCAGTTCAAAGCAATACTAGTGATGAAAGTCAAGGCTCAGAAAATGATAGACTAATGAAACGGTTGTGTGAAATGGCAGAGATATTGGACGCAAGGGAGAATAGACTGATGGAAATTAGTAGAAATAATGTAGAGTTGGTTGAAAGCAATGCAAACCTGAAGAGTCAGATGGAATCTTTGGTGGCAAAGCATGAAGGAGGGGATATAAACATGATTACAGAAGATTACACACAACGAATGTCTGCACTGGAAAAGAAGTTCCAACAAGCCATTAGAGAAAAGGTATGTAGTTTAATAAATATATTGAAAATTAGTTCATTATTATCAATCACTGTATTTAATGAAATGAAATAAATGAGAAAAAAAATTTTAGCCAACGACATCAGCATCATTTGAAGTGCAACAGGCACTTCATATGATGCTGATGAGGTCCTCAAATTCCATTCATTTAGTTTCTAATATACTATCAGTGAGTTAACATGTACATATTTATATATGTTTTATTTCAAATATTTTTATCTTATGTACATTTTTAAACACATTAACAATACATTTAATTAATTGAATTACATTATCTATTGATAATCTATTATATAGATAAAATTAATTGATTCCAATTGTCTTTTTATGTTAGTATATTTTGGAATTGCATACATTTCATACCATGTTAGCGTTGTTAAGTTTTGTACCTTTTTATTATTTTTATACCATTTAATATATAATATAAAGATCTTATGATGTTCGTAGATGTATTCAATACGGTAATGTTAACAATTATTTTGATATATCATTCATATTACTACTTAATTATATAGAATGGTCTTTTTTGAGAAAAGATACACCTTGTATTGAAATAACTATCAAAGATTTTTCATTTTGACATTTTTATGAACAAGATTGCAAACAAGCAATGCAAAGGATGTAAATAATTGGAGGGGAATGAAGGAAAAAGGTAGAGGAAAGGAATTGGGCCTCCAGATCTCTGCACTCACCTTATGAAATGTGGTAACATAGTAAAAACTACCACTTAACACCTATATTCTGTGAGAGTATAGTATTTCCCTAATCGAGTGTCTATTCATGCTGGCATTCATGCAGGCTCTACTGCTATTAAATGATTTTAATCTATCTTTGAATAGTTCTGATGGCTGCTAGAGATTACTAGTTTTGCTGTTGATATTGATTTTTTCCTATGTATACTTTTAAAAAAGTTTCATGTTTTCTTTTGTTTGTGGAGTTCTGATGATTTGTTGTATTTTAATAATTGGAATTAAAAGGGATTGATTGATATCGATAGAAGGATAAAATGGACGGAAACTATAACTAAGTGGCAACCGCATGATGGTAAAAGAAAAAGAGGCTGGCAGGTTAAGAGATGAACAGATGATATTAAGGTTATCTGCTACAGAAAAGCACGGAATAGAGAAGCATGGAAACATCTGTAAGAAGCATGTGTGTCACAGGACACACTGAATACCGAAACGCTAATGTGTTAACATAAGTTTGTATATAATGAAAAAAAGTTTCAGCATTTAAAGGCTTTCAAAAAATCAGATTGGTGTAAATTAGGATAGGTATAGGGCTGGCAATATTTGTTGGAGTACATGAGTACATTAAGTAAAGGTATAATGATGATAATGAACACAAAACAACACACAAGAAAAAACATTGTCTCATTTTCAACAATGTCTCATTTCACTACATTCTTCACATACATCAACTTCGTTTCTACAATAAAAAATTCATTGTATTGATTTTGTTCCAGGATCAACTGAGAAAAGAGCTAGACAAATTAAAATCTGATGCTTCTAGGAAAAACTCTTCTGAGTTGGAGAGTGGAATTAAGGAGCGAGACGAAGTGATAGCCCAGCTTCAAGAGGAGGGTGAGAAGTTAGCACGTCAAGAGTTGCAGTATTCCAATATCATTAAGAAGTTAAGAGCGAAGGAGAAGGACAACGAGCAAGTTATCAAAAGTCTTAGGTTTGTGGGATTGTCTATATTACTGTAAAATTTCATCCAAATCCGTCCAGTAGTTTTTTAGTGAAAGATTAAAAAACATACATCCATACTCACAAACTTTCGCATTTATAATATTAGTAGGAATAGGATATTAGTAGGAATTAGTATGATAGGATAGTAGGATATCAAATGCAAATTTCTTTATTAAAGTAGACCTATAAAAGTTGTCTTTTGTCTTCATTCTTCGCCAGCGATCCGAACCAAGATATGGAACGTCAAAAGTTTTACTTAGCTAAGATCCGCGACAAGTAAAACAATAACAGAAAATTAATAATGTGTGTTTTTCCGTTGGGTTTAGTGGATTTATTTGGAACTTAAACCAAAAACTTATCGAAAATCGGCCATCAATTTTCCACCCACCAACCACTATACACAACACCAAACACACATTATCACTTTTCCATCTTGTAAACGACACGTGTTTCGCCCCGACACGGGGCATCTTCAGGTATATCTCTACGGAAGACAACCGAAAAGTGGAGAATTGATGGCCGATTTTCGGTAAGTTTTTGGTTTAAGTTCCAAATAAATCCACTTAACCCAACAGAAAAACACACATTATTAATTTTCTGTTATTGTTTTGCTTGTCGCGGATCTTAGCTAAGTAAAACTTTTGACTGTCCATATAGTGATGGATTTCCGCAAAGTGACGCCTGACTCTATTAATAACCGAACCAAGATCTCGCATGGGTATCAAAATATTAGCATTAGTTATCTCATTCAGGGATAAAATAGCAGAGCAGACAGCGGAGCTTGATCGTCTAAAGCGGTCAGTGGCAGCGAAAGAGGAGTTAGAGGTGAGTCAAATCGAGGCAGTATACAGGCTCACCACTGCCAACAAGAAGATGGAAGCTGAACTTGTGGAGGTAAGAATTTATTTTTAACGAAATATATGAATGGAATGGAAACCTTTTAATTTTTTTTTGTATTATATAGGAAGGCAAACGAACAGGCGTGTCACCTGATGGAAAGCAATCGATGTCGATAGACATCTGCAGTGCCATAGGCAATGGATAAGCGTTGCTGGCCTTAAGAAAAGTGTAGGCTTGTTTCTTGAAGGTTCTAATGTCGTATCCGTTCTGAAACACCGCTGGAGATAGTTTCATAGGCTAGTGGTGCGTGGCGAAAATTTTCTAGAAAAACGCACCGTACTGGATCGCCATTCATCCAAATGGTACGGAAGAATATTTTATAATAATAATATTTTATAATATTTACTACTAATAGAGGAAATGTGATGCCTAAACTTCACGTACTCCAATGTGAAACGTTTTTAAATTGGAGTTTCAATGTTGGATGAAGTTTCAATTTTTTTTTAATTTCTTAATTTGACAATATTTTTTTTATTAATGTTAATTGGAGTCAGGCGTTACTTTGCGGAAATCCATCACTATGTGGACAGTCAAAAGTTTTACTTAGCTAAGATCTGCGACACGATTGTCGCGGATCTTAGCTAGGTAAAACTTTTGACTGTACACATAATATTTTTTTTTACGAAACATACCATTATCTTAGTTTCAAACACATTGTGATTATTTATACATGTATATACGTATATATTAATAAAAGCAATTACTAAGTAATGTTTTTAATAAAAGTAGATACGTATCTACTTTTATTAAAAACATTACTCAGTAATTGCTTTTATTAATAATCAAATAATTATTATGTAGATATATCTTTTTTCTAATCACAAAGGATTTACAAATAAAATTATTAATATTAAAAAAAAAATGTTTACAAAATATGTAAAATATATTTTCATATAATACATTTCGATTGTGTTTAATTTGATAATAAAATATATGTTTTAATTTAAGTTGATAATAAAAACTATTTTCCGCCCCCGGGTGGGCTCGAACCACCAACCTTTCGGTTAACAGCCGAACGCGCTAGCCGATTGCGCCACGGAGGCTATGTGAAGATGTTTGAAATTACAGATTTAAATCTACCACTACAGTTTTGAATTCCTTCTCATATGAACCCACGATTTTTTAATAATAATCGTTTCATAAAAAAAAATGATTTTTCATATGTCTCATATATATTACAATATTGTCGAGTAATATTGTTATATTACTCGACAATATTGTAATATACATGAGGGTGAGTGCCTCACACTGCTAGAGTGACCATGATGATCGTGATTGCTTCTTTTAAGCCGTTTTGGCGATATCCCCTGGCCACCCAAGTCGCCGGATCTCACCCATGTGGACTTTTTTCATGGATTCAAAAGAAAATATCGCCATATGGCACCCATCACTACTTCAGCGAGTGGCACAGAATACTGTGGCTAGAATCCGACGTGTGGGCGTGTGTGTGTGCCCGACGTGGCGGTCTACCTGTAGGCGAAATAATTAAAATAAAAAAATGAAATCCGCACTCTCTTCGTAACTTCAACTTTGAAAACCTAACTCTGCAACCTTTTTTGTTTTTATTCCACCAGCTCCACGCTAAAATTGCGTTTTTTAACTTTTAGGGGTTTTTTTTTTGTAATTTTGTAAATAAAATTGATTTTTTCTTATCTAAAAAACTTTATTTTATGATTAATTACATGATACTATATTATAATTCTTAATTCTAATCTTTATAATCACTTTTGAAACAAATCCCGGGATGAAGCGAAGGTTTTGCCTCACATTTTTTGCAAAAATAGCATGTTTCTTTCCTCCGCCCTTTTATTTTTCGGTTGGAACACACAGCACAATCCTTGTGCTTCCCCACAGGTTGTAAATAAATTAAGTGAGAGTTTCTATCCAGACGTTGTTCTGTATCTGCCGCAGCCGCAGTTCTGCGACTTGTTGAAATCTCCAATGAGTGACGTGAGCCAAGTTTTTTTTTTATATATATTCACGCCTATCCCCCGTAGGAGTTGGCAGAGACTACAGAGCTCCATTCGCTACCATTCATCGTAGCGAAACGGCTCTTCATTAGTCGCTTTTCGCCCTCGTGAGAATCAGGACCTGACGGGTGGCGAACCACGTCGCCGTCATTTTTCGACAAATTGTGTATATTAAATTCGTCTTAGTGAATCCCACGAGCCGCAAGGGAGGATGGAGGTCAGCCCCAGCAGAGCCCTGCATGGTGAGGTAAGGCACCATAGTACCCGGGGGAGCCCGATTCCGGGACGATTGGCACGCTTGCGACTAGGCTCGCCCCTAGCCACGCATCCATTGGCGGAGAGGAAGGGAAAGAATAGAGAAAGGAAAGGGCAGAAAAGGAAATGCGGATTGAGGGGGTTACCAGACTATTTTAAAATTGCCCGCAAAAAGAAGTATTACACTATGTCGAGTGTCACTCGACAGTGGAGTTGGTGGAACAAGATCAATGTCGAGTGACACTCGACATTGATTTTCAAAGGGTTAACAACGGTCAGATTTTGAAATGACATCGCCCGTAGCTGAATCATGTCGTCGTGTGTCAACGTAACATAAACGCGATACCTCGTTGAAATAGCTGCGAAGTGACATGATTTTCACATTAACATTTATCAGTCGTCAAACGGCGGTAATGAGTTCTCTTATCACGCGGGCTGCACTTATCAAAAGCGTGTACGCTTTTGATGTATTCAATGAAATACAATTAAATTATATTTAATAGGAGCAATAATAGAGCCACGCTGCAGACGAATACTTTGTCAATAGTGGCATATTATTTGTCTGTAGCATGAACGGGCCGGCTCGCCCGGGGAAGTACCACACTCCCGGTGCTCTGCTGGGGCTGACCTCCATCCTCCCTTGCGGCTCGTGGGATTCACTATAACGAATCCTTAATATACCAAATTCGTTAAAAAATGACGGCGACATGGTTCGCCATCCGTCACGTCCTGATTCCCACGAGGGCGAGAAGCGACGAACGGAGACCCGTTTTGTTGCGATGAATGGTAGCGAATGGATGGATTCTATGGACTCTGCCAACCCCTGCGGGGAATATATAAATAAAAATAAAAAAAAATCTCACAGGATGGTTCGTGCTCAGCGTATGCCAGGCGCTCTATTGGAGCGCTGGCGCTGGTTTTCAGCAAGAACCAACGTGATCAGATCGCGGACCACAATGATTAAATTTACACACGTATACTATACATTATTTTATATTCGAGGCACAATACAAACAACATCAAAAGAAACAATCAAAATAAAAATTAAGCTAGCAAAGTACTATACAAATTTTCGGCATAACATAAAACGAGATTTTTTAGATTTAAATTATTTACTTTTTGTTTATTTGAATAAAATACTATTATTTAGGTTTTAATTTAAGTATTAAGTTATTTTAAAAAAAGTGTCATCGATAAAGTTCTAAGTTTTCTATTTATATACTAATTAATCTATCAATCGGTCCGTTTGCAGGCGAAGAGTGCTTTAGACGACACCATTCAGAGGCTGGAGAGCGCGCGCACGTCGCTGGACGCGGCGCGGGCGGAGTTGGGGGAGTTGAGGCGGGGGGCGGGGGAGGCGCCGCGGCTGCGGGCTGCGCACGAGCGCGAGCACGCCGAGCGGCTGCGTGCCGAGCGCGACGCGGAGCAATTGCGCGCCGAGCTGCAGCAGATGCGCGTAGAGCGGACCAAAGGTGATTTGGAGGAGTTCTTTTGCTTCGAAGAGGTTGATGATCGAGTCAGGCGGTCAAAGACGGACACTCAAACTTACTTTGGTAACATGATTAATGTAGTCAGGCGTTGCTGAGTACGTTAATCGTCTTATCAATACATGTCGATACGATCATGTAGAGGTAGGCAGAGATCACAGATCTCCATCTGCTGTGATCTCGGCATACTTTTTTTGCTTCCTACTCACTCATCACTCCTCATGCAAGTTCGCCGGTTAAGGGTATCTTGACCTGGCTGGCGTCTCCTAAAAACGTCGGCAATTTGGTCTTTTATATTAATTGTTAGTATATTAAAGTTATATTGTTGTTTATATTGGCATGATCGTTGGTTAGCGGTGTTGTACTGTGAGTTGTGTCGCAGTGGAGCAGCGGTGGGTTGCGCGCGAGCAGAGCCTGCGGCGTGAGCTGCAGGAAGCGCGCGAGGCGGGCCCCGCGCGCGACGAGTGCGCGCAGTGCGGCGAGGGCGCCGCCGCAGCGCTGCTGGCTCAGCTCGCAGCGCTGCAGTGCTCCTCACTCGAGCGGGAACGCGCGCTCAGCGCCGCTGCTAACGCGCGAGCGCAACAACTCGGTGAGAACTGCTTATGATATACACGATATCCTTTCTCACATGCAAAATATATCGACGCAAAGAAGCTAAAACGCAGTAAACCGAGCATAAAAACCTTTTTTTATGAAGTAGGAATGCAAACGAGCAGGCATGTAATCTGATGGAGAGCAATCAACGCCGTACATACGCTTCCGCAGTGCTATAGGCAGTGGCAAAGCGTTGCCGGCCTTTAAAAAAATTTAGGCTTATGTTTTTTGAAGGTTCCAATGTGGTTTCGGTGCGGCAACACTGCTGTAGATAGCTGATTCCACAGGGTAGTGATGTAAGTAAGAAGTTTCTAGAAAAACGCACTGGATCGCCACTCGTCCAGATGGTGGGGATGAAACTTCCTTGTTGCGAGTTGTGCGGTTGTGTAATTCAGCGAACGGAATAAAATTGAAAGCTTAGCACCAGAGCCAAAAAACTTTTAAGATTTCTGAAAAACAGTCAGTTTCAACGCTTAATAAAATATTCCATTGGTTATAGACGTGCGAGACTCAGACCATTCGACGCAGTATTTTTTTTGGATATGAGTATGTCATAATTTATTTTTGAAAGCTTTGTCATATACAGCGTTTTTGGCGATATAATTTAAATTAAAAGAAATCATGTTTGTTATTACACTTTTTTATTATCAAAACTCCATGTGTATGAATTCAACCATAAAAAAATGTCTTAACGCTCAACAGCTCGAACATATGACGTAAAGTTAAGGGATCAATGACCTCTTTTAAATAAAAGGAATCAACGACCCTATCCTCCCTGCCTAACAGTAAAAGAATCAATGAGAGTGAATACATGACACAGGACGGATCATTAATTTCCTAGGGAAGAAATCACGAATAAGCTTCACGGTCTTTCTAGCAGTGTGAGGCGTGGCGCCATCTTGTTGAAATGATGTTGTGCGTGAAGTGAAGGCAGGATGTTCTCTCAAAATATTGGTAGAAAACGATAAGCATGCGTTTACTAATTATTCGAGTTATAACCTATTTTTGCCATCGAACACCTGTATCAGCGGAAGCGGAGACGGCTGCAGCGAAGGCGTCGGAGCGCGAGCGGCTGGCCCGCGAGGAGTGCCAGGCGTTGCGGGAGAGGCTGTCGATCGCCGAGGGCCTGCAGGCGGACGCGCGGGCGCAGCATGGCACACTCTCGGCGCACTGCCAACGGGCCGTTCAGCGGCAGCAAGAGCTGGAGCTAGAACTGGACGCGTAAGTTTGGATGTGAGGGCGTCAGTGGTACGAGATAAATGGCTCTATCTAATCAATTCACATGCTTAGTGGCGAGTATAAGCACATTATCTAAAGTTCTATTAGAAAACTCATATCAACTATATCTTTAGATATATATTTTTTTGGGGTAGGAAGGCAAACGAGCAAGCGTGTCTTTAGCGAGCTTATATATTTTTAGGTTTTATATTTATTTCTCCAAAGATATATTTATATCAATTAGAAATAAGGGGTGACCTGAGATACATGCTCACTCCTCACTTCAGGATCTAGCCCACCACATAAGTATTATTCTTTCTTTATATTATAACCTATATTTGTAACTTTGTGGAGTCGAAATAAATGATTATTATTATTGAATATACTCTATGGGATTAACACTCGCCTTTTTGATCCTTCGAGCCGGACTCTTAGTCTTTCTAGTTATCTAATCGTTTTTTTAAATTACGATTTCAGCAAAAGCAAAGAGTTCGAGCAATTCAAATCGGATATCGAGGCGCAGTTGTCGTCGTTGGAGAAGCGTCTGAAAGAGACGGAACAACAGCTGGAAAGTGAGAGGGCTGCACTCGACACTGAGAGGAAACGAAATGCGATACTGCAGGTGAGCTGCCGATGGACACGATAGGTTTATAATTTATTTTACAGCTTATATAGCCACTGGACATGGGACCTTTTCATTACTGGAGGACTGAACGTTTTCATATTGCGCTAGTCCAAAGTGTATTGGCAGGATATGCAGTCTCGGAATGTTTTTGACACCATTCTTACTCATAATAATTAAAAGAGTTGTTTTTTATGGTGACTGCAAAGTATTCTGTGTTACTAGCTCGTTCAAACGGGGCATAACAATCATACAAGTATGAAGTCCTTTATGAAGAGTAAAAATGTGTCTAAAACGGCCCTCTGGCGGTTCATCGGGGAGTACTTGTTCTGACTTTGATGTACGGTAGTGAAAGTTAGGTTTTGTAGAATAGTCATGGAATCCCACCGAATGCGGTGCAAATGAGAGCATTTAAAAGTATACGTGGGCTAACTTTGATTGATAGAATAAGGAATGAAAATATAAGACTACGATATAGAGTAAAAGAAGATGTCATGACAAAAGTTGAGAAAAGGATGCATAGATGGTTGGTGTAGGCTGTATATAGAGGATGGATGAAATACAGCTGGCAAAAGAAATTTACGTTGCGGATGTGAATGGAAGGGTCGGTTGGGGAAGACCGAAGAAAATATACTTTGACCAAATTACCGAAGTTTGTGATAAAGGCCAGGTGGTCAAGCCTTTCCTAAAAACTTCGACAAATTCTTCAAGCTATGTTTTACTCAGTCTTTCCCTACCAACGCTTCCATCCACATCCGCAACATATATTTGTTTCGCCCGTCGTAGTAACGTTCTCATTAGGCAAACGATATTTAACTGTGTGTGATGATAAAATGTTTCAGGAGCAAATCTCAGCGCGAGGGGACATTTCGCCGCCACACTCTGTCGCTTCGGATTCTCTCTCGGCTTCCCTGTGGGCGCCGGTGAGAACTTAATGTATATGTAAATTTATAAATAAATATATGTAGGGAGAGTGTGAACTAATAGTAGGAATTGAAAAATACAACTAGATCTACTGATGATGCCTCGTGTTGAGGCGAAACACGTGTCGTGTGCAAGGTGGAAAAGTGGTAGTGTGTGTTTGGTGTTGTTGTTAGTGGTTGGGAGGTGGAAAGTTGCTAACGGCGGTTTTCGGTAACATTTAGTTTGATTTCCCCGTAAATCCACTTCATCCAGTACAAAACACACGTTATTATTTTTCTGTTACTGTTTTGTTCTGACTGTTCAAGTTCTGACTGTTCACGACTTAAAAACAGAAAAATTGTATTTGATATCCGAGATTAAAATATAAACAATCATTAAACGTGGATATCTGTTTGTGAAAGCGGGTGGCGAATACGCGGAGTGAGAAATGAAAAAGTGTTTCTTTTTTATGGTATAGGAAGGCAAACGAGCAGGCGTGTCACCTGATGGAAAGCAATCAACGCCGCCCATTGACTTCCGCAGCGCCCTAGGCAGTGTGGAAGCGTTGCTGACCTTTGTGGAAAGTGTCACTATGGGAGGGGGAGGGGTAGAGAGAGGGAGAGAGGGGGTGTTGGGCCTCCGGAACTCGACCGCTCACCGGACGAAGCGCGGTAGGTAAGCTACCACTCAGACGCCGGTTTTCTGCGGGAGTGTGCTTTTCTGTTAACGGTTTATTGCGTAAAAGCACAGATTTAACACGTACATAATGTTAGTAGTGTGGCAAAGGCGCCATCTATTGCTTCGCGTATGAGAGCACCGATTGTTGATTTGGTAATACAGAGAGGTGGTAATAGATTGCGCTGTCACACATAGTGTTGTAGATTAGTGCCGGATGATCATTACCCGTCACCTCATAAAAGCCGCTGGCAACGGCGGCGCAAAGACCGGTCGGTCGCCTCCCGAGCATAAGTCCGAGTAGTGGGGTTCAACCCCGAAGCTCGCTCCTACACCCCTACAGGGTGTAGATGTCGCCGATTGGTTGAATGATTGATTGATGATCACCCCAGACTGAGTAAATATATCAAAAGCTGCCTGTTCGTGTGTACACGCATCCACAACAATATACCCCATGACTTAAAACAATTGAACACGAGATTATTTAAAATAAGACTATATGAATGGCTAACAGATGGCAATGTTAAAAATACTAAGGACTTTTTGCTTTAAAAGTTGAATCGAATGTGTGTAATAGATGAATCAATTATAATTTTAATGAACAGTCTAAAGTTTTACTTAGCTAAGATCCGCGACAAGCAAAACAATAACGGAAAATTAATAATGTGTGTTTTTGGGTTGTTATTATTTTGCTTGTCGCGGATCTTAGCTAAGTTAAACTTTTGACTGTCCATATAGTGATGCCACTATGTAGACAGTCAAAAGTTTTCCTTAGCTAAGATCCGCGACAAGCAAAACAATAACAGAAAATTAATAATGTGTGTTTTTGGGTTGTTATTATTTTGCTTGTCGCGGATCTTAGCTAAGTTAAACTTTTGACTGTCCATATAGTGATGCCACTATGTAGACAGTCAAAAGTTTTCCTTAGCTAAGATCCGCGACAAGCAAAACAATAACAGAAAATTAATAATGTGTGTTTTTGGGTTGTTATTATTTTGCTTGTCGCGGATCTTAGCTAAGTAAAACTTTTGACTGTCCATATAGTGATGCCACTATGTAGACAGTCAAAAGTTTTCCTTAGCTAAGATCCGCGACAAGCAAAACAATAACAGAAAATTAATAATGTGTGTTTTTGGGTTGTTATTATTTTGCTTGTCGCGGATCTTAGCTAAGTAAAACTTTTGACTGTCCATATAGTGATGGATTTCCGCAAAGAAACGCCTGACTCCATTATTAAATATAATTTCAATGACAATATAATAGTTTAGTTATGTATTTAGATCTCTATGTATGTAATAATTAATGAAACTTGTACGCCGTAAGTGGTAATTTTATGGAGCTTTTATATGTCTTTTTTCATCTTGTTATACCTCACATTATACAAATAAAGAATTAAAAAAATAACAGTAGATCACCCGTTTATTAGTCTTCTCATAGTCATAAAAAAATGTGTGCGCAGGATGAGGTGGCGGGTGGGGGCCGGTCGAGCCCGCCGCCGTGGGTGGCGGGGGTGGCGGGCGGCGTGTCGGCGCCGGGCGTGGAGGAGGCGCTGGCGGCGCTGACGCGGCGGGACGGCGAGGTGCGTGCGCTGGCGGCCTCGCTCGCTGCGCTGCGGGCCGAGCGCGCCGCGCTGCGCACGCAGATAGCGCGCTTGCACGCTCAGCTCGCCGATAAACAGGTACTTGCTGTCTTTTATAAGAGTTTGTATCTAATGGTCAGTTTAGTGGCTCCTCGACTGACCAACACGGGCAACAAATTCAGCTCAACTGTCCATCTTTAGCGAAACAAAAAAGTTTATTTATTTATTTTATATAAAATCTACTTAATCATACTATTACACTTACTCATGATACTACTACAATATGAATAGCCTCGTTGCTTCACAGAGTACGCGATAGCTCCAAATCTATAATGAAAATAGCTAAATCGAAAAGAAATGTATATAATTTATTATCATAATTTTTAAGATGTATATAATACTAACACAAAAATGTAAAAATATCAAAATTATTTCAGAGCGTCCAAGAGCAGTACGACGCTCTGCTGCAGATGTACGGCGAGAAGGAGGAACAGCTGCAGGAGCTTCGTCTGGATCTGCAGGACGTCACGCAGCTGTACAAGGCGCAGCTGGACGAGCTCGTCGCGCTCAAGGGCCAGCGGTAGCGACACTCCACCGCGACACTCTGTTGAAAGACACGCTCTGGTGTCCGTTCGTATACCTATACATGAATACAGTTGTAATATTAAGCTAATTATATCGTTGGCATAATTCAGAATCTATAAGTACTAGAAGATGAGTAACAGCATTTACTTGAGTGATAGAAACTAATCTACGATACTCAATCCCCCCCCCCCCCATGTTAAGCTTGGGGATAATGGCAACGAATCTTATTTGTGGCAGTGCAGTAATGAACTTATATCTATATCGATTTATTGATTTATATTTTTGTCCAACAGATGGCGCGATCGAAGCAACACGTCCCGCCACAATTTGATGATAAAACTACTTTGACCTGCTGTTAGCACACGACACACTATTCATAATTTAATTCAACACTATACTATTCAGAATTCTAATTTTATCACGCATCTCTAATTATTGAATAGCAACTGAATTAGGTAGTCGCGAGTTTTTTTATTAGCTCGTACTGCCATATCGGACTGTTTTATCGACATCACTCTCCGGGCTAAGTTACCGACAATACTTTGATCTGTGGCGCCATCTAGCGATTATCTTTCGAACTGTGTTAGGTTTGTAACTGCCTTTTTATTTTTATTGTTATATATATATATATATATATATATATATATATATATATATATATATATATATATATAATCTACCGAAAAGTAATTATTTCAATGGCTAGCCTACCACTTTTGTAGTCAGTGATCGCGGTATAAATATATGTATAGCCTACAAATATTCCGAGTCTGGGTTGCCCTACCAATCTATGTAGAACAAGTGTGGTGAGTTTAACGTCTACGCCTCCAGAAATGGGTAGGCTCGTGCCCAGCTTTGGGAAATATATAGGTTGTAAAAAAAATTGCCACGTTTTATATTATATATGATCGTATTAAATAATGACTCATTTAAAATGAATGTTATTTTTTATTTTATAATATTTTTATATATTCACGCCTATCCCCCGCAGGGTTGGCAGAGACCACAGAGCTCCATCCGCTGCCATTCATCGCAGCGAAACGGCTCGTCATTGGTCGCTTTTCGCCCTCGTGAGAATCAGGACGTGACGGGTGGCGAACCACGTCGCCGTCATTTTTCGACAAATTAGGTATATTAAATTCGTTTTTAGTGAATCCCACGAGCCGCATGGGAGGATGGAGGTCAGCTCCAACAGAGCCCTGCATGCTGAGGTAAGGCACCATAGTCCCCGGGGGAGCCCAACCCCGGGACGATAGGCACGCTTGCGACTAGGCTCGCCCCTAGCCACGCATCCATTGGCACGGCAGACCGTGGATTGGCGGAGAGGAAGGGAAAGGATAGAGAAGAAAGGAAGGGGCAGGAAAGGAAAATGTGGATTGGGGGGTTACCAGACTCGGAATAAACATTTAAAAATCCATATAAATATTTATTCCGATGCGGGAATCGAACCCGCGACCATTGACTCCGCGGGCGGAGGGCGCCACTGAGCCAATCGGTCGTCATGTTATATTTTATTTTGTTGATATATCGTTAGTTATTTTCATTTATGAAATTCCTTAATTGGCGCGGTTTATCCTCAGGCTTGTACGAACTCTCATGTCTCAGTTGTCGTTGTTGAAAATTACATTTCCATTCATTATCCCAATAAGATGAATTCTGTTAAGAGACTTGTCTTAGGCGGCGGTTCATTTGGGAGTGCTTGCTCCGAGTTTGACGTACGGTAGTGAAAGTTGGTCAAGTTGGAGTCAAGAGTCATGAAAGCAGACTGAATGCGGTGGAAATGAGAGCGTTAAGATGTATGTGTGGGGTAACTTTGAATGATAGAATGAGAAATGAAGATATGAGAGAGAGAGATGTGGAGTAAAAGGTGTGACAAAAGTTGGCAAAGGGATGCTTAGATGGTTTGACCGCAGGTGATAAGGGTGACCCTCCCCAATTTTTTTTATTTTTTGGACAAAATTTGCAATTCATATGGCAAATCAACGTTAGCCGCGTCAGCTAGTAAATATATAATCTTTTTATTTTTTATGGACGACATTGGCAGACGAGTAATCTGGTGATAATCAATAACTGCCATTGATATCTGTAACATCAAAAAATATGAATTCAGGAATAATTCGGTAACACAGAACTGTTCTAGCACCTGATGATGGTATTCTACGAGGATATGGTTCGTCCCCACGTCGAGTCAGCCCGTTCGTGAATCGAGGTGCCATTATTAAAGATATGCCTCTACAAAAAATGTTGGTCATTGGGAGGTGCAGAGGGAAAGTGTGTGCCAATAGTAATAGTGTGTATGTATGTATGTATACACACACGTGTGTGTGTATGTATTATTTATTAATAATATAAATGTATACAATGTAACACCTTTGTTGATTACGCAAACTTTTATGGCATTTTCTTGTTCAAGAAAGTTCAGTTAATGATGGCTAAAAATATGCCAGCCTGAGGTTATACTCCATTAGGGGCCATCCATAAATTACATCAAACGAATTTTGTTCCAAGTCCGTTTTAAACGTCAAAAATTTAACTAATGTTCACAAATTAAGTAACTAAAACAGTATATGGACAGTCAAAAGTCTTACTTAGCTAAGATCCGCGACAAGCAAAACAATAACAGACAATTAATAATGTGTGTTTTTCTGCCGGATGAAGTGGATTTATTTGGAACTTAAACCAAAAACTTACCGAAAATCGGCCATCAACTCTCCACCCACCAACCACTGTACACAACGCCAAACACACACTATCACTTTTCCATCTTGTACACGACACGTGTTTCGCCCCAACACGAGGCATCTTCAGGTATAGTAGACTCTACGGAAGACAACCGAAAAGTGACCCGCCATTACAACGGGCGCCTTATATAAACAACCCCCACCCACAATGTAAGAAAACAACATGTGGGCGATACAGGTGTGTCAAAACTTACGTCACCACTTATTATTTAGTAAATATGACAATTCATTTTATTGTATTAAACGAATTTCAAACTTTTTAAGAGAATATATTCAAAAGAGGGGAATTTACAATATTTATTTGATCGTTTAGTATCTGGGACGAACTTTTCTTGTTCTTTAAGATCTCTAGTTGCTCCAATACACCCAGTCTCAAACCCTTTTTACACATGTGTAAAATATTTGGCGAATGATTGTCGGACAGAGAGTGCCCACAGGTTAGCAGATGGTTGGCAAAATGGGACTTATCGGGATGTTTCTTCCAAATAAATCCACTAAACCCAGCGGAAAAACACACATTATTAATTTTCTGTTTTTGTTTGCTCGTCGCGGATCTTAGCTAAGTAAAACTTTTGACTGTCCACATAGTGATGGATTTCCGCAAAGTAACGCCTGACTCCATTAATAATAACTAAAACAGCACCTCTGATATATATATATATATATATATATATATATATATATATATATATATATATATATATATATATATATATATATATATATATATATATATATATATATATATTTATTACACTTAAGTTTTATACTTCTTACGTACATACATAGATATTATCACGTCTGTTTCCCGAAGGGAGAGACCACAGAACGCCATCTGCTACGATCTCGCCACACTTTCCTTGCTTCCTCCACACTCATCACTCTCCTCATGCAAGCCCACCGGTTAAGGGTTCTCTTGACCTGGCCCTTCCTAAAAACTTTGCTAATTCGGTCAAAGTATGTTCTCCTTGGTCTTCCCCTCACCGACCCTTTTATCCACATCCGCAATGTAAATTTCTCTTGTCAGTCGACTTTCATCCATTCTGTCTATATGTATGTGTACTTGTGACGTCACGAAGCTTATTTCCGTCGTGAGGGGACAGCGGATGTCACACTTGACCGCCTCCTTAACAATGTGACGTAATTTATGGATGGCCCCTCATTAATGAGTCAGACATTTATTAATGTATAAAAATTTAATATTTCGTGAACTTTCATAAATAACTTATCACCATATGTCTCACTATTATTACTGTACTTAATAAATCTAGCAGTCAGTAAATATGTACTATATATGCTGACTGTCGGACATGCAGTTAGAAATTTAAACATTTTATTATTATTATTATAATTATAAAATACCACGTTAAGGGCATTAATCTCTTATAAAAGAGTACCATTGTAGATCCAAATAGGGGATATACAATTTGCAATTTATAACTTGTGTCTGCAATTTTATAAGTTATATATAACATCAAGTAATTATTCGGTTGAGGACCAATTATTCGCTTGCCTTGTAATTTCTTCTAAATTATTGTATCGTCAGGTTAATTATCAGAATGTGTTACTCCAAAAAGCATTTTTAAAATGAAAACTTCTACTTACGGGAAGTGGAGGTGGGTTGGGCCTCCGGAATTCAACCGCTCACCGGACGAAGCGCTAGGTACCAATCAGACGCCGGTTTTCTGCGGGAGTGTGGTACTTCCCCGGACGAGCCGGCCCATTCATGCTACAGACAAATAATGTGCCATTGTTGACAAAGAATTCGTCTGCAGCGTGGCTCTACATATATATTCTGATAATTAGGCCGACGGTATATTTCTTGTGAATACAACTTTTTACTATCTGTTATGTTTATAAAATGATTATTAAGTTCCGTGCAACTTCTTCCACACGGTCGCAATTGGTGGTTTCGTTACGTTTCCCGCTATTTATGGGGGTAAATAAATTTGAAATGGTCATGTATATAGTATTATAAATTTTTGTTTCGTCGTAACGCCTCTGTTTATTTATATGTAAATAAATAATTATGATACTATTATTTTTTGTTTTATTTAAACTTAAATATCTCTTTATCATATCTATGTGTTATATTTAAAGTAACGTCGATTCTTATATATACACATTGCATATATATATATATATATATATATATATATATATATATATATATATATATATATATATATATATATATATATATATATATATACTTTTTTATTACCTGAGAAAACTAAAATTCGCGTTTGTAAAAATATGTATGTCAATAAGTAACATTCAAATATTATAGAGTTCATACAAAAATATTGTTTTATAGTCCCATAATCCAAATCCCATAATCAAAGAAATCCTGTAAATGCATCAAATACTTGTACGCCATCTTCGTAGTATTTGTTTACTACTATGCATGAGACGCATGTATTCATAAGTATGGCAACAGCGCGTGCGAAAGAGAAAAACGTCTTTTGTCGGCAGGTTGCGCAAATTGTTTTCATTCATTGTTATCCCTTCCGTACGTAAATATTACGCGACCAAATTAGGTTGGTTTGGGTGCAGTTCATATTGGAATGATAATGATGTCTATTTGAATTAGCAAGATTTTTTTGTTGTATAATTTTTGGTGTATATTAAGGACATTTTTAATAAATATTTCATAAAAATAAAATTTTATTTAACTGAATATATTACTTAATTTTCTCGGGTAATTAAAAAGTGACGGTATATATATATATATATGTATAATATTGTATTGTATTGTATAACACTCGACGTTATTTAGTAGACACTTGTTATTAACACGTTGACGGACAATTGCGGCTATAGCCGTCAAAGCGAAGTTCACAATGTGGCATGACTGCTATAGCCGTCCAAAACGAAACGGTCGTTTTTAGACACTACGGCTATAGCAGCACAAATGTGCACTTACTGGCGTATACGTAGAAGCATAGTGTCGTGTTTTGAAAACATCTTTTTAGGTTGAAGTTCATATTTCACCTGTTATACGAGTTGCAGATTCAGTATGCACGTGGTTGTGAAGGGAGTAGTGCGAAAATAATGTATAATAATTATAAAATTATAATAAATTTTTTTGTCATTTATTTATTTTTGTTTGATTAAGAACTAACATTTCGTGTAAAACTCCCAAAAATACTTTGTTGCATACAAAAATTGCTTGTTTGAACCATTAAACCTGTCATTTACGTTTTTAAATTTTTGCTGTTATAGCCGCAACCTAATTAAAGGTACTAAATTAATCAAAATTAAGTTTATTTAAGCAGAAAGAGTAAAACTATACTTCTAACATTCTAAAAATCACAAAAACATATAGTGTCAATTTTCGAACTTCGCTTGTTCCTACTGTCCGTCAACGTGTTAAGCTAATGAGTACATGGTGATTGTAAATTATTAATTATTTTGTCAATATATAATTTTAAATATTTGAATGCTATTGTGGAAATAGAAAAATATATGTATATACTATTGTGAAAATAAAGTATATGTGTATTTTCTGCAAATATAAATGAATTGGCCAATTATGACGATTAGGTTTCGCGTAACACTTAATATGTGTTCTGTGTTTCAAATTTATTAAGTACTAAACTAAAAGCAAACTTAGGTGTATAAGCCAGGAAAAAAATTCTAAATAGATCTTCTATATAGGGATCACACATGTCGGTGATATCAAAATATGTATTTATTATTAATAAAAAAACAGTTATCAATCATGGTAAAACCTGAACGATTTAACTAAACGATTACCTATTATCTATAGGTAACCGATAAGTTCGTTTGCTTAATGATCTGAAAGTATCGTCTACGATCATCAATAGCTTTTATATATATATATATATATATACATATATATATATATATATATATATGTATATATTAAATATATATATAGCACAATTTCGTAGTATCTTTAGACTTGATACATTTGTAATTTAATGGTAATATGTGGGCCGATCCCGGCGGCACTGCAATGCCGGGCCAACCCGTGACGGGAGTGGAGCGAGCCCCGAACATCCCGTCGATTTACAAAAATCAGTTTAATATACTGGTCCCGCAGTGCGGGAACTTTCAGATATTAAGCTGAAAAGAACAGATACTACACTTTGATCTTAGCCAAAAGGCCGAGAAGCGATACTACATTATTATAGATCAGTACAAGTGACTAAAATTAAAATAAAATTGCCACCGTGAGTCAAAATACCAAGGCAAACGTAAAGCGCCATCTACATTAATTTTATAGAACTTTAAAAAGCGCCATCTAGTACGAAATTCGTTTATAAAAAGCTTCGTCTATATTATAAGAAAAATAACGAAAGAACAAAGATGTCACTGTTGCCAAATCATTATCTAAAGTTAGATGCGGAGGATATAATCTTTTGATATACTCCACGTAATAGTACAAGTAAAATTCTTGAATCAAAAATATTAAACTATTACTGTATACTTTTATAGACGATGTATAATACGAATATTTATAAGTTCAAAAATATTAACCACATAAACAATTCAATTATAATATGGAATATATTATTAATAATAAAACAAAAAAAAAACATAAATAATTATTTAAATATAAATAATTGCCAGCAGAAAATGATCCTAATTGTTTTAGGTTTTTTAAATAAAAAATATTCATTATCTTGCGTATAAAATAGCAATACATAGCTCGAGAAAATAAAGAATTTAAAAAGAAGCAATATCATCCCTCTCACTCGCGCACACCTGGCGCCGAACTAGTTGTGTACAGATAGCATTTTTATATATTAAAAGAATGCCGATAGTTTTATTGTCGTCTAAAAGAACATTATTATATATAAAACATATTTATTTCCAACTATAGATTTTTAGATAAAGTTAATATTTTGTTACTAACTGATTATGAAAATCTCTATCATGAAATTCGTATTTCCCAAAATAAATAATTTTGAGTCGATTTGTTTTAAAAGGATTAAAAAGTGAATACTTGACAGATTTATTTCATTTACATTTATATTATTTTAAATAATTATATAATTCGATGATGAGTAAAAATGAAAATAATTTATAAATATAATATAATAAATTAGAGTACCTTTTCCACTTAATCTAAAAAATATTTTACCGGCGTATATTTTAAATTTATAGTTTTGATAGTAAGTTTAAATTAAAAAATATAATAAAAACGCAAAAGCGATTTGTTTTTGACTGATGTTTTTAGTTTTGGCCGATCACTAATAATTTTCCTATTATTTTTTTTTTTAATAAATGTGAAATTAATGTAATCAAATTACTTTTGTTTAATAAACTAGTAAAATATTTGTCAAGCAAAAGCAAACCAAATGTTATTGTTACATAAAACTATCACTAGATGGCGCTGTATAGAAAAACTAAAAGCTACGATTACATTATTTGTCGGAACATAAGTAGAGAACGATTTCAAAGTTACTTTGTCATCAAGTGACACGCTTGCTCGTTTTAAAATAAACTATTTTTGAAGATCCTTAAGGATCCTATAAATTTGAATAAAACCATTGACTGCTTTTATAACAGTCATAGGAGGGAAAAAGTGTAGCACATTAAGATTCGTACACATTGCTATAATATTGGACTCAACAATTACAGCGGCAGGTCGCTTTATCCCGACCATTGTATCATTATTCTACTAATGTAGCATATAAGTAGAATAATGATACAATCGTCTAGATATGTTTATAATAATAAGTGATAACTAATTCAACTATCGTAATAATGAAATGCTTACTTAACAACATTTTTTTCGCACTGACCTCATGTAGACATATATCGGACCGTTCAATGAATCCTTCACTTGGTTCGTCCAACGGGATGGAATTCTACCTCGCGGCCTTTTTTCTTCTATCTTGCTCTGTACGACCAGACGTTGTAAAGAGGCTTCATTGCGTCGCGACACCTGCCCTAAGAAAGATAAGTTGTTCTAGAATGCATTGATTTGGTCTGAATGTGCCAAGATATCCCAACATCCGCTCCCAGCACCACATTTCTGACCTTTTTTCCTCAGTTTGTGTGTGGACAGTTAGAACTTTTAATTAGCTAAGATCCGCGATAAGTAAACAACAATAGAAAATTAATAATGTGTGTTTTTCTGCACACACACACAGCGAACTTAAACTAAATCTTACCGAAAAACGGCCCTCAGCAACTCTCCACCCACCAACCACTAAACACAACACCAAACATACGCTATCACTTTTCGACCTTGCAAACGACACTTGTTTCGCCCCAACACGAGGCATCTTCAGGTATAGTAGACTCTACGGAAGACAACCGTTAAGTGTATTGCAAAGTAAAGTTCTAACTGTCCACATAGTAATGGATTTCCGCAAGGTAACGCCTGACTCCATTAATCATCTCAGTTGTTCTTACTGTCCAAGTCTCGGAAGCATAAAGAAAATGGGATATACGAGAGACTGATTTTTTTAAAATTTCCCACGTGATTACCACATGGAGACATTCAAGAGAAGAGCGTATGTGTTCGTTTAAGGTCGGCAACGCATCTGCGATGCTTCCGGTGTTGCGGATGTGTATGGGCGGCGGTGATCGCTTACTACCACGTGACCCGCATGCCCGTTTGCCTGCTCTGCTATAAAAAAGGGACTGGAAATTGATCTCCGTCCCCCCATTTGTATAGTTCGATGTCAATTAAGTTCCAATATCCACTTTTCCCATCAAAAGATCAACGTAATCTCCTCTGGTCAACCGAGTCGGGTTCATTGTCAGATTAATTGATGGACAAACAGTGTAGTTTCGCTAAGTTGGAAAAACTTTCATCCATTTCGGCATATACAGGGTGTTTCCGGTGACATATTTAACCTTAACTATAACATTTAAACAAGAAATATTCGATCATATTTATATTAGTTTATAGGCTGAATATTTCTTTTTTTATGGGATAGGAAGGCAAACGAGCAGGCGTGTCACTTGATGGAAAGCAATCAACGCCACTCATAAACATGTGCAGTGTCATAGTGTAGAAGCGTTGCTGGCTTTTAAGGAAGGGTCATTATGGGAGTGAGAGGAGGAGGGGGGTTGGACCTCCAGAACTCAACCGCTCACCGGAGGAAGCGCGGTAGCTAAGCTACCACTTGGGCGCCGATTTTCTGCGGGAATGTGGTACTTCCCCGGGCGAGCCGGCTCATTCATGCTACAGACTAATAATATGCCATTCTTGACAGAGTATTTATGCCACCAGCAAGTTACGTCTGAATCATTTCGCATGAGTAGGCAGGTACATATTTCATTATTAAATTTAAAACATTTTATTTTATTATATTTTGTTAATTTTTTACTTGACAAAAAGTCGTTATAAATACACACAATAAAAAAATTGTAATACCGAAGTAACTTTTTTAGCTTAGGTCATACTGTTTTAATTTTTGTTTGGCTTGTGGACTCAGTAGTCCAGACGCCAGTGCGTAAGCCATATTTACCTGACACAAGTGTTAGTAGCATAATTGAAAAATTAACAAGAATTCTATGAATGTTTTTGTTTTGAATGGATTTACAGCTCTGGATTCAAGCCCTTTTGAGCCCGTCATAGTTTATACAGTTAGCTTATCACGTTATGTCTTGATAAAATAGTGGCTATTCTACCAAAACCTTCTGTGGACTTTTGCAGTCAATTTAAAACAAGCCTTAATCGAAATTAAACAATATAACTGGTAATAGCATAAGATTATGAAAATGAAATAAAAACACAACGTCACTGATCTAAGTTGGCGGGAAAAGTCTTATATGTTAAACAAGTATAGTTTAACTTTAATTTAAAAAATATATCTTTCACTGCCTACATTGACTGCCATATATTATTCTTTGTGAAAACTGTACGAGAAAGGTATTTAAATAATGGCTGCCATACGCATTCGACCCACGCGTTGGCTCGACGTGTGTCGCCATTTTTTGTGTTTATTTAAATAATCCATTTCTCTTTATCACTTACGCATATTTTCATTCATCTGTTTTGCAATTCTTTTGAGTTCTTCACGGAGGGTTTTGTTATAAATAATATTTTTTTAAAGACATTCGATCAAGCAACTTAGTACGACATCGGATCTTTAAAAAAATAGGTCTACATCGACGACAGAAAGCGTATTTGCTGTAAATAGAAAATGACGTATTTTTGTTTTATACATTATTTGAATCAGAAAAAAAACTGACTCGAATCGGTCATTTTTTTTTAATTTATACTTCTTTTACAAAACGACTGAGAGATCTCAATCAAGAGAATCAGAGTGGTAGAGCCACGCTGCAGACGAATACTTTGTCAAGAATGGCATATTAATTATCTGTAGCATGAATGGGCCGGCTCGCCCGGGGAAGTACCACACCCGCAGAAAACCGGCGTCTAAGTGGTAGCTTAGCTATCGCGCTTCGTAAGCCCAGCTCTGAGCGCTGAGCTCTGGAGGCCCAAAACCCTCCCCCTTCCACTCCCATAATGTCACTTTCCTTAAAGGTCGGCAACGCTTCCGTACTGCCGATGGCGCTGCCGATATGGCGGGCGGCGTTGATTGCTTTCCATCAGGTGACACGCCTGCTCGTTTGCCTTTCTATCCCATAAAAAAAGACATTCATCGCAGTTCTTTTTCTAATTCAAATGGTGTAAAAAACCAAAATATGTCATTTTCTACTTACATCAAATGCGTATTCTGTCGTCGAATCATTATTCTCAAAGACCGGCAAAGCTTCTACAGTATCCTGATATTGTGAATGTTTGTGAGTGACGATGAATGCTTTCCATTTGGCGACATCAATATAAATATCAATAACAGCCCGCGGCAGTCCACTGCTGGACATAGACCTTACCCAAGGCGCGCCACCTAGCCCGATCTTCGGCTACACACATCCAGGCTCTGCCAGCCGCCTTGCGCAGATCGTCGCTCCAACTAGCAGGTAAGCGTCCCACTTTGGCGACATACTTGCTGGTTAACCTTCTATATCTACAAAAAATACTGTTCCAGCTGTAGTCGTCACTGATAAATTTTGATTATATAACAATGTGTTCCCAGGCACAAATATCACAGTTTAGCCTGCATCCCACCTCTCTAGGGAAATTACTCGGGCTCTACATTAAACAATATTGACTCGAGGGACTATAGAAAATCTTGTTAGCTCATTGAAATCAATGTGTTAAAACATAAATAACCAAAACCTATTCCAGTAAAACTTTATATTGTATTTATTTTTCAATACAGCTGTGAACGTTAAAGAAAAATTGATCATTCTTTCACTTAACATTTATATTGAATTTTTTATAGTTTTTTCCATGGCTAGTGCTCTGAGGAATTGCTTGGAATAATCTATTAACTGTTAGGAGGCCGTCCTTGTTAGTCTTTTTTAAAAAAAAGAACGTTTCTATATATGAAGTGGATTTTAATGTTTTAAACACTTTCCACGGGTATAGTCTTTACTGGCACCGATTGCCGAATTTCCCGGAGCGAACCGCTCTTCGCGACTGACATAATCTAACTAACTTTTATACATAATAGATTAAACAAGTAAAATGAAAATGCTGACTGAGTAGTTACTACACAATAGAAATATATATATATATATATATATATATATATATATATATATATATATATATATATATATATATATATATATATATATATCAATCTATGCTTGAGACTGGTAAAAGTACCATTTCATGCTTTTATTTTTTTATTGATATTGCATCGGAATTATCCATTGCTAGCCAAAGATCCTTAGTTGGAAAAATTGTAATGCTATAGCGAGCAGTCTTATTAAAGCATTCAACTTATTTTTAACATTAAAAATACTCTCTTTTAGTAGAGACACATTTCGTTAAAATCCCTTTAAATTATGAAAATTCCGCTTCACCTTCAGCCTCCTCGCAGTCGGTGTGTCTGCGTTCGTTTTGCTAAAATTTGTTGTTCATTGCTTGTTGTTCCACTGTCAGCGGCGCGCAGAAAAAAATGGTTTATAAACTAACTATTATAATTTATTGTTATATTTCTTGTTTTTTTTTAATTTAATTTTATCTGTTCAATTTTATATTATTTCATTATTACATAAGTAACCCTAGTTGTCAAAATGTACCCATGCTGTTCGCAAATTTAGAAAGTTATAGTCCAGGCGCTGTTAAGTTTATATTATACAGTATTCTTTAAGACTTATAGTATTGTTGTTGTGCCTAATAAATAAATAAATAAGTAAGATGGACATTCAAACTTACTTTGCAAAGTTTCGCGAATACTCTGTTCGCGGATCAAAGTAAGTTTGACTGTCCATCTTTGTAATGAATTTCCGCAAAAAACACCTGACTCCATCAGTGATTTGTAAACTACTTAGGCACATGTTCATTAAAAAGGTGATAATTATTATTCACATATAAAACAATGCATACAGAATTTTTTGAAATGAAAACTTTAGCAACCTTATGATTTGAAATTCGATGAAACGTAAAAGCGACATTCAAACTTTGTGATCGATCCTTCATGTCTGAAGATCGCGATCACCAAACATTAGTTCCATTTCACGACAAACTCGCTGTTTTTTACATGACTTTCATGGTGATTTTCTTAGGAATTAATGCAGTGGTTTGCCGTTGCCTTTTTTTTAGTTATTTAGACCTCAAGGCTCGCTGAAGCCTCTTCCGACTGGTATATCTACGTGTCGATGTATATATATGTATATACATGCACATATATCTCTGTATGCCAGAGCCTATATCTATATATATATATATATATATATATATATATATAATGTTATGTATCAGTATAAAATATGATGTAAAGCTATTTTGTAAAAAAATATTTTGATTGTTCTCAAAAATTCTGGCAAATAAAATATTTTTATTTTTTATATTGCTAAAAATATTATTTAATAAATTGATAACAGTTATCAATTGTTTATTAACAAGTTACAAATAAGGTACATATGACAAAACAAATAAAATGTTCTCGCTAGCACTGCGACCCTACCCTGCGACCCTGTTTCACGTTAAGTAGACAGCGCAAGGGGTTTTGTTTGCCGCGCGAATTATTCACTGATTCAGATAGCTCCTCACCTGGAAGGGAGATTGTAAACAACTTCCTGCGTTCCCTTACTGTTTGTATAAAATGTGTCTTTATTGTATTTTATATAGAAGCTTTGCGAAACTTTGTCAAGCATCATTTTATAAAAGCAGTTTTCGTGGATAAAGATTAAAAGATCTTCATCGACTAGAGAAATTGTACACTGTTGTTGTACCTTAAAATTTATTGTTAATTTACACCAGTTTAATAGGAATGAAAACATAGACTTTTGTCTTTTACCAACTAGCAGTGTCACTTAAAGAAAAGTTATTTCTTTCGTCGGGGTCGTGTACGCGTGTACCGATTCCTTAAATACCGAAGAGGCGGCTAGGCAAAGATACTACCTGTAAAAAGTAAATAGTTCTAAAATAGGGTCAGGCGTTACTTTGAGGATATCTATTTGGCAAGAATGGCATAATATTTGTCTGTAGCATGAATGGACTGGCTCGCCCGGGGAAGTACCACACTCCCGCAGAAAACCGTCTGAGTGGTAGCTTAGCTACCGCGCTTCGTACCGTGAGCGGTTGAGTTCCGGAGGCCGAACACCCTCCCCCCTCCGACCCCCCTCCCATACCCACTTACATAATGACACTTTCCTCGGCAAAGGTCGGCAACGCTTTCGCACTGCCTATGGCGCTGCGGATGTCTATGGGCGGCGTTGATTGCTTTCCATCAGGTGACACGCCTGCTCGTTTGCCTTCCTATCCCATAAAAAACAAAAAAATTCTTACTATATTTTAATTATATTTTTCTTTGCCTTACCACGATCGACCCACCCCTACCATTGACTTCCCGTGTTTGATACAAATCACCGCTAAGGCCGTTCCTATCCATTCCTGTACATGTAACATGTAACGTTAGACACCGATTACTTTCGAGGCTGATTTGTTTATATGAAGCCACGCCCGGCGCGCCTTAACGTATGTAAGTTTTGCGTCAGCATTGTCAACTAGCGTGTTACACATTGTAATAGTATGGCTTTAGTACCTACTGTAGTGATACATTGATAAATGTATCACTAATATATAAAAACTTTTTAAGATGATTAATGGAGTCACGCGTTACTTTCCGGAAATCCATTACTATGTGGACAGTCAAAACTTTTACTTAGCTAAGATCCGCGACAAACAAATAACAATAGAAAATTAATAATGTGTTTTTTTTTGCTGGATGACGTGGATTTACAGGGAACTTAAACTAAATCTTACCGAAAAACGGTCATCAGCAACTCTCCCCCACCAACCATTGTACACAAAGCCAAACTACCACTTTTCGCCCCAACACGAGGCATCTTCAGGTAGACTCTACGGAAGACAACCGAAAAGCTTTTCGTAGGTAGACTCTACGGAAGACAACCGAAAAGCTTTTCGTAGGTAGACTCTACGGAAGACAACCGAAAAGCTTTTCGTAGGTAGACTCTACGGAAGACAACCGAAAAGCTTTTCGGTTGTCTTCCGTAGAGTCTACTATACCTGAAGATGCCTCGTGTTGGGGCGAAACACGTGTCGTGTACAAGATGGAAAGGTGATAGTGTGTGTTTGGCGTTGTGTATAGTGGTTGGTGGGTGGAGAGTTGTTTTGGGCTTAAGTTCCAAATAAATCCACTAAACCCAATGGAAAAACACACATTATTAATTTTCTGTTATTGTTTTGCTTGTCGCGGATCTTAGCTAAGTAAAACTTTTGACTGACCATATAGTGATGGATTTCTGCAAAGTAACGCCTGACTCCATTAATAATACACCTAGAAAGTTTATATAGATATTTTTCTAAACACAACTCTTTGGAACCAGCTACATCCACTGGTGTTTCAAAACCGATACGATATCGGAACCTTTAAAAAACAAACCGCCCATAGATATTCGCAGTGCCATAGACAGAAGCGTTGCCGACCTTTAAGGAAACTGTCATTATAGATGGGAGGGATCGGAGGAGGGGAAGGGGATTGGGCCACCGGAACTCAGCCGCTTACCGGACGAAAGCACGGTAGCTAACCTATCACTCACACGCCGGTTTTTAACGGGAGTGTGGTACTTTCCCGGGCGAGCCGGTCCATTCATACTACAGACTAATAATATGCCATTCTTGACAAAAAATTCGTCTGCAGCGTGGCTCGACCACTAATGCTTTTGCTTGCAGAATATCAAAACAAAGAAAAGTTGTTTATCTGGAGCTCCAGCGATCAAACAACAAGCCTACACATTTCTTAAAGACCAGCAACGCTTCTACCATGCCTATGGTATTGCAGATGTCTATGTGAGGCATCGACTGCTTTCCATCGAGCGACACGCTTGCTCGTTTGCCTTCTTGTCCCATAGAAAAAACTAACTTCGTCAAACTTTGTTCATCAGTCAAGGCATCATCAAGTTTAGTGGTCTATCTAAATTACTTCAAAATACACAAGCATTTGAAGAAAAAAATCAATATTTTTTTTCCATTTTATAAAAATGCCTCCGGTGACAGGTCATACCAAAAATCCCCAGTCACTTTATCGACTGGGGATTTAAAGTTAAATATATGTTATTGTATGTTCTATTAGGAAAAAGTACAATTTATTTCAAAGACAAAATATTACCGACGAGGATGGGATTCGAACCCACGCGTGCAGAGCACATTGGATTAGCAGTCCAACGCCTTAACCACTCGGCCACCTCGTCTCATAAGAAACCGCCGGAAAATAAAATATACACTTGTCAGATCACTGAAATAAAAAAAAATTATACCTCAACAAATAACACAATGTCATATATAAAGCGAGATTTTGGTGTATTGTTTAATATTGAGTATATATACATGTATATATGTATACATTATTAATGGAGTCAGGCGTTACTTTGCGGCAATCCATCACTATATGGACAGTCAAAAGTTTTACTTAGCTAAGATCCGCGACAAGGAAAACAATAACAGAAAATTAATAATGTGTGTTTTCCGTTGGGTTTAGTGTAGTTAGTCTGTCCATCAAGGTTTAGTTAGTCCATCAAGATGGAAAAGTGATAATGTGTGTTTGGTGTTGTGTATAGTGGTTGGTGAGTGGAGAGCCGATTTTCGGTAACTTTTTGGTTTAAGTTCCAAATAAATCCACTAAACCCAACAGAAAAACATACATTATTAATTTTCTGTTATTGTTTTGCTTGGCGCGGATCTTAGCCAAGTAAAACTTTTGACTGTCCATATAAATGTATACAGTAAATGAGGCTACTAGAGTTTCAAGATCCTTAGTGTGGTATAAAAACAATGAGCCATATTTTTTAGCCAGCCACAGCCATGATGGAAAAAGTAACAGGTAGAATAATGTAGCCCATATTTAGGTAGATTTATTTAATTGACTTTCCCACTTAACGTATGTACGTGTTGCTGAGCTTTAAGAAACGGGAAGGCATTCTTTTAAATATAGCCTTCTATATATATATATATAGAAGGAATTTATTCTAATCCTTGCGATTCCGTCTTGGACAAGTGTGGTGGGCGTGGATTGGATATTACCAATCGTCTGGAAATAGTATATATAAATAATATTTATAATATAATATTTATAAATATTTCATAATATATTTATTATATTTCTTTCTACTATATTCTCAGTATGTTGGGCGAAGAATAATTGTTATTATAAAATATTCTAGCAGATATCAATATGATAGCAGATATAATCTGTGTATCCACAAGTTTCTTAGTTTCCTCCTCTCTACGAGTCGAGGTTAAGTGCGTTAGGTAAGTCGGTCCCATAACCTGACATCCATCAACCATTTCATTACACATTAGCGAAGCCAGCGTAGCGAGCTTTGCGAATGACTTCAGCGAACTACCTTCAGTAATAAGGTTCGCAGGGCCGCGTTCAGCCTACCATTTCTTAATAGACTTGTTATTTAATTACTCTTATTTATTATAAAAAATAATTATTGGAATTAGTATGTTCCTAATAGTAAACGTTACAAGAACAATGTATAACTCATTTTCTTACAGTTTGAGAATTTTTTTAAAACTATTCTTGTATTAGGTATAAACAGAAAATATTAAAAAAATAATGTCAATTACTACTTCTATATCCAGCTAAATATCTAATAATAAAAAAATAATAATATATTTTTTTTCTCCCACATAAAATTAAACATTAATTAATTATAAATTATATAAGAGAACGATATGGCAAAGCAAGTTGTCGTGACAAAAGTTGAGAAGTTGAATCATTGTACATTTCAGGTTAATTAAATACTTAAATATATTTTAATATTACATTTTATATTAATGACATTCATTTTTCGCTTTACTTTTTATGTTCCATCTCAATTTCTTAAGTCGGAAAGGTGACATGTCTAAAGAAAGACGTCAGTCGAACTAATCTTATTGTTTTTTTTTACGGGATAGGAAGGCAAACGAGCAGGCGTGTCACCTAATGGAAAGCAATCAACGCCGCCGATAAGCTTCCGCAGCACCATAGGAAGTGCAGAAGCGTTGCCTACCTTTAAGGAAAGTGTCATTATGGAAGTGGGAATGGGAGGGGGAGGGATAGAGGGAGAGGTATTCTGTTGGGCTTCCGGAACTCAGCCATTCACCGTACGGAGCATGGTAGGTGAACTACCATTCAGACGCCGGTTTTCTGCGGGAGTGTGGTACTTCCCCGGGCGAGCCGGCCCATTCATGCTACAAACAAATATTATGCCATTTTTGTCAAAGTATTCGTCTGCAGCGTAGCTCTACCACTATTAAGTTTTTCTAAAACAATTTATTTTAAAATTACGAATGTAAAAAGAAGTAATATAGTATAGTAAAAGGTATAATTATATTCGAATAAAAAGTTTTGATACATTTGTAGACGTATCACTACAGTACCGAATACCACAAACAGTGCAAATATTGGAGCCGGATCTCGGCCTTCCCCATTCGGTTCTCAAATATTAGCACAAACTACTTGATTCTCATTACAATCCTCGACACAAACCACACACGCCGAGCTCAATTTAATTGCTTGTTTAGCACAAAAGTGGGTTTCATATCCAAATTTGTACGTAAAGGTCAGCAGTACACTAATTTCTAGAACAATCATATTGGATGAAGACATTTGGAAACTGTAGATAAAGATTTTTCATGATCCTATTAAAAATATACATACATACATATATATAGTCACGCCTGTCTCCCGTAGGGGTAGACAGAGACCACAGATCTCCATCCGCTACGATCTCGGCATACTTTCCTTGCTTCCTTCACACTCATTCATCTTTTCGTCCATCCTTCTTCTCACACTCATCGTAGCGAAACGGCTCTCCAATAGTAAAGTAAAAAAAAAATCGACCTGTAACCTAATTCTCCCACCAAACACCATACTCTACCATATTCATAAGTTGATTTCTTTCGTTTTCAAAAGAAGAAATCCGCCTGGAAAACCAATGTCATATTACTAGCTAGTATACTAAGGTGGAAAAGAGCTGATCTCGTTTTCCGAAGAATCGACAAGCGTTAGAGTAGACGAGTGCTGGAGTGAAGACCGTATCTTGGCAAGCGTTGTGTGTGGCATCCCCTGGATATATGGATTTATCTGCATAAGACAGTCAGCAGAAACATGAATTGAGTAACTGAATAGCGGTCTAAAATGGGTACTTTTGGATAGGACTATGTCTAACAATAAAAAAAATATATATACATATCGTCACGCCTGTCTCCCGTAGGGGTAGGCAGAGACCACAGATCTCCATCTGCTACGATCGCGGCATACTTTCCTTGCTTTCCTCGTGCAAGCCCGCCGGCTTCTTACCTTTGTACTGTTGACCTGGCCTTTGTTAAAAACTTCAGCAATTTGGTCAAAGTATGTTTTCCGTGGTATTCCCCTACCGAGTCTACCATCCACATCCGCAACGTAAATTTCTTTTGCCAATCGTCTTTCATCCATCCTCTCTATGTGCCCAAAACCATCTAAGCATCATGAAAAAAATATTTTTCCTTTTTCAAAAAACAGGGTTGATTGTACTTTGATAATAATATTTTATATTATAAGGGGCATAAAGTCGAAATTGAAGCTGTATAGACATACATACATCAGTACTTTAGTTGTGTCGAATAACTAAGCGACGAAACACACGCGTCTTTAATTCTGTCGACAAAGGCACCTAATGAGAGATACATTTTGTAGCCAGCTCACGCGACATGTTACGTGTCTATATTGTCACATAAGCGAATACTTTTACAGGCAATTCTATTTTAAGCCTCCGTAAAGCCCTACGTGATAACCTATCTTTTATTTTTAGATACAGATCGTTGATAATATAAATACATAGACCCAAAAAAAGTGAAAACGCTATACATGACACAGAAAATGTTTATGACATATTCGGATGCGTGGCTAGGGGCGAGCATAGTCGTAAGCGTGCCGATCGTCCCGGGGTCGGGCTCCCCCGGGGACTATGGTGCCTTACCTCAGCATGCAGGGCTCTGCTGGGGCTGACCTCCATCCTCCCTTGCGGCTCGTGGGATTCACTAAAAAAGACGAATTTAATATACCTAATTTGTTGAAAATGACGGCGACGTGGTCCGCCACCCGTCACGATTCTCAAGAGGGCAAAAAGCGACCAAGACGAGCCGTTTCGATGCGATGAATGGCAGCGGATGGAGCTCTGTGGTCTCTGCCAACCCCTGCGGGGGATAGGCGTGAATATATAAAAAAAAACATATTCGGATCAAAAAATACTGCGTCGAATGGTCTGAGTCTCAGAGCTCTAAGGCCAGTCTCCGGAAATCATCCGCTTACCGGACGAAGCGCGGTAGCTAAGCTCCCAATCAGATAACGGTTTTCTGCGGGAGTGTGGTACTTCGGGCGAGCCGGCCCATTCATGCTACAGGCAAATAATATGCCATTCTTGACAAAGTATTTATCTGCAGCGTGGCGTCTGTATTGGTCTTTTAAACTTGACTGCAAAAATCCATGCAACTTTTAATAGAACGACCACCATGTTATCAAGACGTATCGCGATAAGATGAATTTATATTTAAAGATACTTTATTTCACACTGGCATAATAGTTATAGATAATTGCCATCAAAGAAGAAGAAAGAACTAAACTGGTAATAAGGAAAAATAAAACACGGACTTTTCCCGCCAACTTATATCAGTGACGTGTTTTTATTTCATTTTTATAATCTTATATTATTATCAGTTATAATGTTAAATTGCGGTAGCATATAATACAATATAGTTGGATTAAGGTGTATAAGTGAATAGATATGAAATAAATGCGTGTATCGTAACTTTTTAAGTTGACTGAAGTCCATAGAAGGTTTTGGTAAAATAGCCACCATTTTATCAAGATGTAACGTGATAAGCTGACTTGTTACATTTCAAGTGATTGGATATTATTGTGTTTTACTTGACACTGGCATAATAGTTATAACTAATTGAGATCAAAGAAATAAAACACAACAAAAAATAAAACAAACTTTCATAGCTACCAGTTTCATTATGAACAGATACCGTAATAATTTGGTCGTCAGAGCTTAAAGTTCTCTAGTCCATATAACAACCAACACAAACATAAAAATCTGAGTATATATGTGTGTTAATAATGAGTTTGTATTCACATGTGAATGTGGGTACTATTTAAAAAGTAAATCGTCCGGGATAATAACGTTTCGCTCGTAAATAAATTAGCGGACTACCCACGTTGGCAGCTCTCCAATAGGTATTGAAAATTCTGCATGTACCCTCCCTCTATCGTTTATTGTGTGAGTATCGCAATGTGCGACTGTTACTACGCCCGTGCTTTGGTAATGGTTTTTGTATATGCTTTTCTGTAAACAATGACACTCACTTGTTGAATTGTCTTTATTTATTTATTCTTTGCTATTTTAGGCTTGACATACTTTTTATATATAGTCGTGGTCATCCAGTGCTTGGAATTCGACCGTAATACACTATTTTTATTTTATTCTATTATTCTGCACTTCTCTTTATAAATTTTAACCATGCAAACATAAAACATTACAAACTAACTTAGGCATACACAATCATTGTAGTCCGTGATCTGAACACGTTGGTTCTTGCTGAAAACCAGCCCCAGGTGCTCCAATAGAACGCCCGGCATATGCTAAGCAAGAACCATTTTGTCACACTTGTTAGATTAAAATTATTTTCTTTTTGTTTTTTTATTTGTATATTATAATATAATTAAGGTTTTAATTTTAGCTATTGTAAAAAATGGTGTCATGAATAAAGTTTTTTCTATATCCATTTTGAGAAGGAAGGTTCCAGCAGTGAAAGGTTATCGCAATATTGATTGATCAATTTACACGTAAGATGTACAAGCCTTATTTATACAAGTGATTATATCGTATGTACAGAATATCCGATGGCAGAATTAGATAATAAAAGTAATACAAAGTATATACACACATATTGTCACACCTGTCTCCCGTAGGGGTAGGCGGAGACCACAGATCTCCATCCGCTACGATCCCGGCACACCTGTCTTGCTTCCTCCACACTCATCCATCTTTTCATCCATCCTTCCTCTCATATTCATCACAGCGAGACGGCTCTCCGTTAGTCGCTTTTTGCCACGTCGCCGTCATTTTTTAAAAAAATAGGTTTATTATAATTCGTCATAGTGAATCCTACAAGCTGCAAGGGAGGGTGCATGTCAGCCCCAGCAGAGCACGGCAAGCTGAAGTAAGGCACCATAGTACCCGGGGGAGCCCGAGCCCGGGACGGTCGGCACGCTTGCGACTAAGCTCGCCCCTAGCTATGCATCCTTTGATGCGGCAGACTGCAGATTGGCGGAGAGGAAGGGAAAAGGACGGAGAAGAAAGGAAAGGGCAGGAGAAAGGAAAGATGGATTTAGACAGGATGATAGGGATATGACACTACCGCAACGGAAGATAAAAAGTGATACGGTAGTCGCTCGGGAGGCCGGGGTCGCACACCCGTGTACCAATACCATAACTACCAGACAGGCGGCTAGGCAAAGATACTCATCGACCTAGGCTTGAAGTTTATTAACTTCAAGTGATTGTCGATATAAATAAGTAATATAACTTTTGCCCGCCTCCTCGCCTTTACTAAGTTCCTAAAGTATATTCCGTAACTTTGAAAAAACAAGACTTTTACAATTAAACGATAGAATCACTTGTAGAAAGAAACTTTTACTATTCGAATATCAGAAACAGTGTTTTTTTTTGTTACTATTTAATTGAATAGCGAATCGGAATAAGAATTTTTTAAATAAACTTCTCTTGTAAACGTTTCCAAAATCTTGTTACCTGTGAGTTTGTAAGTGACGATTTAGTCTATTAGATCATTAAGACCAGTGTGTACTTTATATACCTGTATTCTATTACGGTGTCGAAACGTGGACTCCAGAACTCTAATGCTCACGGTACGAAGCGCGGAGTGTGGTACTTCCCCGAGCGAGCTGGCCCATTCATGCAACAGACAAATATTACGCCATTCTTGATAAAGTATTCGTCTGCATTGAGTTTTTTTGTGCCAAAAAAATAAATCAAATCGTTACTTCGGTCCACTTATGAAACCTACGGGCGTGGAACAATGCATTGTGTGGGGTATTGTGTGGTTACAATTGCAGCTTGCTATTTATCCCGACATCTATGCGCCGCTTAATTGATGAGACAATTCTCCGCCCGCCGCCGGGAGAACTCTACGCGCAATTAATTACGACCGCAGAACTGATGAAGGTGCAGCTTGGCAGAACAAAAAAATTAAAAATAAGTCGACATCTTTATTTATTTACTAGATAACCCAATGTACTTCATTTCACCTACAATTTGTTTAATTAAAATTAATGAAAATTATATCTCTTGGTAGGCTCATCTTCTCCTGGTATGTTCGTTAGGTATGCAATACTCTTCAAAGTCGCACAAAAGAAACGACAGTTTTGTATAACAACACGTCACGTCACATAAAACCGCCACGAACGCCATCTATTGAAAGTAATTGGAAGTAAAAGGAAGAAAATATATTTTTCCATTATTCAATCTTTTTATCACGTTTTTCCTTCTTTTTTATGGGATAGGAAGGCAAACGAGTAGGCTTGTCACCTGATGGAAAGCAATCAACGCCGCCCATAGACCTCCGCAGTGCTATAGGCAGTGCAGAAGTGTTGCCGGCATTTATGAAAACTGTCATTATGGGAGGGAGGAAGGGGAGGGAGAGAGGGACCGGGAAGGAAAGTTAGGCCTCCGAATCTCAGCCGCTCACCGGACGAAGCGCGGTAGGTAAGCTACCATTCAGATGCTGGTTTTCTGCGCGAATGTGGTACTTCCCCAGGCGAGCCGGTCCATTCATGCTACAGACAAATATTATGCCATTCTTGGCAAAGTATTCTATCACTACTAAATATTAACTCATAATAATAGGAATTGAAAAACATGAAATAGAGCAACATGATTTATTAAATTCGTCGCTAGTTACAAATACGATACGCTATGAACAAAGAGACTTTTGTGCAAAGCTGAACGCATGAATATTGTACGGAGAGTTGAAACAGTAATGAAGGAGTCAAAGAGAGTCCCCAGGGAGACAGGACGACGCTTGTGTCCAAATGTATGTACATTTTACGTACAACATTATCGAACCGAAAGGTATTCTTTTCAACGAGCATATATATAATACAATCATAATGTTTAATATATATATATATATATATATATATATATATATATATATATATATATATATATATATATATATATAACTATCCTTTGCCCGCGGCTTCGCTCGCCTGGAATTTGGTCTGCCACATTAAGTTTCGTGACAGATCATTTTAAATAAATATATATATTTTTTTACTTAATTTATGGTTCACAATTTTGGTTACTATGACCAAAATTGTACCACATAAAAGGTAGATATATGCTGTCGCAGACTTTTATTTAGAACTATTCAAGACAAACAATACTACGGTACATCATCTTTGTGTAACTCCAATGGTTTAGGCAGCGTACGCCAAGATAGCTCTCAGAGGCCAGATTTCTTTTCCGACTTAATTGACATGTACCGTTATATTACGACCAAAAAAATTACATAAAATCATTACAAATTGTAGCCTATATGTTATGCCAATGTATAACCTATACTACTGTAAAGTTTCATCCAAATCCGTCCAGTAGTTTTTCGTGAAAGAGTAACAAACATACATACCCATAAACTTTCGCATTTATAATATTAGTAGGATTGGATAGGATAGGATAGGTTGTTCAGAAAGTTAGTGCCGATATTTTAGGACAATTAAAACGCAGCTCATTTAAATATTAATATACATTTATTACGTTATATACATACCATTATGTTAATTGACGTAATGTCGAGCGTGGTTTGTTCTCTATTTCTGTTCTAATTATATCTTTGTCTGTGCTGGACGGCCTACCTGGGCGTTCTTGATCTTCCAGATCGAAATTTCCAGCTTTAAACCGAGCAAACCACTTCCGCACAGTTCTTTCGGCTGCAGCATCCTCGCCATAAACAGCACACATTTTATTTGCCGCTAGTGTGGCATTTTTGTCCTTTCGGAAAAAGAAAATCATTAAATGCCTATAATGCACTTTGTTTGCCGCCATATTTTAAGGCGTACAAAACTGATGAAAATTAACTGATCGTAACAAACTTTTTTCCAAATATGACCGAAGCTACACGTGCCATTTGTTTTCAATAATTGTGATATATTCAGTCAGGTCTCTCGCGCTACCTACCGAAGCACGGCACGAACTTTTCAGACAACCCAATAGTTCTCCGACTTAGAAAACTGAAGTAGCAGATGGAGATCTGTGGTCTCTGACCCCTACGGGAAACAGGCGTGACGATATGTATGTATGTACGTGTGTATACTACATTTACGAGTCCACGGTGTGTATACTGGGTATTATAAGGAACAGTCTGGTTCATAAAGTTTTCTAGGTTTCCAAAAAAAAAAACTGGGTTACTTATTGAAGTGTTTACTACATGGTTCATCAGATACCAAACTCAAAAATTGAAAGCCGTTGTCAACAAAAATTAAACATTCGTCTAGATAGCGGAAAAAACGAAATTTTGTAACTCGTACGTACGTAACTCTATAATAAACAAATATAAAAAAACCGTTCAAGGCTTTTGTAGCTTTAACTATAAGTTTTGAAAAGAATATATATTTTGCGTATATTTTGCGTGGGTTCAAATAAGTTGAATTATTCAAGCACCTGAAAGTGAAGAATATTTTATGGATTCCGCATAAATCTCATAAAATAAACGAAAAGGTAATTTTACGGTTCAAAATGTTTTTTTAATATTTGAAATAGATAATTTCGAGTTTCAAATTTTGACCGTTCCTCAAAAGACCCAGTATACAACCAACCGGGTGAAGTCTATTCACATTTCCAAAGTAAATTTTGCCGTATATAAATATATTCGAGTCAGATTTAAAGAGGAAATGTGGTGTTAACTTAAGGAAAATGTCACCATGGGAAGCCCACCCTGGCTTCCGGAACTATACCGCTCACCGGACTAAACGCGGTACCACTCAGACGCCGGTTTTCGGGAGTGTGGTACTTCCCCAGGTGAGCCGGCCCATTCAAGTTACAGACATAGAATATGCCACTTTTGACAAAGTCTTCGTCTGCAGCGTGGCTCTTCAACTTGTAAACCGCTGTCTCTACTCTAGCACTCGTCTACACCAACGGTTGTCGAATCTCCGACAAATTTGACCAGCCCATTGTCTCTTAATTTTGCTTGTATTTTTGCAACACCAGTACATAATTATTATAATTGACTTTACACCCGGAAAACTAACTACAAGCGTCCGCATGGCATACTTTACACAAACAGACATATAGCTATAATTTATTAATGAAACTCGATACATAGTCCAAAAATAGCTCGCCCCCGTCCTCACAAAGGTTTCAGTAAGTAGCTCGTATAAATTCAAGGCTCAACAAGCCATTACCGCCTCACGGGAAATATAATTGAATTACTAACAGAAAATATCACCTTTGCTCAGGCATATTTAGAAAAAAAGAAGATTGAAATAACCAATGGCATTAACTTTACTACAATTCTAGTTCAATACACAAATACTCCACTCATCCACTCACGACACCAACACTCACACACACCCCGGCTCTAGCCGAGCACGTAGAGTAGGGAACACTTCTACATCGGCCGCTTACACGAGATTCTCTCACGTACCCGGTCGGTTCTCACCCCTTAGGACCTTAGGGTCTATGGGACTAATAGGGACTATAGTTACTAAAGTTCAATCCTCCCCTACATGTTTAACGTAGAATCATGAAGAGTTTAAAATCAGCACACACACATATGTGTACCTCCGACACGGCGTCAGGCCGATGGAGTCTGCGATTTGCGCAGATTCCCTATTATACTTTACTTGCCCGCGGGCCCTGATTACGATAAAGCTGTTAAAGCCAATAGGCTACTAGCATTAACATCTTCGAATCCAATAATACACAAATACTTCACGTCAATAATTCGATGGCAGATAACTCTCCGACTTTCAAATAAATATATAAATACTAGCTGACCCGGCAAATATATATATTTATACTGTTTCATAATCAATAAATAAAAAACCTGATCAAAAAAAAAACCAAAATTCAAACCAATGAAATGAAAAAAAAAATACTTAACTTTTGAATTTAATTTGATTTCTGAACGACTTTTAAATTTATTTGATTTCTGAACGTCGGCTAAGAAATGTCAAATATTTGACAGGTATGAAGGGAAAACGAAATTGTTGATTTTATATTCCTAATATTTTTATCATATTTACTCACCTTTTAAAACTTCCCTGGACTTCCAAAAATAATTTAAAATCAAAATAAGCTAAATCGGTCCAGCCGAGTTTTAGCGAGACAAACGAACAGCAATTGATTTATATATATATATATATATATATATATATATATATATATATATATATATATATATATATATATATATATAATATGTGTCATCAACTCGGGACATATAGAGTGATAATGAAGACTAGACTCTGCTCCAAAGATTGTTGGATCTCGGACAAACGTGACCAGCCCATTGCCACTTTAGTTTACTAATTCGAAAGATGATGTCGGTGACACTTTAGTTCTCTGGCGGATTTGGATTCAGGCGTTTCTTATTTTTTTAATTGTCTGAGTTCGTAGAGTCTATGAGTCCTGAGGATGCTTCCGGAACTCAATCGCTCCCCAAACGAAGCACAATAGATATGCTAGCACTCAGACGCCGGTTTTCTGCGGGAGTGTGGTACTTCTCCTGGCCAGCCGGCCCATTCATGCTACAGATAAATAATACTCCATTCCTGACAAAGTATTCGTCTACAGCGTGGTTCTACCACTACATTTGTGTGTTTGAGACGAAGTGCATTAAGAATTATTTGCCGAGAAACAGCCGTCAGCAAATCCTCCAAAACCTCGCATTGATTACTAAATACGACAACGTCAAACACACAATACACTTTTCACTACAAGATAAAGCATTTCAAAATGCGTCATCAGGTGTTACTGCACATGCTACAGAGTGCTGTCTCTAAGAAAAATGACGCCGTAAAGAAAAGTTTCATCCCCACCATTTGTATAAGTGTCGATCCACTACGGTGCGCTTCTCACGAAACTTCTTTCCACGCACCACCACTCTGAGGAACCACTTACCTTCGGCGGTCTTTTCGAACCGATACGGCATTGGCACCTTCAAAAAACAAGCCTATACATACCTAAAAGGCCGGCCACGCTTCCGTGACTCCTGCGGTGTCGCGGTTGTCCATGGGCGGCGTTGATTGCTTTCCATCAGGTGGCACGCTCGTTTGCCCTAATATCCCATAAAAAAAAGACGAAAGTAAAATGAGAAATATAATTGTATATTTTGGAAAACAATAAAACACTTTTCGACTAGTAGGTTTTACTCGAAAAAGTAAAGATGTTTATATTTTTAAATAAAAGAAAGCCGACTGTTTTATAATCAGTGGCTCTTAATTATTTTCTTTTTATTTATGAGGTTGTGTCGACGCCCTGGACAACGAACTCTGGGCCATTGGCTGCGGCTGTATAATCAAGCGGAGTGGAAAACCCCCAGCTTCTTAAATGTGCTGAATGCGCGTAATTTGTACACCAAATGATCTGAGATTAAATTACACGATACAGTAATGCTTATATACACCTCAGCCATTTTGCTAGAAATGTGTATTCAAGTTCTATTTTTAGTGTAAAAGATTCACTATAACGAATTATAATAAACCTGATTTGTTAAAAATGACGGCGACGTGGTTCTCCACCCGTCACGTCCTGATTCCCACGAGGGCGAGAAGCGACGAACGGAGAGACGTTTCGCTACGATGAATGTTAAAGGAAGGATGGATGAAAAGATGGATGCTTGTGAAGGAGGGTGTGCCGGAGATCTGTGGTCTCTGCCTACCCCTACGGGAAACAGGTGTGACGATATGTATGTATGTAAAATTAGCATTATCACCAGAGGTTATGTTGTATTTTGTTTATTGTTATTTGAACATTCATTGAAACTTTAGAACTCAAAAATGACATTACATATTTTATACAGCTGAATTACTTTCGATCACTCACTGATATGTTATTTGGGAAACTGTAAGAGATGGAGTGTTAGTTTTTTCTAGAGAAACGTTCGGGTATGGCTCGAGGCACACGAATTATATTCAAACCTTGGAAACATAAAGCTGGTAAAAAGTTGTTCGACGTCCCTCCGTACTGTAGTGCCTACCGGGGTCGCCCTAGAACAAAAAACGGTGACAAGTACGAACACATGGATGGAGGGAAGAAAAAATTCAAAATGACGGAAAACAAGATGGCCGCCATACAAAGCTAAAGTCGTCATTTATGGGCCAATTTTGCTGAAATTTGGCAGACGTCTTAAATGGTCGCGTAGGTTTGAGCTTTTTGAGATTTTAGCTTTGTATGCCGCCAATCGTGTTTTTGGCCATTTTGGATTTTTTATTCCCCGCCCATGTAAGTACTTGCATTTTTCATCATTTTTTTCTTCGAGGGCGCACACGGTAGGTATTTTTCATACATCAACCCATTTGAATTAGTAATTTTAATAACTGACAACGTGAAAAGGAAACATTCATACAATACATTTGGTATTCAATGCGGTAGAAAGAATGTTTCTTTTGCTTTGTGTTTGCAGACGACCCTGGTAGTCAGGGTTGTCTCTTTTATTGTGATTTAGTTTGAGTGATCTTGAACTAAGAGGTTAGAGTCTGTGTACAGTTCAGACTTCAGGCGGTGTGTGTTGCTTCATTACAAACGAAACTCAACCCTAACGCGTGTGTAATGTAAGGTTGCAAAGTGACATACATACATTATAATAACAAATTTATTATTATTATTACTTAATACTGAAAAAAAACTGTATTAACATCAAGTGTTATCCACGAGAAGTTTAAAAAAATGTATAATCTCGTGTTTCCCTTCCTCGTAAGTTTGAATTTAATTTATCTTATATATTTTGTAGTATATATATATTGTTATATTTTTTGACAATCTTTTCGAGCATGTGTGTCGTCTGCTAGAAAGCAATTAACACCGCCCTTTATTAGACATTGCACACGCGTTACCTCATTTTTTCAAAATACAAGCCTACTTTTATAGGCTTGCATTTTGAAGGTTCCAGTGTCGTATCGGTTCGCATCGAATACCACTGAAAGCAAAGTTTTTTCATTACATTTTAATTCATTAATTTTTTATTTTTCCAAAACTCGATTTGTTAAAGTTACAGAATTCTCCCGATAAATCTTCGTTTGAACTTGTCATTTAATGCGTCGGACGTGTCTCGCGGAAACTCTTCACCATAAATCACCGGCGCTTCACTCGCTCACGCCTGAGGACCGCTGTAGATGATTTCACAACTAATTTACTGCAAGCGATTGCGACGGGAGATTTGTACTCATTATCCGTAAATATTTAAGTAGTCGTACAGCGAAGTTAGGTCTCTGAAAAATTTTGACGAATTTTTCAGAGAGCTAACCTGTTTAAACTGAATACGGTTTTTATGACATAGGAAGGCAAACGAGCAGGCGTGTCACTTGATGTAAAGCAATCAACGCCGCCCATAGACATCCGCAGTGCCATAGGCAGTGCGGAAGCGTTGCCGCCTTTTAAGGAAAGTGTTATTATGCACCCATAATAACACTTTCCTTGGGTGGAGGGGGGTTGGGGCTCTGGAACTCAACCACTCACCGGATGAAGAACAGTAGTTAAGCTAACACTCAAACGCCGGTTTTCTGCGGGCGAGCCGGCCCATTTATGCTACAGACAAATAATATGCCACTCTTGACAAAGTATTCGTCTGCAGCGTGGCTCCACCACTCTACGAGCGAACCTTAAATATTTATGATTAGACTTTCTATGTTTGAAAATCCTACCAAATTTATTTATCAATCTCATATAGAGTTAAAATCCTTCGAGACCGACGGCAAGGAGGGAGGTGCTTCAATTTTGGAAATTGAATAGATAAGTGCAGTGTCTGTCCCGGGACGCTCTACGCCATTACATTACTTCGATAAGCCCCGACATGAGGCGGCCTTCAGCGCTATATTCTTATGGGGACAGTCAAAACCTTTACTTAGCTAAGATCCGCGACAAAACTGGAGGCTGATTACGCAATAACTGTGTAAGAATATAGCTGATTAAAGGAGTCAGGTGTTACTTTTCGGAAATCCATTACTATGTGGACAGTCAAAACCTTTACTTAGCTAAGATGAGCAAATAACAATAGAAAATTAATAATGTGTGATTTCTGCTGGATGAAGTGGATTTACATGGAACTTAAATTAAGTCAGCAAATCCTATACATAACACCAAATACACACTTCCACTTTTCCACCTTACAAACGACATGTCATTCGCGTCAACGAAGCATCATCAGGTAGTAGTAGACTCTACGGAAGACAACCGTAAAGGTCACTTTTCACAGGTTTTCGGTAAGATTTAATTTTAGTTCCCCGTAAATCTACTTCATCCAGCAGGAAAACACACATTATTAATTTTTTATCGTTATTTGCTCATCTTAGCTAAGTAAAGGTTTTGACTATCCCCATAGTAATGGATTTCCGCAAAGTAACACCTGAGTACTATCATCAGCTATATTCTTACACACTTAGTTGCGTTATCAGCCGCCAGATTCGTTATGGACTACAGTCCTATCTACATCAATATCAATCCACGGCAGTCCAGTAATGGACGGTGCGCTACTCTCGAAACTTCTTTCCACGCACCACCACTGTGTGGAACCAGCTACCTTCGGCGGTCTTTTCGAACCGATACGACATTGGTACCTTCAAAAAACAAGCCTTCTTCTTCTTATGGTCCTATGGCCATAGTGCTTCTCCATTGGGATCGGTCTTGAGCGACGCGCTTCACTTCAGGCCACGTAAAACATAGACCTCAATCAAGGCGCACCACGTAGCCCGATTTTCGACTACACGCATTTAGCCTCTGCCAGCCCCCTTGCACAGATTGTCGCCCCATCTAGCCGGGGGGCATCCCACACTATATTTACCGAGTTTCGGTCGCCACTGCAGCACTCGTCTACTCCAACGACTGTAGGTTGTTCAATAAACGTGCCCAGCCCATTGCTCCTTCATTCTGCTAATTTGAAGAGCTATATCGGTGACTCTACTACTATGACGTAGATAATCTACTCTAATGAAGAAGTTCTCCGGCGAATTTCTTCATTAAGAAGAAACCACCAGAGAACCTTCAAGAAACTTCGAGCATAGCCCTCTCTGAGCGACTCTGAGCTCGTGAAGGAGACGGACCGACAGTCCTTTGCGTTCCTTCAAACCCAATACCTTGTGGTTGGTGGGATATCCACTTAAATGAGTGCAGCTACCTATGGGTAGCGATGGACGGAACTCAACTTTCAAAATCAACTTCTGTATCTAGTACTCCTGATTCTAATCCTCCTCTCCTACTTCTGATCCTGTTACTACTGTAATATAAATATTGTGAGCCTTTACAAGTGGAAAGGGAATGTGCTTAAAAGGATCTGTGGGGTCACAGAAGGAAGTCCAAAAAGGCAAAATTTAGCGTGACGTATGTTATGAGCAGTCCTCTATATAAAAATGTCAATAGAAGACAATTTTTTGACGGCTTTGCTTTGTATTCCATTAGCGCGAGATATTGAGTACGGGAGCTTAATCCACGTCGGTCCCGATCGGTTGACTTCACCCGACCTCTTGCTATCTCGGCGGTGAAATTGATCGGGTCACTGAATTCCAATTTAGGGCGGCTCTCATCGCGGGCGACTATTTCATACGTTCGCGATACTGAATGAATGATTTAAAGTATGAATGGCTTACCGAATGATTGAATATATGAATGAATGAATGGTTGTATGAAATAATGAATTGTTGAATGAATGATTATTGAAAGCGTGAGCGAGTGAATGTATGAATGAATTGGTTATTAATAACATACACAATATTTAGAAAAAAGCAAATGAACGAATGAATGGGTGATTGAATGTATGGTTGAATGAATGATATTTGAAAGCGTGAGCGAGAGAATGTATGAATGAATCGTTCATTAATAAGATACACGATGTTTAGAAAAAAACAAATGAACGAACAGATGAGTAAATTACGCAACAAGATAAAAAAAGTAAACAATTCATTACGTCATTATTAAAAGTCTCGCTCAGCATAGGCCATGATGATCTATGTGGATTAGATAGAAGCGTTGGGTTTCAGTGAAGCCCATTGTGTCACTCGTACGAGAGAGAGAGAGATAGCTATATTTTTAATGTTTTTTTGGTAATTATATGCCCGAGGGCAGAGTAAAAGAAGGGATCGCGACCAAAGTTGAGAAAGGGATGCTTAGATGATTTGGGTACACAAAGAGGATGGATGAAAGACGACTGGCAAAAAAAATTAACCTTGTGGATATGGATGGAAGGGTCGGTAGTGAAAGACCAAGGAAAACATACCTTGACCAAATTGTCGATGTTTTTAAGAAAGGCCAGGTCAAGAGCACCCTTCAGCGACGAGCTTTCATGAAGAGTGATGAGTGTGGAGGAAGTAAAGAAAGTATGCCGCGATCGTAGCAGATGGAGATCTGTGGTCTCTGCCTACCCCTACGGGAAACAGGCGTGATGATATGTATGTTTGTATGCTCGAAATTGTTTTTGTAAGATACATACAACTACAGTCACAATTATTCATTAAATATAATAGATGACCCGGTGAACTTCGTTTCACCTACAATTTATTTAATTTTGAAAATTATATCTCCTGGTATGCTTATCTTTTCGTGGTATGTTAAAACTTAGCTATGCAATACATTCGCACAAAAGACACGACAGTTTTGTATAACAACACGTCCGTTAGACGATAAAGCCGTACGAACGCCATCTATTGAAAGTAATTTGAAGAAAAAGAATTTTTCATTTTTAAAGCTTTTTTTAAATTTTCTTATACTTGTTTATTCGTTAACCTTCCCTATATTAGGGCGAAAAAAAATATTCAAATCGGTCGAGCCGTTTTTGAGTTTTAGCGAGACTAAAAAAATAGCTCTCCATTTATACATATATATATATATATATATATATATATATATATATATATATATATATATATATATATATATATATATATATATATATATATATATATATATATATATATATATATATATATATATAGATCATGCTATAACAATAATTGCCACGATTAAAAGACAAATAAGGTCTTTGAAATATTCCTTAAGATTTATCAAATACATTCATATAAAGCCTCTGGCGTTGTTGTCTTTCCCTTTGTCACTGCAGCGTACAATCTAAATGCAAATTGGTTCTCATGTCGCTAACCTATATTTAGAATTACATACAACTATCCATCCAGTTCAACCATCCATCGTTGTTTATAATACATACATTTATAGCAATAATCCTGCTATAGAATGAGATAGAGATTTCAAAGTGTTAGAGCCACGCTGCAGACGAATACTTTGTCTAGAATGGCATATTATTTGTTTGTAGCATGAACGGGCCGGCTCGCCCGGTGAAGTACCACACTCCCGCAGAAAACCGGTGTCTGATTGGTCGCTTAGCTACTGCGCTTCGTACGGTGTACCGGCTGAGTTCCGGTTTCCCAAAACCCTCCCCCTCCACTCCCCTCCTACTCCCACTCCCATAATGACACGTTTCTTAAAGGTTGGCAACGCTCCACACTGTCTATGGCACTGCGAATGTCTGTGGGCGGCGTTGATTGCTTTCCATCGGGTGACACGCCTGCTCGTTTGCCTTCCTATTCCAAAAATATATATACTCAACAGTAAAAAAAAATAATTTCTTTTGCGACCCCGTACCGATCCCTGGAGCTTGAGAGCCACTGGTCTAAAGGATCCATGTAGCCATTAAAAGTTGTTTATATACACATAAGAGGCAAATGGTAGTTCACGAGTGAGTTTGACCCATTTCTGTGTATGCTTTTAGATCCCTTGTTTATTAAAATAGCGCAAAGGGAAGGCTTTATAAGAGGGAGCGCAGCAGGGGCTGTCATCTATAATTTACTTTTTCTTGTGAATCCCGCCGCGGGGGTCAGATTACATTTATTTTTATGTAAGACGATGATACAATTTCGCGTTTTTTCGAATAAGTTACTTGAAAATAGAAAAACATCTAAACCATCATATTTTACAATTTAAATTTAAATAAAAATTGTATAATTAATGTAAGTACGAGATGCTTCAAAAAGTCGCTAAGCTCAGATGGCTAGATAGGTCGAGGACGACTTGAAGTCAATCGCTGTGAGCGGTTGGAGAGAAAAGACCAAACGAAGGGAAGGGCCTCCAAGAAGCGCCACCTAACCCGATCTTCGGCTTCACGTATCTAGTCTCTGCCAGCTGTCCTGCGCAGATCTTCATACCGTCTAGTCTAGTAATCTAAATTCAATTATGAAACCGGTAAGAGATAGATAAGAGGGCAGGCAGGTCGCTTGATGATACATTACCACCATAGTATCTGAATCTAAAATTTATTTATTTTATTTTATATCATTTTTACAATTTTAGGAAAGTTAACAGCTAGGTATATAAAAATATGTAAATATTTAGATTGATTATAAGGCCAATTAATAACTTCCACAGATATTTATAAAAGAACATAATATGCGTATCAATAAACCAAACAGTACAGCAAACAGGTTAATAAACAAAAGCATCAGTGAACACTACACAGAATACAAAAAAATGATAGATAAGATACAATACATATACAAACGTTTTTAACACATACTAGTGCTAGTAGTAAAAAGATCTAATTCACAGTTCATTCTTAACACCTCGTTAAAGGAGCAGGATGCTCTGATTAAGAAAGAGTTTTGCTTGTAATTTGTCTTCACAGCTACATGCTATTTATAAGCAGTTCACAGGGTTTGCTTATCTAAGATTAAGATAAGTAATGAAAGGGGATGAGGGAAGCAAGAAATGGGGAAAGTAACGAGGCCTTCACATCCCCGTACAAAACGGGGTAACACTTGTCTTTTTATGCATTGTGGTACTTCCCCGGGCCGGCTTGCCCAGGGAAGTACCACACTCCCGCAGAAAACCGGCGTCTGAGTGGTAGCTTAGCTACCGCGCCTCGTCTGGTAAGCGAGAGGCCCAACCACCTTGTTCCGATGCGGGGATCGAACCCGCGACCTTTGACTCCGTGAGCTTGCCATTAAACCATTAATGTCATCCAAAGATGAACAGTCAAAAGCTAACATCTTAGCTCTCAACTCATGACTGCATCTTCTTTTTTCATTTATATTTACATCATATTCTAAATAAAATCATATTTTTTTTAGTCTCTATGTGCTGTAAGATTTACCGTGTCTCTTTAAATCTATCTAAAAGTTCTTCGGTGGTAACTCTTAATACAGTTTATTTATTCCAACTTGCTTCGAATTTTATTTGCGCTCTATCGGAGTTCGTAAGAATTGAGTTGGTAACGCGTACAGTCTGAACTGAACGCAGCCGTGAGTTTGACAATCGTGGTAGGTACGTGCTTACCCCCCACTACACTGATGCTAAGTACTTTAGTTGGTTAATAGAAAAACTTTGAATGACTTGACGTCTAAATAGAGCGGCGTTGTTATTGAAAATGTTCCATAAAATACCGAGAAAAATTCTCTTACTCTAATATTGTTTTATAATATAAAATTAGATAGATAGATAACTTAATTTTTTTTCGCAGTAACACACACGTATGTATTTATTTAATATTAATTTATTTATTATTATTATATATTCACGCCTATCTCCCGCAGGGGTTGGCAAAGACCACAAAGCTCCATCCGCTACCATTCATCGCAGCGAAACGGCTCTCCATTAGTCGCTTCTTGCCCTCGTGGGAATTAGGACGAGACGGGTGGCGAACCACGTCGCCGTCATTTTCAACAAATTATGTATATTAAATTCGTTTTAGTGAATCCCGCGAGCCGCAAGGGAGGATGGAGGTCAGCCCCAGCAGATGCATGCTGAGATAAGGTACGGGTACTAACCCGGGGGAGCCCGATCCCGGGACGGTCGGCACGCTTACGACTAAGCTTGCCCGTAGCCACGCATCCATTATCACGGCAAACCGTGGTTTGGCGGAAAGGAAGAGAAAGGATAGAGAAGAAATAGAAGTGCGGATTGGGGAGGTTACCAGACTCGGAATAAATAAATATATATATATATATATATATATATATATATATATATATATATATATATATATATATATATATATATATATATATATATATATATAGGATTTTTTTTTATTTTTATTAAAACCTTTTTGATTCTATCCAGTTTCTGTCGGATTTTGAGTTAAAAAACGATTTTGTTTGAGACTTCTTGTATATCTTTGTGGTCTTCCAGTCCTATATGCCACTGTCCCATATATCCCATGCAATAGCCATCAGCATCAGCAGACATCAAGTAACGCATCAAGTCGGTAAAATATGTCAGTTCGATTTGATTCTCAAACGTATTTATTCATGCGTTTTGTAGCAGACCGTAATATTATAGAATTAAAATATCAGTTTAACTGTAACTGGCAGATACATACAAAAGCATCGTTTCACTGCCAACATCACGCCGGCAAGGGTCGGTCGGTTATCCAGTAGAGTGACTCATTTACAGCGTCAGGACAAAGAGATCAGACCCCTGACCCTTCGCAACAAACGTTTAGATTAAACTTGATTGTTCTTTGTTGATTATCGCGAACTACATTACAGTATCAGCTAGACGGTGCTCATTTCAAATTGTTATCAAAGTTAACATTTATTAAATTAAGCTTTAATGTGCTTTTACAGCTATCCAATCTTTATCTTTATTGTAGTGCATATCTGTGTGCATTGATGATCCTCGGTCACTGACTTCAATGAACTAAATTTGACTTTTTATTTATTTATTTTATTTTATTTATGACGATTTACAGGTGAAGCTGGATATAGCATAGTGGGTCTCACTAGGCAAGCCCGTGCTGAGACCTTCCGATTCGCTCATTATTCAAATTTGGAATACATATATAAATACACAAAAATAAGTACACACACATATATATATATACATACACACACATACATACATCTAAAATATACATATATACACATAATAAAATAACACACGTACCAGCAAATGATGCTATAGGCCTGTAAAAAACGTGTCGAATGACAACTGAAAACAATTGTTCGTTTTCGGCATTTATTTTCGTAAGTTTAGCTATTTTCTCTGGTGTTTTTGGCATTAAGTTCTCATTTCATCCCTAAGGTATAGTTAAACGCTAACATTGGGAGCAAATAACATTATTTTTTTTTTATTAAATAGGAAGGCAAACGAGCAGGCGTGTTATCTGATGGAAAGCAATTAACACCGCAATGCTATAGGCAGTGCAGAAGCGTTGCCGGCCTTTAAGAAAAGTGTCATTATGGGAGATTGAAGCAAACAAGCAAGCCTCATGCAAGCGCATGTAGCATGAATGGGCCTGCTCGCCCGGGGAAGGACCACGCTCCCGCAGAAAACCGGCGTCTGAGTGGTAGCTTACCTACTGTATTTCATACAGTGAGCGGCCGAGTTTCGGAGGCCCACACTCACCCATCCCTCTACCTCTTCCCTCCCACTCCCACACCCATAATGACACTTTCCTTAAAGGTCGACAACGCTTCCGCACTGCCTATGGCGCTGCGGAAGTCTATGAGCGTTGTTGAATGCTTTTCAGCTGACACGCCTGCTCGTTTGCCTTCGTATCCCATAAAAAAACGTAACCCATGTACGTATTTACTGATGACATACAAATGAATCCTTTGTTAGTGTAAATGAAGTACCCAACGAACCCTTTAAGCGAATAAACACGCCTGTGAACTAGAATTGAGGGTAATTCGAGCGAGAAAACAATGAAATATCTTGAACCTCTGCCACTGACAGGCGCGGAGTGGTCTTTGGTACATAGTGACGGGAAGGACTAGTACTAGTTATTAATATTAATAGAATTACTAAATAATACGTCACGTCCTGATTCTCACGAGGGCGAGAAGCGACCAATGGAGAGCCGTTTAGCTACGACGAATGGTAACGGATGGAGCTCTGTGCTCTCTGCCAAACCCTGCGGGGGATAGGCGTGAATATATATATATACACTAATTTTTTAATATAATAATACTAATTTTATATCCTTTCAAAGTCGGTTCTCCGACAAATATGAACAGCCCATTGCCACTTCAGTTTGCTTACTCGAAAGGCTATGTCGGTGACTTTAGTTCTCTGGCGGATTTGTTCATTCCGAATCATATCTACTAGAGAAACTCCGAGCATAGCTCTCTTCAGAACTCTCTGAGCGAGTCTGAGCTTGTGAAGCAGACGGGCTGTCAGTGTCCACGTTTTAGTTCAGTAAGCATGCGTTGTCTAATTATTCGGCTTATAACTTAATTTTGCTACTGGGTACCTTATTTTTGTGAAAAATATATATAAAGTAGTGTTATCTTAGCCGCAATATTCTACAATGGAAGTCATTTGCGCAGAATTTATATTGTTTTTGTACATTAAGTGTTTGTGCACACATAGAAAAAAGTACACAAAATATTCTCGCATCCGAGCCGCCTGTATGCAGTGAAAGAATAAATTTTTCATATCAACGGAGGAGATTTTCGATACAGAATTCAGGACAAATAAGACATATACATGTGGACAGATAAAACTTTTACTTAGCTAAAACCCACGAAAAGCAAATAATAATTGATAATTAATAATGTATGTTTTCCTTAATCTTACCAAAAAGCGGCCGTCAGTAACTCTCTACTCATCAACCACTATACACAACACACACTACCACTTTTCCACCTTGCAAACATGCATTTTGTCTCGACACGAGGCATCTTCAGGTAAAGTAGACTCTACAGAAGACAACACTTAATTCACTTAACGGTTTTTCGGTAAGATTTAGTTTAAGTTCCCTGTAAATCCACTTCATCCGGCAGGAAAACACACATTATTTTTTTTGTTATTGTTTTATTTGTCGCGGATCTTAGCTAAGTAAAACTTTTGACTGTCCACATAGTAATGAATTTCCGCAAAGTAACGCCTGACTACATTAATCAACTTATATACATATATAATTTACACAAAGAGAGCGAAACTAAATTTGTGTTTTTAAACTGTTTTTTTTTTGTATTGTTATTTGAACCCAAAAACCTCGTAATCATTTTAAAAATAAAAGGCAAGATTTTAAAATTTTCAAACAAGGGGTATATAACGAACGTTCCCATAGACAATGTAAATGATGAGGCCACAGCATGTTTTACAAATTGGCTCCCACCGGAGTCATGGCGTCCTCTGGTCATTTGTATATGAAATATAGTCAATTCTGTAACACCGGTGCTTTTGCGGTGGACATGTCTCATTGTAAATTATGGCTATATGTGATATCACAGGAACACGCATATGTTTACCAATTTAACAATTTTAAATAACATATTTTATTTTAATAATTTAATTCCTTTTCTAAGGATGCCTCTCCGACTTGCGAGGGTTGGCAGCCAATTCAGCATTACTTTCCTCCTCCCTCACGAGGTGTAGCAGTTCTAGAGCACTCGCTATACCGGTCCACTCCCTGATATTACGTAGTTAATACTTTGTTTTTCGACCAACTTGTCTTTTGCCCGCGATTTTTCCCATCACGATCAGTTACAGCAACTTGTACCTGTCATGTCTCATGATCCATGTAAGCAACTTTTCTACCTTTGACGGTCTGCAAAAGTTCACGTTTTTGCTTGACTTGTTGGAGAACCTCGTCATTAGCCGCTCTTTGAGTCCAGCTAATAGCGAGCATCCGTCTACATGCCCACATTTCGAACGTTCTATACGCTTTCTGATGTCTTCTTTAAACGTCCAAGCTTCACATCCGTATAGAAGAACGAGCCAGATGTAACAGTGGAGCATTCTAATGCGCAAGGAAAGTTTGAGTCTGCGATTACAAAGGACACGTTTCGTCTTTTTATTTCTTGATCGCTTTCCCAAGATTCATTTAACCACGTACCAAGGTACTTATACTGATTTACTTCCTCATGTGTGTCTTCCTTAAGTTTATACTAACATTTAATTTTAAATAGTTTATTATATATTACCGAATATTTTTCTCTCAGAAACCTGTAGATCATATTTATACTTACCTCAATTCGAATTAAAATATATAATACTCTATATATGTATATAATACTCTATATACATATATACATTGTAATTGTAAAAAAGGTCAGGTCAAGAGTACCCATAACTGACGAGCTTGCATGATGTCTCTATCTTTTGTAATAAAGAATGATTGTATTAAGTGTTATCAGTTTAATTATATTAAACTATACATATTTCCGTTTGTATGTACACAGGAAATGCTCTGTGTACAGGAAATGCATTTCGAGGTTTATGGAACGGGGTTGCACCCCTCGGGAACGTCAGTCTCAAAATGGAATATTAAATTGCTGCTAAAAGAGATTGAATTAAATATTTAGTTACTTCAGCAAATTGAAGTTAGCTGAGTGAAGACTTGGTGGTTGTGATCTCCATAAATGATTAACATCCTTTAGTATTGCATGTTGAACATCTGATTATAATGTGGACAGTTAAAACTTCTACTTAGCTAAGATTCGCGGCAAGCAAACAACAATAGAAAATTAATAATGTGTGTTATCCTGCTGGATGAAGTGGATGTACAGGGAACTCAAACTAAATCTTACCGTAAAACGGCCGTCAGCAACTCTACGCCTACCAACCACTATACAGAACACCAAACACACTGCCAATTTTCCACATTGCAAACGACACGTGCTTCGCCTCAACACGAGGCATCTTCAGGTATAGTATACTTTACGGAAGACAACCGTCAAGTGACTTAAATAGTGTGTTTGGTCTTGTGGATAGTGGTTGGTGGGTGTAGATTTGCTGAGGGCCGTTTTTTGGTAAGATTTAATTTAAGTTCCATGGAAATCCTCTTCATCCGGCAAGAAAATACACATTATTAATTTTCTATTGTTGTTTGTTTGTCGCGGATCTTAGCTAAGTAAAAGTTTTAACTGTTCACATAGTAATAGATTTCCGCAAAGTAACGCCTGACTCCATTAATCATCTGATCATAACATAAAGGTACATCTGTCTACTTACATATTCACTGGTTGTTCCTCGCCACTGCTCAACTGCGTTTCGTGGTAGCTTTCAATACACCGCAACTAAGTGTTGAAACAACTTGCCACCACCTCTTTGTAACTTGCATACAATACATACATACAGATATACATACATATCGTCACGCCTGTCTCCCGTAAGGGTAGGCTGAGACCACAGATCTCCATCTGCTACGATCTCGGCATACTTCCCTTGCTTCCTCGACACTCATTATTCTCCTCATGCAAGCCCGCCGGTTGAGGGTACTCTTGACCTGGCCTTTCTTAAAAAGGCCAGGTCAAGAGTACCCTCTTGCATACAATATATATGTTTAAAAACAATACCAAAAATCCAATTTTGAGTATGCAAACAAGAACTTGTTCTATTGGTTGCGGTGAATTTATTACATGATTTACTTGTTTTTAATCTTATTGTATTGTATGTGTATATGAGTAGTACTATATATATATATGGATTTACGCCTATGTATGTGTGTGTGTCCGTATCAATATCGTCACTGTGGTCCGCGATCTGACCACGTTGGTTCTTGCTGAAAACCATCGCCGGGTGCTCCAATAGAACGCCTGGCATATGCTGAGCAAGAACCATTTTATGCCACTTGTAGATTAAAATTATTTTATTTTTGTTTTGTTTACTTATATATTATAATATTGGACAGTCTAAAGTTTCACTTAGCTAAGATCCGCGACAAGCTAAACAATAACAGAAAATTAATAATGTGTGTTTTTCCGTTGGGTTAAGTGGATTTATTTGGAACTAAAATCAAAAACTTACCGAAAATCGGCCATCAACTCTCCACCCACCAACCACCATACACAACACCAAACACACACTATCACCTTTTCATCTTGTAAACGACACGCGTTTCGCCCCAACACGAGGCATCCCCAGCCATAGCAGACTCTACGGAAGACAACCGAAAACTTTTCGGTTGTCTTCCATAAAGTCTGCTATGCCTGGCCGATGCTAAGTGAAACTTTTGACTGTCCATATAGTGACGGATTTCCGCAAAGTAACGCCTGACTCCATTAACAATATTATAATATTATTAAAATTTTAATATAAGCTTTTGTAAAAAAAAAGGTGTAATAAATAAAGGTTTTTCTATTCTATTCTATTCCATTATTACACAATCTTGCACTTTTTTATGAAATAGAAAGGCAAACGAGCAAGCGTATCTATACCTGATGGAAAACAATAAACCCTGCCCATAGACATTGACAGTGACATGCGCATTGCAGAAGGGTTGCCGGCAATGTCATATGGGTTCGAAATCACCTCGAATCATCAGAGGTAGCTGGTTCCTCGAGGCAGTGATTCGTGGAAAGAAGTTTTGGGAAAAAACGCATCGTACTAAACCGTCATTCATCCGGATGGTGGGGATGAAACTTTTCTTTGGAGAGGTTTTTTTATGGGATATTAGGAAGGCAAACGAGCAGGCGTGTCACCTGATGGAACTCAAATATGTATGTCTGATACGGGCAAAAATATGTTTAATATTGAAAATTTGAGATGAGAAGATAAATCCAAATACGTATAAGGATTATGAGATTCAGAAATGATGTTAGGTACAACGTCGGTCCGCCATATTAATCTCCTGCGGCGTTAGGTTATCATCACGAGAGCAATCAAGGCCCACGCGTCCTCACAGCTGACGTCACAACTTGTATTACTTCATTACAAGGATAATTATATTCCCAGTGCAAATTCCATATATTTTTTTAATGTATTTATGACGGCGACGTGGTTCGCCACCCGTCACGTCCTGTTTCTCACGAGGGCGAAAAGCGACCAATGACGAGCCGTTTCGCTGCGATGAATGGCAGCGGATGGAGCTCTGTGGTCTCTGCCAACCCCTGCAGGGGATAGGCGTGAATATATATATATATATATATATATATATATATATATATATATATATATATATATATATATATATATATATATATATATATATATATATATATATATATATATATATGAACCATCAGCAGGAGTTACATTATACATTATTTAAATAGTTCAGAAAACATATTAAAACGTCATCCAAATTATAGACTTTGCCTAACCGCTTGCCCGGTATTTATGGTATTAGGCCTCCCGAGCTACTACCGTATCGCTCCTCGTCTTCCGTTGCGGTGGTATCATAACCCTATCATCCTGTCTAAATCCATCTTTTTCCCCCTGCCTTTTCCTTTTTTCCCTATCTTTTTCCCGTCCTCTCCTCCAATCCAAGGTTTGCCGTACCAAAGGATGCGTGGCTAGAGGCGAGCTAAATCGCAAGCGCGCCGACCGTCCCGGGATCGGGCTCCCCCGGGTATTTTTTGCGTCGATATTTATACGCACTAAAAATAAAAACGTATGTAAGAAGAAAATAAAAATGCTCGGTAATAAAACACAAGGAATTATAAACACGCCCGTTATTTGCGGGCGAAAACAATGCGAACGTACTAACGAACGTACGTAATAACGATGGCCCACATATCCTTTTATGGCGGCTGTACACTCTCGCTCGGGAGCACGCGCTATGTCTCGCCCGAGACGTCTCAGCCGAGACGTGTATGCTCAGAGTCACCATGTACACTTTCGCTCGAGAGCGCTCGCTATGTCTCGCCCGAGACGCATCATGCAAGTATTTTTTATCCCTGTGAAATTAGTGATAAGGATCCCATAAAACAGGTTCCATTTGGTAGATTTCTATGAAATTTAATTCACTCTCCTTATTCTGCGACATCGTGTACGGTCAAATACAGTAAGAAGGTCCTCACGGTTCCACGGCGCGAGCGCAACTGAGCGAAGCGGGAGTGAACAGCGACACGCTCGCAGATTACGCGAGGCGGCGCGAGACCCGGGTACAAAAACCGACCCGGGATGGAGAGCTGGCGAGTAACATCGAGACAGGCCGTGGCGAGCGAGTACTACCTCTTTATCTTTACTCTCCTATATCTTTACTCTCGCACTCACTGCTCTTTTTCGTCGAGAGTGTACAGATGCCTTTACAGTTCAGAAACGAAAATACAAGGAGGGGAATAAAACATATTTTTTTACCACCTCCGTTCCACTTTTAGTAACAAAACATTATGCTCTCTTTACTAAAATATTTGTACGGTTTTTTTACAGCTCACTCATGTCCCACCGAAAATCGAACCTCCCTATATCTGTTGGAATGGATATTAATTCATCACGCTTGTACAAGGCGGATCGGCTGATTAAGGATTGCCCGTATAAAGTAGAATCGGCTGTCGCTTTAGACAGCCGATTCTACTTTATATTTTTTAGGTTGGCGCAGTTTATATGTTTGTTTTATGGGATAGGAAGGCAAACGAGCAGGCGTGTCACCTAATGGAAAACAATCAACGCCGCCCATAGATATCCGCAGTGCCATAGACATATAAGGAAAGTTTCATTGTGGGAGGCGGGAGGGAGGTTGGCCCTTCAAAACTCTACCGCTCACCGGACAATGGGCGGTAGCTAAACTACCACTCAGACGCCGGTTTTCTGCAAGAGTGTGGTACTTCCCCGGGCGAGCCGGCCCATTCATGGCACAAACAAATAATATGACATTCTTGACAAAGTATTCGTCTGCTGTGTATACATAACATAAACATTCGTCATCAACAACCTACGGCAGTACACGCCTGAAATTGAAAGGCACGGTAGTTATGTGTTAATAACTTCGCTTTCAGGTGCACGGGGTATAAAGCATCTTGAAAAGAATTGTATTTTACCAATTTTCTTTCTTTTTATATATACTGAAACATCGTTGGTCTATCCAATGCGTTATAATGGCCTCTTACTTTAGACCTAGACCTTGGCCTAGCCTGCTGTCGGAGACTGTCTCTCCGACGAAATGGTTAGTTATGACAGTTGTCAAACGATCGAAAAGGCAAAGTCTGGTAGGTAAGAATTATAAAAAAGGCATAATAATTAGCTTCAATATATTACAAGACGAGGTGGCCGAGTGGTTAAGGCGTTGGACTGCTAATCCAATGTGCTCTGCACGCGTGGGTTCGAATCCCATCCTCGTCGGTTATCTTTTGATTCAAATTTATATTTTTTAATTTTATAATCTATGATGATTATTTCTTTCAATATCTATGAGATGTATATAAATGTTACTTGGTATTTTTTGTGATTATATTTAAGTATTACATAATACAAAATCATTTTTATAACTATTATAGCCGTAATAGTCCTATGCTGAACTTTTTATCGCCCTCAAAATTAAGAAGTAGCATAGTTCATTTGAATTGCAATTGGGTGGAGACAACTTCGAGAAAGATGCCGATAGAAGGATTCAGTTAGGCTGGGCAGCATTTAGGAAACTCCGTCCGGTCTTCTCGTCGCCCATACCTCAGAGCCTGAAGACGAAAGTCTTCGACCAGTGTGTCCTACCCGTACTCTCCTACGGCGCCGAAACGTGGACGCTGACAGTCCGCCTGCTTCATAAGCTCAGAGTCTCTCAGAGAGCTATGGAGAGAGCTATGCTCGGAGTTTCTCTGGTAGATATGTTTCGGAATGAACAAATCCGCCAGAGAACTAAAGTCACCGACATAGCCTTTCGAATTAGCAAACTTAAGTGGTGATGGGCTGGTCACGTCTGTCGGAGATCCGACGATCGTTGGAGCAAACGAGTGCTGGAGTGGAGACCGCGTCTCGGTAAACGTAGTGTGGGACGCCCCCCCGGCTAGATGGTACGACGATCTGCGCAGGGCGGCTGGCAGAAACTGGATGCGTGTAGCCGAAGATCGGGCTAAGTGGCGCTCCATGGGGGAGGCCTATGTCCAGTAGTGGACTGCCGCAGGCTGCTGATGATAGTTGATTTGTGGCGATGTCTTATAAATTATCTTTTCTTCTTCTGTGATATCTGAGGTAAGGCCACCAATGCACGAGTGTCCATCAGAAGAACCATGCACGTAGTGATCGCCGACTGGCCCCTGTCCCCCGATCATGTCGTCTCCTGCGCGCTCCTCTCGCCTCGGTCGTTGATGAATCATTAACATAGGATGTTCAGTAGCAGAATGCTTGCTATTAGCTGGACTCAAAAGTGGCCAATTACGAGGTTCTCCTACAAGTCAAACAAAAACTTTTTTTTGACTTGTAGGAGAACCTCGTCTTTACTTTTGTTCTCCAGATGGCCGCTGTTCTCACGTTCTCTCCGTACGAAGCTCGGTAGCTAAGCTACCGGTTTTCTGCGGCAGTGTGGTACTTCCTCGAGCGATTCATGGTACACACAAATAATATGCCATTCTTGACAAAGTATTCATCTGCAGCGTGACTCTGCTACTAATAAAACGCACGTAAAACAATAGCGCAAAGGTTCTATTTAAGTTCCATCAGGTGACATGCCTGCTCGTTTGCCTTCCTATCCCATAAAAAAAGCTTTCTGTGTTGTGTCATTGTTTGCTCCAAATGTGGGTGTTTATATTGCTATATACGGCAGCTTTGTAAACGTTTTATTTACTTTGTTATCAAAACCATGTATTAAAAGCATTATTTTTTTTAAACATTTTTATTTTAATATTAAAAATGCTTGTTCATCATACTAAATTCTTTGACCAATCTTGCACAGAACAGGCTTTTCGGTTATGGACTTTGTTGCTGTAGGTGAGATAAGGGAAGTCTCCCAATTTTAAAAAGTTATTCTTTTATTATTTACTCATATTTATATATATTTACTTATATTTTGGCTTATAGCAATTAACTTTATTAATGGAGTCAGGCGTTACTTTGCGGAAATCCATCACTATGTGGACAGTCAAAAGTTTTACTTAGCTAAGATTCGCGACAAGCAAAACAATAACAGAAAATTAATAATGTGTGTTTTTCCGTTGGGTTTAGTGGATTTATTTGGAACTTAAACCAAAAACTTACCGAAAATCGGCCATCAACTCTCCACCCACCAACCACTATACACAACACCAAACACACATTATCACTTTCCCATCTTGTAAACGACACGTGTTTCGCCCCAACACGAGGCATCTTCAGGTATAGTAGACTCTACGGTAGACAACCGAAAACTTTTCGGTTGTATAGTGGTTGGTGGGTGGATTTGATGGCCGATTTTCGGTAAGTTTTTGGTTTAAGTTCCAAATAAATCCACTAAACCCAACGGAAAAACACACATTATTAATTTTCTGTTATTGTTTTGCTTGTCGCGGATCTTAGCTAAGTAAAACTTTTGACTGTCCATATAGCAATTAACTTTGTTTATTAATAAATTTTATCTATCATTCTAAAGATACTGTATCACCATAATATATCAAATTATCTTTTTAACACTGTGTCCATCCTACGGTTGTCGCACTGCAAATACATAGGCATCACAAATGCGTTTCCGGCATTTGAGATGTGAGTAGGTTTGATTTGTGAAGGTTCCAATGTCGAATCGAATAGGTTCAGAAATAACGCTGAAAGTAGCTGGATAAATGGAGTCACCCCTGTGCGTCGAATGAAATTTCTGAAAAGGCGCACCGTACTGGACTGCCACGAGATGGTGGGGATAAAACTTTTTTTACATACAACCAAATACTTAACAAAAGCTCAAAAAAAGTCGCACGGTTTAATTCAGCATTAGAAAACTTTTTGAAAAGACATTCATAAGCACCCGTCCAACTTTCTTCAAACACCTAACCGCAAGGAAATCCGTATAATTTGTGGACCCTTTTTGTTACTTTGCCTTGAATAAAACTGGGGGTAGGAAGTGAGATTAAAGTTTTAATGAGCGGTGCTTTTTTTGCTTTTATACCATTAAGCGAAGTTGTTAATGCTTTATTCTACTCTTCCTTTTCCCGATATACACCGTTTTTAATTACCCGAGAAAACTAAAATTCACGTTTGTAAAAATATGTATGTCAGTAAGTAACATTCAAATATTATAGCGTTCATACAAAAATATTGTTTTATGGGACTTCAAAGAAATCCTGTAAATGCATCAAATACTTGTACGCCATCTTCGTAGTATTTGTTTACTACTATGCATGAGACGCATGTATTCATAAGTATGGCAACAGCGCGTGCGAAAGAGAAAAAACGTCTTTTGTCGGCAGGTTGCGCAAATTGTTTTCATTCATAGTTATCCCTTCCGTACGTATATATTACGCGACCAAATTAGGTTGGTTTGGGTGCAGTTCATATTGGAATGATAATGATGTCTATTTGAATTAGCAAGATTTTCTGTTGTATAATTTTTGGTGTATATTAAGGACATTTTTAATAAATATTTCATAAAAATAAATTTTTTTTTCTTAGCCAAATTTAATGTATATCTATACCTGTATATATTACTTAATTTTCTCGGGTAATTAAAAAGTCACGGTGTAGAAAAGGGTTACTCCTGTCAAATGAAGACTAGAGTACTGTAGTGATACATTTATAAATGTATCACTAATGTATAATATTAAAAAATTAAATATAATTAAACCTTTTTACGTTTTTTACATTCGTAATTTTAAAAAATATAAAATAGAAAGAAATAAATTGTTTTATATAAAAACAAGATTCGATTGACTGGCATCTTTCGAATAAGATGTCACCTTTCCTTGAATAAGAAATTAATATTGATAAAGTGTGAATTAAGTATATAATTAAATATAAAGTATACAATGATTCATTAATAACTTAATTTCACTTGAAAGAGTTACATTATATCGAAGGTAAAACCCCCTAAAGATCCCATGTCGCCGTATCAATACAGCTGGCATATTATAGTACTCTTGACCTGGTCTTTCCTAAAAACTTCGGCAATTTAATCAAGGTATTTTTCCTCGGTCTTTGCCTACTGACCCTTCCATCCACATCCACAAAGTAAATGTCTTTTGTCAGTCATCCTCATCCATCCTTCCTCGACACAAATGACGACAACTCTACTATAAATATTGATTAGAAACCTTTAATTTCTAAATAAGTGTACCCATAACTAAGTAATTTATAACAAGTAATAAACAAATATTATTTACAAAGCAACATTTAAGACAAACACAGTACATTAAAGTTTCAAAGGTAATCCCCCAACAATAGTGCAAAAACAATATCGCGGCGTCTACGTTCGTAGCACTGTGTATTATATTTGTAGACCCGTTACGGAGTTTGTAGCGGCGTAGCGCTAGGTATTTCGTAGAGAACAAGCGGCGGTTGAACTTTCCACAACCTCGGGCTCAGTTGAACGTAACATATTCGCTGATTAAATTAAACGCAAGCTTGGAAATGCATTTTCGTTATTTACATAATAAATACACTGCTCTTGTAAATGTTTCAAATAAAAATGCTTCCATATTCAGCTAATAATATTTAGATTTTTATGGTAATAGTAGAACAGTTATAGTAGCAGATTTTTAGTGGTAGAGCCACTCTGCAGACGAATACTTTGTCAAGAATAGCATATTATTTGTCTGTAGCATGAATGGGCCGGCTTGCCTGGGGAAGTGCCACACTCCCGCAGAAAACCGGCGTCCGGGTATCTTAGCTATCGCGCTTTGTACGGTGTGCGGCCTGAGTTCCGGAGGCCCAACATCGCGTTCGGGATTAAGGTGATAGATGAAAAAGATGAAGTAGGATTCGACGGTCCAATTCCATTTAATCTAATTTGTTAAAAAAGTGACGGCGACGTGGTTGACCATCCGTCACGTCCTGATTCCCACTTGGGCGAGAAGCCTCGAACGGAGAGCCGTGTCGGGAAACAGGCGTGACGATATGTATGTATGTATGTATTTATTTAAAGTCATTAAGGGCAGAATCGAAGGTAGAAAAGATCGCGAGAAATATTTCGCATGACTGATGATAGCAATATAGACCTTCGGGATCTTGATGGCACATGAGAAAGAAGAAGTAGGATTCGACGATCCGATTCCTTTTCATTTTTTTTTATGTGAACACGGTCTATAATCATGTTATTTTTGACAAAGAACGAGTGAAATAAGGATGAAATTTGATCTAATATCAAGCGAAACAGAAGTCATTAAATCGCGGGAATCTGTTCCCGGCCGTCGGCGGCAGATACTCGACGCATGTCATTACTTCGTTTTCTCAGTGGAGCGACCTCCAATGGCACTCTTCAAGGCTGGTTATTCACTTAAGAGCCTCACTGAAATCTACAATTGTACTAACAAAGGAACCGTTTGTGTTCGACTGAGAATACTCGATCATTGCGGTAAACTAATTTTATTTTACATAAATAACTTTGAAGCTGAAATGAGAATCATTTCTCACTAAAATAAAATATGACTTAAACCAGGCATTCATTACGCACGCATTACTTAATAAGCATTTTTGAATAAATAATGATGTTTTGTATGAATTCACACATGTTGCTTATGAGCAAGATCTCACCGATCGGTTTGATTCTCTAACGCTGCGGAGAGATGTCTCATCTCTTAGCATATTTTACCGCTTCTATCATGGGGAGTGCTCAGAGGAATTATTTGGAATAATTCCCGCCGCCGAATTCCACAACCACACAAATCGCCGTAAAGGAAAATTTCATCCCCACCATCTGGATGAGTGGCGATCGACTACGATGTGTTTCTCTCGTAACTTCTTTCCACGCACCACCAGTTTGTGGAACCAGCTACCCTCGGCGGTCTTTTCGAACCGATACGACATTAGAACCTTCAAAAAACAAGCCTACACATACCTAAAAGGCCGGGAACGCTTCCGCGACTCCTGCCCTGTCGCGGTTGTCTATGGGTGGCGTTGATTGCTTTCCATCAGGTGACACACTTGCTCGTTTGCCGTCCTATCCCATAAAAAATACAACTATAAAATAACTTCATATTAACATTGAAATAATTTCATGGATAAATTGTATATTCGCTGCACTTAGGAATAAGGTATTATACTTGTAAACATAGATGTTAGTAACGAACAAACTCCTACGACAGATCCTCGGCTCAAACCGGAGACGCCGATACAGAAGAGCTTGTTGCCGATGTCAACATATAACTTACTAGTGGTAGAGCCTCGCTCCAGACGAATACTTTGTCAAGAATGACATATTACTTGTCTGTAGCATTAATGGATTGGCCGGAAAACCGGCTTCTGAGTGGTTGCTTAGCACCAGACTTTGTCCGGTGAGCGGTTGAGTTACGAAGGCCGAACACCCTCCCCCTCTACCCCCCCCCCCTCCGACCCCCCTCCCAAACCCACTTACATAATGACACTTTCCTCAAAGGTCGGCAACGCTTTCGCACTGCCTATGGCGCTGCGGAAGTCTATGGGCGGCGTTGATTGCTTTCCATCAGGTGACACGCCTGCTCGTTTGCCTTCCTATCCCATAAAAAACAAAAAAATTCCCCTCCCACTCCCATAGTGACAACTTAAATGCCGGCAACGGGTTTGCACTGCCTATGGCACTGCGGAAGTCTATGGGCGCCGTTGATTGATTTCCATGAGGTGACACGCCTGCTCGTTCGCCTTCCTATACCATAAAAAAATCGAAAAGACAGAGGCGCATAAACTTCATTGGTCCCGTCACCTGGAGAGAATGGGAGAAGACCGTCTTTTTTTTACGATATATAATTTACATATATTTTACTTTTTATTACACAACTATATCTATACATAAAAAAATGGAAAACTATTTTGTCTCGCTAAAACTCAAAAAAGGCTCGACTGATTTCAATATTTTTTTAATTAAAATTAAAAAAATATAGGGAAAACATAAAAACAACTAAATGATTGCGGAATTAATTTGGAGTTACCATGTTTAGTTTTCATACATACATACATATCGTCATGCCAGTCGTCTTTCATCCATCCTCTCTATATGCCCAAACCATCTAAGCATCCCTTTTTCTACTTTTGTCACAACACCTTCTTTTACTCCACATTGAAAAAACTCCACGTTAAAAAAAATGTTAAACAAATTATATAATTGTTGTTGGTCTGAGCGCAGACTTGTCTTCTTTTCCACAGTACATTTAAAACTGCTTCTATCATAAAAACACTCAACTTCAATTCCTACTGCTGATTTACACTCTCCTTTATACAATATATGTTGTTCAAATTTTCAATAGTTGATAAAATACTTTTTATTCATCCACTCAAGTTCAAATGCAAAAGTGGTAGAGCCACGCTGCAGACGAATACTTTGTCAAGAATGGCATATTATTTGTCTGTAGCATGAATGGGCCGGCTCGCCCGGGGAAGTACCACACTCCCGCAGAAAACCAGCGTCTGAGTCCAGCTTAATTCCGCGCTACGTACGATGAGCAGCTGCGTTCCGGAGGCCCTTCCCCCTCTCCCTTCCCATGCCACTCCCATAATGACGCTTTCCTTAAAGGTCGGCAACGCTTCCGCACTACCTATGGCGCTGCGGATGTCTATGGGCGGCGTTTATTGCTTTCCATCCGGTGTCACGCCTGCTTTTTTGCGTTTATATCCCGTAAAAAAAATTACGTAATATATTTTGAGTCCTGGAGTAAAGACTCGTCCTGGCAAACGTGGTGTGGGCCGTGTGTGTAGCTGACGGGCATGGCTAGATGGTGCGACGATCTGCGCAAGGCGGCTGGCGGAAACCGAATGCGTGAAGCCGACGATGGGGCTAGTTGGCGCTTTTTGGGGAATGCCTATATTCAACAGTCGACTGCTGCGGGCTGCTGATGATGATGATGATAGATTTGCTCAGAATGATATTTTTTTATAAAATTCAATTCTTATTACGCGAAATAATTCGCAAAATAGTTAGCTAAAGAAATGAGTTTAGACTCTATAAAAAGGGACCGCCAAGGGAAAATTGTGCCGGAAGGAAATTATATAAAGATATTCTTGTCGTGTTTTCGTCCTCACTTTGTGATGATATAACAAAAAACAGCTCTAACGAAAGGCGCAAAAATAGGTCAAACTAATTTATAAATTGCCATCAGGGTTTACGCACGACTCTTTCTCTGAATTTATTTTAAGCATTTTATCGCCGGAGCAATTATGCTGCTCTAATAAATACAGAATTCTTCATTATCCACTCTAAACATTAGTTTTCCCAATTTTTGTTTTGTTTTCCCAAGTTTTCCAAAATTTGGGGATTTCCCGGAATTCTCATGCTTCGCGGGGTCATAGATCACTTTTTATTACACGTATCTGTACCCCATGTACTGGGTATTTGCTTCTATAGTGAATACTCTTCTTCTTTTTTATGGCAATCAGTTATAAAGTCAATGTTTTTTGCCATAATATTTACTAGTGGCAAAGCCACGCTGCAGGCGAATACATTGTCAAGAATGGCATATTATTTGTCTGAAGCATGAATGAGCCGGCTCGCCCGGGGAAGTACAACACTCCCGCGGAAAACCGGCGTCTGAGTGGTAGCTTAGTTACAGCGCTTTTTCCGGTAAGCGGTCAAGTTTCGGGGGTTCAACGCCCTCCCCTCCCTCTTACCGTCCTCCTCCTCCTCCTCCCCTTCCTTTTCCTCCTCCAATAACGACACTTTGCTTAAAGGCCGGCAACGCTTCCGTACTGCCTGTGGCGTTGCGGATGTCTATGGGCGGCGTTGGTTGCTTTCCATTAGGTGACACGCCAGCTCGTTTGCCTTCACATCCCATAAAAAAATGATATATACAAAATAAAGGTTTACAAATTCCCGACAGGCTATTTCAAGCTGCGGCGAGTATTTGTAAACACGCGCGTTGTATGGACAGCGTTTGTGAGACACGGTGCGTGTGAATTTGCATTTTAATTGTTCGTTACAATGGCGAGATAAAGCTTTGTGGGCCACGAGTGTGAGCGGCGGTTGGCAGTTGTCAGTGTCCATCGTTGGACGCTATTATACGCTGGATTAATCAGCAGTTTGATCGAAAATATATACATTTTTATAAAACTTTCATCAATCCACAACTTAATGTATGTAATAGACGAATACATTATAATTTTAATGACTATATTTATTAATAATTTAATGCTCTGTAACCATAAACGTTATTGTATTCTTCCATGCCTCGCTTATGGACGTCAAATTTAGCCTGCCACAAATAAAACCAACCTGAAACTAATAACTTGTCAACACCACATGGAAAGGAGTATGCTAGACATGAGGCTACGAGACCTAACGACCATTTCAAACATTAGGGGAAAAAACCAAAGTGAACCAGAGAAACTCCGACCATAAAATGATGAGTTTCATTCACTGTCAGATGACATTAATTATTTAAATTACATAATATGGATGTCAGTGTACTGGACACACGAATGGAATTTCGGTCTCCATAAAATAGAGTTCAAGCCAAAGCTGGTATATGTAGTTTTAGTTCCTCTGCGAAGAATCACGTAAACAGAATATAAAATAAATTTGTTGCAAATATTAAAATTAACTTTGTATGGACATTTGACATATAGGCTGCGCCATGCCAGCCATATGACACAATAACGAGTAATAAAACGAAAGGTCACAAATAACTGACGCAGTGGAGTTGAGTTATTTATGATCAGTTAGAGCTGGGCAAAACACAAACGAGGGGAAAATATTCTTTGTTTCTCGTTTATTGTTTGTATCGTTGGCGAAATGGACTGCACTTCAAATTGTAATATAGTGTATAAAGTGGCAGAATTACATACATACATACATATCGTCGACGACCAATTGGCTCAGTGGCGGGGCCCTCCGTCCGCGGAGTCAATGGTCGCGGGTTCGATCCTTGTATCGTAATAAATATATGTATGGATTACAAATATTTATTTCGAGTCTAGTAACCCCGCCAATTCGCATTGGACAAGTGTGGTGGGTTAACGTCGGTTCCTCCAGAAATGGAGAGGCTCTTGCTCAGCTGTGGAACATATATGGGCTTTAAAATATAAATATATATATATATATATATATATATATATATATATATATATATATATATATATATATATATATATATATATATATATATATATATATATATATATATCGTCACGCCTGTCTCTCATAGGGTTAGGCAAAGACCACAGATCTCCATCCGCTACGATCCCGACACACCTTCCTCGCTTCCTCCACACTCATCCATCTGTTCATCCATCCTTCCTCTCACATTCATCGTAGTGAAACGGCTCTCCATTCGTCGCTTCTCGCCCTCGTGGGAATCAGGACGTGACGGGTGGCGAACCATGGCGCCGTCATTTTTTAACAAATTAGGTTTATTAAAATTCGCCATAGTAAATCCCACGAGCCGCAAGGGAGGATGGCAATCAGCGCCAGCAGAGCCCTGCATGCTGAGGTAAGACAATGTAGTACCCGGGGAAGCCTGATTCCGGAATTTCCTAAATTCTGCCCAGTCTAGCTGAATCCTTCCATCGGCTTCTTTCTCGATCCATCGAATTCTTTCTCGATACATCGGCTTTTTTCTCGATCCATCGAATTCTTTCTCGATACATCGGCTTCTTTCTCGATCCATCGAATTCTTTCTCGATACATCGGCTTTTTTCTCGATCATTCGAATTCTTTCTCGATACATCGGCTTTTTTCTCGATCATTCGAATTCTTTCTCGATACATCGGCTTCTTTCTCGATACATCGGCTTTTTTCTCGATCCATCGGCTTCTTTCTCAAAGTTATCTCGACCTGCCCTAGGTAGATATACTCCAACAATCGTTGTAGCAGACGAGTGCTGCAGTGGAGACCGCGTCTCGGCAAAAATAGTGTGGGAACCCCCCCGGATAAATGGTGCGATCTGCGCTGGGCAGCTGGCAGAAACTGAATGCGTGAAGCTGTAAATCGAGCTAGGTGGCGCTTCTTGGGGGAGGCATATGTCTAACAGTGGACTGCCGCAGGCTGTTAATTGATTGATGGGTGAAGGTTTATTGCTCCAAAAATAATAAATGCCTTTATTCTTTTTCTTCTTCGTAAAAATGTGTGTAACGTTATAAGCTACAAATCAACGTGAAACACGAGCGTGTAGCAACATTCTAAAGCTAAGTCCTGTCTTTGAGAGACGCAGTCTAAACAAAGAGATAAGTCTCAAAGCCGTCTGCTACAGACGATGAGATTACTTATTGTTCTTAGTCGAGAATGTATACATGACAAATGAATGTTGCATAATATTTATCTGATTTTGTTGGTAATTCTAATTCTTATTTAACTCTATTATCTATTATACAAGCTTGGTCGAGGCCCTTAAGATACTTTTTTCAATTCCCACTATTAGTTCACACTCTTCCTGTATATATTTATATATTTTTTAACAGCCCATATATGTCCCACTGCTGAGCACGGGCCTCTCCATCTCTGGGGGAGCGGACGTTAAACCCACCACGCTTGTACAATACGCATTGGCGGGGTTACCAGACTCTGAATAAATATTTATAATATTTATATATCTTGTTCAAATTTTCAATGGTTAATAACATACATTTTTTTAAACTAGTAGTTGACGACAATTGATATTAATTATATAATTAAAATTTTCGTAATGATAGAACCACGCTGCCGATAAAGATTTTGTCAAGAGTGGCATATTATTTGTCTGTAGCGTGAATGGGCCGACTCGCCCGGGGAAGTACCACACTCCCGGCGAAAACCGGCGTCTGAGTGGTACCTTAGCTACCGTGCTTTGTCCGTAAGCGGTTGAGCTCCGGAGGTTCAACGCTTCTCCTTCTCCCATAATAACACTTGTCTTAAATGTCAGCAAGGCTTCCGCACCGCCTGCGGATGTCTATGGGCGGCGTTGATTGCTTTCCATCAAGTGACACGCCTGCCTACACGGTCTCTATTTTAGATATATAGATTTCAATTGACAGTCTTCATATGCCTTTGCAATTATTTTACTGCTTCCAGGATCACTCACTGTTTTTCTATGGTATGCTTTACCGCTGAAAATGTGCACATCCAGCGGCCGACAATAAAGTAAAATCGCCACGGATTTATCGGTCAGTGTGAGAACAACAAAGGCACTGCATTCAGTTTTAATACCCGCGGACATGTGGGTTTTACGATCCGGTAACTAGGGATGCGCTGTGACAGTCGATACTTTTTAAAATGGTTAGGGAAGGCGATGGCTGCCACATGTGTCAACCTGTGAACAGGTGCTGCCTGTGGAGATTGTTCTGCTCGTACCTGTTCTTCGCATATAATAATTTTTTTATCTTTGTAACTTGAATGTTCTCCTGGTTCTCTGTGAGACTATAATATGTGATATACACATATTGCCATGTTTTAAAAAGATGAAATAAAAATATTTTATTTCGTTTTTCTTCGTTCAGAGGAACATCATTGCGTAGTGGTGGTAAAAGCTGTGTTGTTAGCGGACTGACGTTTAAAGAATACAATTTCGTATGTCGAATAAAATAAAGTTTTAATTTGAATTTGATATACTATCTACTACAGTTATAATTTATCCATTAATAGATATATATAAATATAATATATATCAGTATATACTAATATTATATATATAATATATCATATATATCCCTCTAGGACGATAACATAGTCGTATATATAAAAAATTAAATTAAAATGATTTATTTTATTTTATATAATAAATATGTAAGTATATTATAAATGTACTATCAAAATGGTAGCTGACTTCACCATTCTGTGGAACCAACTACCTCCAGCAGAATTTCAGAATCGATACGATATTGGCCTTCAAAAATCAAGCCTACACATACTTTAAAGGCCGGCAACGCTTCCCTAATACATATGGCGTTGCAAATGTCTCTGGGCGATGTTGATTGTTTTCCATGAAGCGACACGCTTGTTAGTTTGCCCTCCATGTAAAAAACAACATCCTCCCCTCAGCAGTTCACGGTAAAATGATCAAACGTAGAGTTGGGAATCGCTGCCTTAATGGATTTAAATAATAACCTTATTTAAATCTGTAAAATGATTTTAGTGTAAAGTCATTTATCCGTGTGTCTGATGAGATTTCACATGACGCACACGGCTATGTGTCTTAAATATAGCAGATAAAGTATTTCTTTTTTCGATAAATGATGCCCACCACTAGTATCCCTCTAATGTGTACAACACAAGAAGCAATTGTAGAATGCTCGAGGCAGACAACATAATAAAGGGAGAGAGGTTGGAACACGAACACTTGTCGCAACCATTTCTTGTTCAAATTGCTTTCTCCGTTAAATATAAAACAACATGAGTCTGTATGTCTAACTCTACTACATTGATCATAGACAATAATGTAACTCATTCATATACGAGGTTATATTTTTATAACCTCAAATAAATTCTGTCTGCAGACTCGAGGTTTCAATAATAAAATAAACTTTTCAGTAGTATTATGAATATTATACAAAATGGGTTTTAGCATTTTCCAAAATCAAACATTGCCTCTCACAAAGGGGTTTTGTTTTTCTTTTGTTTAATGACAATTAGTTAGAACTATTATGCCAATATCAAGTAAAATACGATAACATCATACTCTTGATATGTAACTATAGTTGTATGTATCACATTATGTCTTGATAAAATGGCGACTATTCTACCAAAACCTATAGATTTTTTCAGTCAACTTAAAAAGTCACGATACACGTATTTATTTCATATCACTTCACTTATACGCCATAATCGAACTATATTGTATAATATACCATCACAATTAAACAATATAACTGATAATAATATGAGATTATGAAATTGAAATAAAAACACAACGTCACTGATGTCAGTTGGCGAGAAAAATCCCATAAAGGGTTTTATTAGTAAATAATTTCATCGTACACAATGTCGCAGGGTACATTTTAATACATTGACTGATTTGAATAACTTTTTTGTTTTGTTTGCTATAATACAGGAAGGTTTACAAATAAAAAAAATAGAGGTAAAACAAAAGGACAGCTTGAAAAATTAAACATTGTTTTTTTTCGTTTTACTTCCAATTACTTTCAATAGATGGCGTTCGTGGCGGCCTTTTGTCTAACGGACGTGTTGTTGTTGCACAAAACTGTCGTTTCTTTTGTGAGATTTTGAAAAGTATTGCATACCTAAGTACTAACATATCAGGAGAAGATAAGCCTACCAAGAGATAGACATCGTTTTCATTAATTTTAATTAAATAAATAGTAGGTGAAACGAAGTTCATTGCGTCATCTAGTCGAGTATAAAAAATAATACAATGACATCTAAGTGTCCATGAAAAATTTAAGTTGCTACAGCGACAAGTGCCGAGACACTTAACTTATGAATAAAAAGAAATGAACAAGGTTATACACAGCATTTTTATTTAGTATTTTTTACGTTCGTGTTGGTACGGTTCGAGACGCACGACCTCAATATATGAAGTCAAAAATGCAACTCAGTAACGTCATCGAACCGTATATGTACGTGATGTTTAAATTAGTATTGATATAATCCCCATCAGGTTACTACTAGCTCCACTAGCACTACGTCAACTGGGACGTATTAATTACGTTGCATCCCCTCATCTGACTCAGATAATTTTTTGGTCCTTCGAACCGGATATAAACCAGTGGTTTATAGATTCTTTCTTTTTACAACACTGCGCTATATTCAGTGGGCGATTAGAAGGTTCAACTCCTTTCCCTTTAACTCTTACAGCACCACTTTCTCTTCTTACCCGTTTCATTATTCAACATCTTTTAAAAATTTAAAAGGTAAAGAAAATAAAACACCATATTGACATACACCATTTATTGACGATACTACTAGGAAGCGATACATACACACCATCAGTGAATACATTGATACAAACGCTTGTAACACCATTAATAATCTAAGTTGCTTGCCGTTGTATAGATTAAACGAAAATGTGTTCTATCGTAACGTGGGTACGATTCAATTCGCAATATCACAATTGATTTTGTTGCGTTAACACAGAAATATAAGCTTTTGTAATTATTCAAATATTTCTAGACAACAACTCTAGACGGTACGTAATAAGAACCAATTTGCAATGTCACAACTGTCCCTACTATGTTATGATATTAAATAAGTTTAGTTATCATTTTTATTTGACTGTATTACAACACGCCAATGGCGTGACGTCAACGAGATGAAATCATTACGATTTAGTGTCCAACTATGGTACACGCCGGCTTGAAACTCCACACATTGATAGAATTATAGTGAAACGAAAAAAATATGGCGATAAAATTACTACAATTGTAAACTATGATGATTGTTTGCTCAGAAATTAATTTTATTATGTCTTAGCATATTTTCGATGGACTCTCCATCCACATATCTGAGGAGGTAATTGGATATATGTATACGGTTTGTGAGAACAAATTTTTTATACATATCTCTGTATATAAAAAATAATTTCGAAAACTAAACACTGAATATGCATTTACAATTGCAGTAGACCCGCGGTAATCCGGAGCCTGTCTAATTCAGCGCCATCTGTAATCCGACGTGCCTATCACTGTTGATTGTACAACACACAAATTTCGGCAAATCTTCACCAATATAATGCATGATTGGACAGGTCGTAACTTGTACGCATGTGCCATTATTGTTTTTGTAAGTTCTTTAGCACTGATGATGTAATTTGTATAATAAAAAGTTAGCTCACCATTGTGATGTTTAATTTACTTTATATTATATATGTACATAATTATGCAGTTAGTATGATTCGTAGTCGATGTCCAGACACGTCGACAAAAATGGGGAAGGATAGGGCATACTCTCCGGCGCCACGCCAGTCATATCCCCAAACGAGCCCTCGAATGGAATCCGCGGGGGAAAAGAAAACGTGGGCGCCCAAAACAAACTTGGCGGCGTACTGTGACGGCCTAAGTGCAGAAGATGGGCCTATCCTGGAGCGAAGTAAAGCGTATGGCCTCCGACAGGTCGAGATGGAGGAACGACGTGTCTGCCCTGTACCCCACCAGGGGGACTTGGGACTCACAGAGAGATTGAGAGAGAAAGAGAGAGAGAGAGAGAGAGAGAGAGAGAGAGATGGTTCGTAGTTCAAATAGATTATTTGATTTGTAATTGTGCGAATTACAAGTTGCTCGTATTCGAAAAATTCCGGATTACATATAATTCGACAAATTCGATAATCGGACATCGCCTGCAAAACGTCTGTCGGATTGTCGCGGGTCCACAACTAAGCGCGGGGGTACTATGTATACCTAGAAACATTTGAGAGATGAAAAGTAATCCACGTATTCACCGCCATTCAGGCCGCACACACGTCATACAGCGGCGCAGACGTATTTCAGTTACGCACACTCACACAAACACACAATGCGGGTAAATATTGTATTAGCGCTCGTTTTCTGTACGGCCTTGGTTATATTTTCAAAAGGCAAAAGTTTTCACAATTATGTCTTCAAATGGAAGCAATATATCTCTCTCGTCTGTACACAAAATTAATAACTACTACATTGCGAATGCGAAATTATGTTGTCTAATCCGATTCGGCGATGGAGACCACTTCTAAGACATGCGAGAAATGTTACCTGAGTGGAATATATATTTAAGTTTTATAAGTAGACACAAGCAAAATTTTGTTTAGATATGTAATGTAATAAAAATGTAAGGTTTATATATTAGATTTAAACAAATCATATAAAATAAATTTAAAGTCAATCCCTATTTTTACATCCAGCTTATATAAGAGAATTTTTTTTCTCCCGTATAAAATTAAAATTAATTATTTAAATTTAATTAATGAATTAATATTTGAAAACACTGTATTAACATCAAGTGATCATCATCCACTACATATTTTAAAAAAAGTATTTTATTAACGATTGAAGATTTGAAAAAAAAATATATAGAGGAAAAATATGACTTAATTGTAGGAATTGAAAAATGCATGTAGACAGCGCGGTAATATGAATTGAATTGGTGTTAAAGGAGACTCAATAGGTATTTTAGGATGACAACAACAACTCCTAAACTAAATAGTAACATTTTAGAGAAACAGAAATCCGGCTCGAAGGACCAAAATGATATATAGTGGAACACACACTGTATGATGGCAGACAAATTGATTTGATATGGAAGGAATTTAAATGTGATTATTACTGTTTAATCTATGTGACGCATTATGGATCTGATGGTAAGTAACCACTTAGAGGGATGTAATAAGAGGGGGAGAGGAATGAAAAGGAATGGGAAATGAGTTAGGCTTTGGGATTCCTATATTTATTGTATGAAACGCGGTAACGTGGTAAAATAACGTCGACATTCCGTGAGGGTGGGATATTGTGAGTCATTCTGGGTGAGAAGGTAGTCCTTTCAAGGTAGGACCGGCACATTTGTGCTATATGTATGTATATAGCAACAACACGTCTGTTACTTATAACCTGTAATAAATATCATATTGGAGACGAGAGAAAATAAATTACAGAAAACGAGTTCAACCTAGAATAAGACTACATTAGAATACGTTATATATATATATATATGAATTATATTAAGAAATATTTTCTGCGTCAAACATTATTGTATCATGCTTTTTGTCACTACAGATGAGATAAGCGACTACTTGTTTCGTATTAGGTACGTTATGATAAAAAACATGAATAATCGTTCGCACAAGTCGTTTTATTTTTTTTTTTGTATACAAACATTATCTATAAGGCTTCACTCGCTGAGCTAAAAGCTCTATAGCGAGTAAGATGTACGAGCCAACAAGTCTTCTACTACACATCATAGATATATTACTTAAGCAATCTAAATAGAAACGATAATCTAATGCTAAACACCTCTGTCTGTTGCACATTTCGCATTCTACTATACTATATGTAGTATTCTCATATTGTTAACGTCAAAGCTGTATTGTTTAATTTTTCTTCGAATATGAAAAATGTTTGGCAATATATTTTGTTTATTTATCATCTATTCTAACGTCAGACAATTTAGATGTATGAAAAATAATAAGAATTAAATTTTAATTTTCATAATATGCTCAGGAGTTTTCGATCGGGCGAAACAAAACGGGAGACCGCTAACAAACTGTAGAGAACACACTGTTGTATACACAACAGAACATGAAAGACTTCGAAGAACTATTAGGAGTCGAACTACTTGAAATTGATTTCGCGTTCGGTCCCGTCAGGAGTTAAACTTTATTCGACAAGACTATATTATTTCCGCTTCTTCAAAACACGTCAGTGAATTGGAAATGAGACCGAAGGGTTCGGGGGTTACGTTGATCGCTTACAAAAGAAATAGATATATGCGAGGACCTCGGACGAACGGTCAGCAGAGTCCACCTTCTGCTTGTGTCGAAGTCGGGGCGGCGTTCGCGTTGGAACGCTCCGTTTCCTCCGTCGTGACGTACGGACGTGCGCACGCACGCTGTCGCGAGCGGTGCCGGCGGGCGCGCGGGCCGCGGGGCGCTGGCGGTGCGCCGGCGGGGCGGGGCGGAGGGGGGCGGCGCGGCTCTCCCGCTCACACCCACGCCATCCAACCTTCGTACATCAGGCACAGATTGTCTGCGCTAGTCGCTTCCGATATTATGTAGTCCACCTGGATGCACAAACATTAGTTACAAACGGCTTCGATGGCAGATGTCCCATATATAATTATTTATTGTTTTTCTTTGGACCTCACTCATGTTTTTCAACAATTAGAAATTTAAAAAAAAATAGATCATATATTAAAAAGCAGTAGTAGCAAACAGATTGTCAGATCTCATTGTAATGTTTAAGGTTTTATATTTATTTCTCCATAGATATAAATGACCAATTAGATGTGGACAGCTAAAACTTTTACTTAGCTAAGATCCGCGACAAGATGTGACTTGTCGCGGATCTTAGCTAAGTAAAAGTTCTTACTGTCCACATAGTAATGGATTTCCGCAAAGTAACGCCTGACTCCATTAATCATCATAATCAATTAGAAATAAGGGGTGAAAGGCCAGTGACCAGAGATACAGGCTCAACCTCAGTTCAGGCGCTAACCTGCCACACAAGTGTTATTCTTACTCGACATATATATTATAACATATACATGTAACTTTTTGGTGTCAAAAAAATGATTATTATCAAAATTTTTTTGCCCAAAATGCTTAACACATGCAGTCTTTATGCCATTGGGCATTCTCTTCCACTCAACCTGCGGGCGGAACTAAGAAAATTGGTTTGGAGGTGAAGCCTCAATAATGCCTATGGTCTTGCAGATGTCTATGGGCGGAGGAGATTGCTCGCTCGTTTGTGCTTCTATCCCATAAAAAAACGTATGTAGCAAAGGATTGCTAGGAACTAATCCTACTAATATTATAAATGCGAAAGTTTGTGAGTATGGATGTATGTTTGTTACTCTTTCACGAAAAACTGCTGGACGGATTTGGATGAAACTTTACAGTAATATAGGTTATATATCGGAATATCATATAGGCTACAATTTGTAATGATTTCATGTAATTTTGGTCGTAATATAACGATACATGTCAATTAAGTCGGAAAAAAATCTGGCCTCTGAGAGCTACCTTGGCGTGCGCTGCCTAAACCATTGGAGTTACACAAAGATGATGTACCGTAGGATTGTTTGTACCTTTTATGTGGAAGTCACTATGACCAAAAGTGTGAACCATAAATTAAGTAAAAAAAATATATATATTAATTTAAAATGATCTGTCACGATACATAATGTGCAGACCAAATTCCACGCGAGCGAAGCCGCGGGCAAAAACTAGTAAAATCATCAAAGTCAAAATGGCATACTCGTATGACATTGACGAGAAGCGTTATTGGTGCGATGTGCCGAGAATGGGGAAACAAGGTATGCTAAAAACACAAGAATATAAGGGGAAGATCACCTGTTCATGCAGCAGCGGCGCGGGTCGCCGCACGGCGTTGTCGCGCCCCTCCAACTTGAGCCGCACGCGCTTCCACACTCCGGCCCCCATTGCGTTTCGTTGTTCGCTCGCTGCCCGGACAAACAAACGACATTCACGATGATTAACGGAGTCAGGCGTTATTTCACGAAAATCTATTACAATGTGAATAGTCTATTTATTCGGCTAAGATCAGCGACAAGTACTTAGCCAAGTGTTAGTTACTTGTCGCGGATCTTAGCCAAGTATTAGTTACTTGTCGCGGATCTTAGCCAAGTATTAGTTACTTGTCGCGGATCTTAGCCAAGTATTAGTTACTTGTCGCGGATCTTAGCCAAGTATTAGTTACTTATCACGAATCTTAAACTAAATATTAGTTTTTTATCGCAGATCTTAGCCAAGTAAAATTCTGACTGTCCAAATAAAACAATATTTACATTTCTTAATACAATTCTAAACGCTAAGCGACAGACAGAAAATAATCAGTATCATTGACTGAGTTACAGACGAATAGCATCGTAAACCAGTGGGTTTAAAAGCATTTGTATAAGAGTTCCTCATACGGTGTTAGTGAGTACTAAAAGGGATTTAAAAAACTCATCGCCATATTGTAAAAGTAGTACTAAAACATTACCGTGTCTTGTGTTTGTTGCAGATTTCGTGATTGTTGTGACGGCAGTCTGCCTTGTCAGCTTCCGGCCTGTTTCAGTCCATGTGTTAGGCAACCTGTGAATCATGTACAGGCGTTGATAACATTTCTAAATATTTCTAGAGACTACCCTTTCTCTCTCTCTCTCTGAGTCCTAAGTACCCTTGCTGGAGCATAGGGCAGACACGACGTTTCTCAATCTCGACCTGTTGCTTCACTGTGCTCCAGACAGAAATAAATAAAAGTATGAATACGGCGTTACATATGTGTGAAATTGGCGTAATAAAACTCAAATCAGAGTATAACACCGCACTACTGGATGTAGTCTGCGTCAGTCTTCCTATAATGGTAGAATTTGCTGTCGCCATTCGAGACAAGCAGGTTGGTGAATCCAAAGACAATTGAGTACTTTACACCACAAATGTGTTGCCGTATTAAGTATTTACCTATACAATAATAAAATATCAAATTAATGCGTCAGCCAATTCACAGATGAGAGTGGTCATAAAGTCAGTGAAAAGCGTTACAGGACACCTGGCTTTAGATTCACCAGATCAAATTGTAGCGGTATACGTAGATATTGTTGTAATTAGTATTATTTAGTCATAATAAAGCACCCGAGGCGTGAGGACGTGTACAATTACTGTCTCCTTGCAACCCGCACACTTTAAGATTGATGACAAGGTGTTGCCAGTACTATTTAAAAGTATAAGAGTTAACGTAACTACCGGTACTGGTGTGTTTAGATAACTAATCGGTGTTAGAAACTGCTTAGTGTAGACAAGTAGATACTCACTGTTTGAGCGCATCTCGCAAAGCGGGCAGCTCGGTTATCAGCGCGGCCACGACGGCGCAAGCCTCGCGCTCCGGCTGCTCCGCCAGCGCTTCCAGCCGCTCGCTGGCCGACCTCCAGCGCGCCCACAGCTGCTGCGCCTCCCCGTGCATCGTCTGCAGCGCCTGCAACGGCGCGCGGAGTTCTTGTTCCAAGAGCGCTCGAGCCGCTGTCGGTTTCTCCAGCCGCGCTACGGCGGTGCACAGCGCGTTCGCTGCGGTCGCTGCGTTAGCGCGCGCCTCCGTGGCCGCCGTGTTGAGTCCTGCAGTCAACTCCGCTACGAGCAGAGACACTGTCTCCACCTGAACAAAGACATAAACCCCTCTAATAATTCCAAAAGTACGCACTAATGATAAAGAAATCGATTTATTTTTCACTGCCGTATATTGTGCGGTATTGATTCGGATTGACTGTACCGGGTTGATTGAGTGAACTCCAATGCGAACAAGCGAGACGACAACACCGCGTTACAACAACGGAATCGTCGAAACACTAGTGCCATCCAGCGGGAGACCGCCGGTATTAGTTCGACATAAGGACAACGCATTGACGCTCCAAGCCAAATCCTCGCTAGATGGCTCTAATGTTTACAAATATTAATTGTTATATTTGACGGCGCTTCGGCGCCGAGAGTGATTTGTCTTTGACAAAGAATGAGTCACTTTAGTCAACGACAAAGCGTGCGTTGTCTGTGTCGAAAACAAAGAGTGGGTGGTCTTTATTCACCCCTCTAGCGGAGCGTCGTATATATGGAGCGGAGCGGCCATATTCTTACAGTTCGAATTGAAGTGCCGCCAGCGCACCGAGCCTGCGACGAATCGCTAATTGTTCGATTTAATTGCATAAATGATTTGTGTCTAAAGTACTCTAGATTCCCATCGCCACGCCCACGATTCTCACGATGAATACTGATGAAAGCCCTCCTGCATTTATATATCAAATAATAAATGCTGACGGAAGGTTTATCTCACTAATAAACTCTATTATCACTAAAGCGGCTTATTCAGAAATATATCTGTGTTCGTCCTTGTTGCACAGTCAAAATTTCCAGGACTTCCTTCTAATGCCACTCAATAATTGAACGCAACTCACCCAATGCGTGTCGATGTTCCCTTCTGGATGCAACATTTCCATGAGCGATTCCTCGACGGGTGAAACTTGCAACGAGTACTTCTGCGTCAGACTGCATGCCTGCCAACGATCAGAGGAAACACTTTGTTCTTAATTATGGACAATAACCAATTAGGAAAACTTGAAATGATCTGCAAGGTGTAAAAATTAAACGTGTTTAAGACTTTTTTAATTTATAAAAACAAACGGCATTATAATCTGTGGGCGCACACTTTTGGGGGCAACAAGAATTAAGAAATACGAAAGGCTGCAGCGTCCAACTATCTCGTTTATAAAATAATTGACTTACCTCCAGTCACGTACCTTCCTCCTGAAGCAAGCGAATGGCCGAAAACAAAATGACCGATATATGGGCCGATTTCGTTGAAATATGGCAGAAGGCCAAAACGCTCGCGTAACGCGCGTTTGAGCTAGTGTTAATATATAAAGTGCTTGCGTGCGTACCTTTTCCCAGTGCGCGAGCGCGGTACGGAGCGTGCGCGCGGCGCGGGCGGACCGCTGGCGGGCGGCGCGCGCGGCGCGGGTGGCGGCCACGCGCGCGTGCCCCGCCAGCGCGGCCCCGGCGCCCGCCAGCCTCGCCGCCCGCGCGCGCCGCGCACCCCACCCCGCCTCCAGCGCGCGCACCACGCCGCACAGCGCCGGGTTGGCGCCCGCGCCCCACTTCACTCTGCGCGCACACACGGACACACACACACGTATTACATAGCATAGATACTGTAGCGAGCCAGCCGTACTGCTACGGCGACACACGGGATCTTTACGAGTTTTATCTTCGACGTAATTAAAACTCTTCCAAGTGAAATTAATTTAATTTTCTATTCTCTATACATTTATATCTCAATCATACTTTATTTACACTTTTCACTTTACATTTTATATCTCAATATATATTATATAATTATTAATGGAGTCAGGCGTCACTTTGCGGAAATCCATCACTATATGGACAGTCAAAAGTTTTACTTAGCTAAGATCCGCGACAAGCAAAACAATAGCAGAAAATTAATAATGTGTGTGTTTTCCGTTGGGTTTAGTGGATTTATTTGGAACTTAAACCAAAAACTTACCGAAAATCGGCCATCAACTCTCCACCCACCAACCACTATACACAACGCCAAACACACACTATCACTTTTCCATCTTGTACACGACACGTGTTTCGCCCCAACACGAGGCATCTTCAGGTATAGTAGACTCTACGGAAGACAACCGAAAAGTCTGGGCGAAACACGTGTCGTGTTAGTTACAAGACTCTAGATCCCACAATAGGGTTACCTGTGTTGTGGGAAACTGAGCCTAGTTTAAGCCTGAAAGCCTAGTTTGAAACGTTCGGATGTGTATCGGCGTAATGATATGTATGACTCTGATGTGTGAATTTGGTAACCCCCCCAATCCGCGTTTCCTTTCCTTTCTTCTCTATCCTTTCCCTTCCTCTCCGCCAATACACGGTCTCCCGTGCCAATGGATGCGTGGCTAGGGGCGAGCCTAGTCGCAAGCGTGCCGACCGACCCGGGATCGGGCTCCCCCGGGAACTATGGTGCCTTACCTCAGCATGCAGGGCTCTGCTGGGGCTGACCTCCATCCTCTGCGGCTCGTGGGATTCACTAAGACGAATTTAATATACCTAATTTGTTGAAAAATGACGGCGACGCGGTTCGCCACCCGTCACGTCCTGATTCTCACGAGGGCGAGAAGCGACCAATGGAGAGCCGTTTCGCTGCGATGAATGGTAGCGGATAGAGGTCTGTGGTCTCTGCCAACCCCTGCGGGGGATAGGCGTGAATATATAAAATATGTGTGAATTCCTCCCTCACCTCTGGTGCGCGGAGGTAACCAACGCCTGTGCTTTGGTGCAGGCCGCATTGAGCCGTTCCACCGCCGCTGTCAGCTCCCGCGAGCGTCGCGCCAACGCGGGGCTTGGCTCTTGGTTGTTGTTCAGCACCTACGCAAGATTACCAAAACGTCTCGAAATTATTTTATTATGGGGATCGTGTGTACACTTAATCCTCCTATAACGCTGTACTCTTATAACGCGATTTCATGTCCTAGTATAATGCAGGGAGTTCTTAAGACATATATTTGTACTGTAAAGTTTATAATTTGACAGTTTATAATCGACTGGAAGAAGGGATACGTAGGGGGAACTTAAACTAAATCTTACCGAAAAAACGGCCGTCAGCAAATCTCCACCTCCACTTTTCCACATTGCACACGACACGTGTTTCGCCTCAACACGAAGCATCTTTAGGTATAGTAGAATTTAAGGAAGAAGACCGTTAGTTCTACCGTAGAATTAAGTGTCTTGTAACGTGGAGGTGGAGAGATGCTGACGGCCGTTTTACAGCGCCATCTAGTATGATAACTACTCAAACATAAAATGTGTTTGGACACAATTGACTAATCAGTGCCCCTTTGGTAACCGTCGCTTCATTCACAACACGGGTGCATTCTAACATTTAACTAATGTTAAATGTTAGAATGCACCCGATTCTAACATTTAACATTAATAATTTAACATTTTGGCCTTTGACTTTAACGTAATATGTGTAAACATTTATCGTTGTAATTCGAAACGATAAGGGTTTGCATGTATGAATTGAAACAAATTTAACATTAAAACCCACTCCCATCCGTACCCCAACACTGTATGTATGTTTATATGCTTATGTGTGTGTCTGTTTGTTTACCTCGGCGTGTAGCTGCGCGTGCGCCGCGGTTCTGAGGCGCGCGGAGCGGGCGGCAGTCTGCGCCTGCTCGAGCCGCCGCTGCGCCAGGTCGGCGCGCGTCACCCGCGCCCGCGCCGCCGCCAGCGATCCCGCCAGCGCCGCGCCCCGCTCCGACCCCCCGGACGCCCCGCGCGCGGCCTTCTCGCACAGCGACTCCAGGGACACGCTCCACGACGCACCTGCCAATACATACATAACGTCACGCCAGTTTCCCGTGGGGGGAGGCAGAGACCGCACATCTCCATCTACTACGATCCCAACACACTTTCCTTGCTTCCTCCACACTCATGCAAACTCACCGGTAAAGGGTACTCTTCACCTGGCCGTTCCTAAAAATTTTGGCAATTTGGTTAAGGTATGTTTTCTACCTACCCTTCCATTCACATCCGCAACGTAAATTTCTTCCGCCAGTCGTCTAAGCATCCTTTTTCACACCACAAGCTTTCTCATCTTTTTCACAACACCTACTTTAAACTAGCCGGGACCGACGACCCCTCAAAGCTACGCTACCATTTAGTGCTTCTGTAAAATTTCAGCGAAATCGGCCCCTAAATGACTGATGATTTATTCCGAGTCTTGTAACCCTGCCAATCCGCATTGGACAAGCGTGGTGGGTTAACATCCGTTCCTCCGAAAATGGGGAGGCCCGTACTCAGCAGTGGGACATATATGAGCTATGAAAAAAATAAAACGTACAACTTATATCTAAATAAGAAGTTAAGAAGCGACACTCACCAATCTCCTTCTGTTCCACCTCTGCGTGCAGATCGAGGTGCGCTCGTCGCAGAAGGAGACACAGCACGGAAGCCAAAGCCTTAGAGTGAACGCCCAGAACACACCGCGACACGTACTCTGCCGTGAACCTATCGACATGGTGTAAATATCAAGCAATACGTTCAGATCTCCAAACTAAGCCCTACACAATTGGTACTGTGACGTGCCAGCCGTACCTGTTACGGCGCCACATGAGATCTTTAAATTAGTTCCACAAGGAAGAAATGAAATGTGTCGTGTAACCGTGGTTAAGTAGCACACGTCTCGTGCTCTCGTGTCGTGTAACCGTGGTTATGTAGCACACGTAACGTGCTCTCGTGTCGTGTAACCGTGGTTAAGTTGCACACGTCTCGTGCTCTCGTGTCGTGTAACCGTGGTTATGTAGCACACGTAACGTGCTCTCGTGTCGTGTAACCGTGGTTATGTAGCACACGTAACGTGCTCTCGTGTCGTGTAACCGTGGTTATGTAGCACACGTAACGTGCTCTCGTGTCGTGTAACCGTGGTTATGTAGCACACGTAACGTGCTCTCGTGTCGTGTAACCGTGGTTATGTAGCACACGTAACGTGCTCTCGTGTCGTGTAACCGTGATTATGTAGCACACGTAACGTGCTCTCGTGTCGTGTAACCGTGGTTAAGTAGCACACACGTGAGTGTACCGACCTGCGCACAGGCTTGCACAGCAACGCGTCATCGTGGGGATGACCCACGCCGCCACGGAACGCGCTGGCGACCTGCGCGCACAGCGCGAATGTCTCCGCGACCGTCTGTACACGCCGCACCGTGAATATATCCTCCAGCACTGAGCGCAGCGCCGGGCTCTGCATCGCCGCCTGCGAAGACACAAACAATCACACTATTGACAGCAAATACGTTACTTACTCACTACGCCGGCACAAGGACCCAAAGTGTGTCTCAGCTTCCGATACGCTCGCCACTAGTCTAGCCACCAATCGCCTGACCGAAGCTCGCTCAGATCAGCGATCAATGCGTCGCTCCATCGATACCTAGGGCGATCGACCGGACGTCGAACGAACGTCGAACGAACGGTACTGCTACATATACCCTTTTGGCCCAAACGTTCCTCTCATCTTTTCCAGGTGACTAAGGCCAGAACGGCTGTGTTCGTACGATGCCGAAACGTGGACACTGACGGTTTGTCTCCTTGACCAGCTGAAAGTCGCTCAGAGGGCTATGGAGAGGGCTATGCTCGGAGTTCTCTGGTAGATAGAATTCGAATTGAAGAAATTAGCCGGAGAAATAGAGCCCCCGACATAGCTCTTCAACTTAGCAGATTGAAATTGCAATGGGCTGGACACATTTGTCAAAGAGCCGACAATCGTTGGAGTAGACGAGTGCTGGAGTGGAGACCGCGACTCGGCAAATGTAGTGTGGGATGTAGCGACGTTCTGCGCAAGGCGGCTGGCAGAGACTGGATGCGTGTAGCCGAAGATCGGGTTAGGTGGCGCGTCTTGAGTGAGGCCTATGTCCAGCAGTGGACTGCCGCGGGCTGATATTGATATTGATGGCAACGGAATGTATGCGCCAGCAATGAAATACCATGCCCTAGGTAAATCGATTCCGCTCAGATATGATCGCGTCTCTCTGCGATCCAGTTTTTTATAAGATAAGAAGGCTAACGATCAAATATGTCGCCTGATGGAAAGCAATCAACGTCGCCCATAGATATCTGAACTACACTAATTGGTATATAAAAACGATAGGACTTTTCTTACCAACTTACACCAGGGACTTTGTGTTTTTATTTCGTTTCCATAATCTTATATTATTATTAGTGACATTGCTTAATCGTGGTGGCGTATTGTAAAACATAGTTCTATTAAGACGCATAAGTGAAGTGATATGAAATAAATGCGTGTATCGTGGACTTTTAAAGTAGACTGTTGAAGTCCATAGAAGGTTTTGGTAGAATGGCCACCATTTTATCGAGACGTAACGTGACAAGTTGATTATATAAACTTATAAGCCGAACTCAAAACGGTTACAACACACAGCCATAAAACTATTTAAGACAAAATTAAAAGGCAATATACATATGTCAACGTGTGGCAGGACAATTGAATTTATAAATATTTAAAATCATTGAACTAAATAGTTATAACCTTACCGACATATGCATCGCGTCATTGATGTGATCGATCTTCCTCCACGCCGGTGGTAAAGGAGCAGTTAGGTGATCGGCCAGCTCCCTGGCTCTCAATTCTACGGCGGCGAAGAGGCCGTTAAAGCCCATGAATAGCATACGCCCGGCAGACTGGCCTTCCGCATTCGACGTTGAAGCCGAGAGGAGCACTTCGTATCGGGTACGCAATTCCGCAGCCAATAGCTGAGCTCCAGTTGCTGGTGACTACAGAATTTTGCGAATAAATGATATTGTAAAGAATTAAGCTAAAAGGAAAATAAATCTAATACATATGTAAATTAGCTGTTTTTTTCCAAAACGTACAATATTTATTGCTAATAATATTATTATAATTATAAGTCGAAACGTAATTTATGTAAGTTACTTTAAAATAAACAACAAAAATATCGGAGGCAGTCATGAGGACTGCCGACGAAAGTGAAAACTTAAAACTGTGTTTTGAAATTTCAAACTAATTGTAATAATAAGTGCTGCTATTACTACATCATGTTGCTGACCCTACTCACAAAACTTTATCCATCCATGAAGCGTCCAACGCACACACATACAATCCGATATGTACTATGTGTTGGCGTGATGCGTGTACGTAGGCAGCTGCGCGCGCATTAACTGTGTTTAAAGTATGTCTATAGCTATACTCATAGCTATAGATATACCTTAAGCATCTGCATGTTGATAACGCGAACTTATAGATTTTTTTCCTACCGAGAATCGCGTAACGCGGCTATAGAAGTTTTCACTTCAAAAAACTGATTTTATTGTAAATGATCTACGATTACTTCTGTCCATGTCGATAATTACATTGTTAAAAATCAATTCTTTAAAAACGTCTAACAATGTATGATAATTTGCCAGTACCTATATAATCATGTACGCTAGCTATAACAAAGTTGTATAAATTATTATGATCATAGCAGTCGGAGGTACGTGATCCTGCCTACCCTTACGGGAAACAGGCGTGATCGTATGTATGTACGAAATACATTAAATTATCAATGACCTGGAAGACAGCGATTCTGGTTTCTGTATACATTTTTAAACAGAAAAAATATGTATATATATATATATATATATATATATATATATATATATATATATATATATAAGATAAAGATAAAAATAAAACGAATGTAATAAAATTTCCGAAAGTTAAACGATTACTAATTTAAAATGCTTTACTGCATTTTTTTCCTAAGACAAAATTCATATTTTTTATTCTATGCATATCTGATATATTTGAATGGGACGTCACGTTTGACATTCGTCTAATCCATGATTAATGGAGTCAGGCATTACTTTGCGGAAATCCATTACTATGTAGACAGATAAAACTTTTACTTAGCTAAGATCCGCGACGAGCAAACAAAAACAGAAAATTAATAATGTGTGTTTGTCTACGGTGTGTGTGTGTGTGAAGTGGATTTACGGGGAACCTAAACTAAATCTTACCGAAAAACGGCCGTCAGCGACTCTCCACCTCTAACCACTATCAACTACAACAAACACACACCACCACTTTTCCACCTTGCAAACGACACGTATTTCGCCTCAACACGAGACACCATCAGGTATAGTAGACTCTTAGGAAGACTTAACGGTTGTCTTCCGTAGAGTCTACAAACTACCTACTACTTTTCTGTTTTTATTTGCTTGTCGCGGATCTTAACTAAGTAAAAGTTCTAACTGTCCACGTTCGCCTAATCGCCTTGGTTGATTGGTGATTTAATTTATTAGACTCCAAATCGTTAGCCCAGAGTACTTGAAATTAAATTAATCTAACATTATATCTTATAAACATCAAAGCAATTATATTCCGATCAATTGATTAGTATTTGTTTAACTTTACCTCCATATCCATAACGAGATATCTGAAGTGCAACTCCAACTGTGCTAGAAGATCATTTAAAGGTACAGGAGAGTTCATGATCACAGCATTCAATTCCGCAATCATCATCAACACGGACGGATCCTCCGAGTGCACTTTCTTTAACGCTTCAGGTAGGATAATAGTGCTGAAGTTATAGTTCAGCTGCACCAAATCAGCCAATAGTAAGTTTGCGTTTCTCACACATTCAACAGCCATTGACATGGCGGCATCTTCCGCTGACGCCGATTGTAAAGGTAACAGAGAGAGCAGTTCAACAGCTTGAACTGAAAGCGCATTCATGTCATCCAAAAACCATTCTCCTTCTCTTGAAGTCAAATCCACAAGACAGTCGCCAGCGCTCTGAGCACCATTTTCCAGCATGAGATACCTTCTATTTAGGTTACAAAGCATACCGATGACAACGCTTTCAAGGGCCGCTGCAGCACCTTCTTCCGTCCTCACCCAGTTGCTTATATTTGTTTTTGCTTCTAAATATGCTTCTTGAGCTTTTACCACAGCATCGGCACCACCTTCCAATTGCAACCTCTCCATGCATTTGTTAAGTGTTGCATTAGCCTCCACACTGATCTGCTGTAAGCGATAATTGTACGCCATAATCTGTTGGGAATCTCCAGTGTTTGAATCGGCATTGACTAGTGCAGTTACTTGATTAGATACATCGCGACACACTTCTGGCAATTTGCTCTCCAGTGCTGCGGCCAAAAACTTGCGAAACATGATGATGCGGTGGTATTCAGTTTGACTTTGAGGATAATACTGAGAGACGGCCACGTATTGAGAGAGGAGCTCCAGACAAGAACGTACTAAGTGGCTTGTTTGTTGCATACTCTGGTTTAATTCTGTCTCCGCTTGCTCGCATTGGGATATCATCGAGCTTTGTCCAGCATTCGTCATGAATTCCTTTATATGTTCAAATATAGGTACATCGTCATCCTCATTAGGTCCTGAAAATTCTTGTACCCAAGCCATGAGCTGCGGTCCATTCAAAACCTCATTTGTTGTGGCAAAGTTTTCTATTTGAGTGTCAAAATCGTTCAGTATTTTTATCAGGGCCTTCATTGAATCTTCTACTGCATTCTTTGCTTGTTTGTAAGATGCATACTTCTGGGATATAGCATAAAGCGGGTGGCTGCTTAGGTTAGATCCGTATGCTTCTATTTCTTTAATTAACGCCATCTGTTGATGACAATCCTGTAATTTGCTTTCTATAGACTTTAACTCTTCGTTTTCCTGTTTCCATTTATCTGCTGCTTCCTGCACTTCAGGTAGTATAGATGAAAACTGCTCTCTGCAATATTATTTTTGATTTAATAGCAAATAATAAATTTAAAATAATAATATATTTTTTTCTATCAACATAACGATAATGTATCAACAACCTACATCCTACAATTGTTTGGAAAAAATCGCTGTTAGCGATAAGACCGCCGTTTGTATATAAATATTACAATCAACAAATGTATTACTTTGTTTTTTGTGTCCAATAAAGATTATATCTATATGTCTAAAATCAACTGTGTAGTTAGGCCACCCATTTCTTTCTGTAGATGTCGTACAACTCTAACAGGTGAAATGTATGACCTATACACATTCCATAGATATTATAAGCACGCTACTGTGAGATTTTTGCATGAAGTCCATTATATATACATATACTTTTAAATATTATCACGGCAATTATAATGTCGGTCATCCGAAGTGGAGTCAGGCGTTAATTGCGGAAATCCATCACTATATGGACAGTCAAAAGTTTTACTTAGCTAAAATCCGCGACAAGCAAAACAATAACAGAAAATTAATAATGTGTTTTTCTATTGCGTTAAGTGGATTTATTTGGAACTTAAACAAAAAACTTACCGAAAGTCGGCCATCAATTCTCCACCCACAAACCACTATACACAACACCAAACACACATTATCACTTTTCCATCTTGTAAACGACACGTGTTTCGCCCCAACACGAGGCATCTTCAGGTATAGTAAACTCTACGGAAGACAACCGAAAAGTGACTTTTCGGTTGTCTTCCGTGTCGTTTACAAGATGGAAAAGTGATAATGTGTGTTTGGTGTTGTGTATAGTAGTTGGTGGGTGGAGAATTGATGGCCGACTTTCGGTAAGTTTTTGGTTTAAGTTCCAAATAAATCCACTTAACCCAACAGAAAAACACATATTATTAATTTTCTGTTATTGTTTTGCTTGTCGCGAATCTTAGCTAAGTAAAACTTTTGACCGAACCCATAAGATTTTCCCTACCAAAAATGACAATACACCTAAGTATGCACCTTCTATGCAGTTATGTTTTCATAGATATTTTTAGATATTTTATGTATGGATAGGGAAGCTAACGAGCAAGCGAGTCACCTGATGGAAAGCAATGAACGTCCCTCATAGACATCTGCAACACAATAGGCATTACAAAGGCATATAAGTGGAGTGATATAAAATAAATGCGTGTATCGTGACTTTTTAAATTGACGGCAAAAGTCCATAGAAGGTTTTGGTAGAACGTCCGTCATTTATTACGACGTAACGAGATAAGCTGCCTACATAAACTAATAAGATAGAAGTCAAAAGGCTTGAACCCAGAGCCGTAAAACCATTCAAAATAACAATATAAAGACGGTATAAACGGTTAAAGATGTATGAGGACTTTTCCCGCCAACTTACATAAATGACGTTTTATTTTTATTTCATTTTCATAATCCTTTATTATTTTCAATTATATTGTTTAATTGTGGTGGTGTATTATGCAATATAGTTCAATTAAGTCGTATAAGTAAAGTGATATAAAATAAATGCGTGTATCGTGACTTTTTAAGTTGACGGCAAAAGTCCATAGAAGGTTTTGGGTAGAACGGCCGCCATTTATTAAGACGTAACGTGATAAGCTGCGTATATAAACTAATAAGATAGGGTCAAAAGGCTCGAACCCAGAGCCGAAAATACGGTTAAAGATATACGAATGTCTTACGTGATCTCGTCGAGAGAATGGTCGAGCTCCTGCAAACGTACGGCCAGCATGGCCCGCGCCGCACGCACGTGGCGTTTCCCACGGCGTCGCTTGCCTCCGCCCCACTCCACCAGCGGGTCGTAGACGAACGCCTCCAGCAGCGTCAGCAGAGTCTCCCGGCCGCGGCGCATCGTGCGCATCACGTGCTCGCACGCTAGACGGAAAATGCCCTGCAGAAAGAAAACCACTTATACAATGAACGGAATATCACCATCATCAGCATGATAAACAGCTACGACAGTCCACCTTCAATAATTGTACAAAGTACATCGTGTAGTTCACGACGCATGACCTCAGGATGAGATCAAAAACGTAAACCGCAACTCAGCTATCTATACAGTAAATGTACACCCTGTGTTAAGTGAGTGTTGAAATATAGTCCATCAGGTTCACACTCGCCTTCTACTCGCCTGGTACTTCTCTACGCCACCCCCACTAGCACCCCTGTTGACATATTATTGACATTGCATTCCCTTATATCTGACATTATTTTTGGTCCTTCGAGCCGGATTCTTCGATTCGATTATTTAGCTAGTCATTTTTAAATAATAATTTTGGCGTTGGAGAAGCGACTAAAAGAAGCGGAGCGCCATCTAGAAAGCAAGAGGGCAGCACTTAACATTAAGAGGAAACGAAATGCGATACTGCAGGTGAGCTACTAACGGGAGCTAGTGGGAGTGGCTAGTTGACATATTATTAACCATGCATTCCCTTATTATTATGACATTTTTCTTGCAGTTATAATGAAAGATATAAACAATATAATAAAGATACAGGGGATAGAGGATGGATAAAAGACGACTGGTAAAAGAAATTTATGTTGCGGATATGGATGGAAGGGTTGATAAAGCTTCCCCTACCAAGGAAAACATATCTTGAAAACATATCTATCTAAATTGCCAAAGTTTTTAAGAAAGGACAAGTCAAGAGTACCCCTAACCGATGGGCCTGCATGAGAAGAGTGATGAGTGTGGAAGAAGCAAGGAAAGTATGCCGAGATCGTAGCAGATTGAGATCTGTGGTCTCTATCTACCCTTACGGTAAACAGGCGTGACACTATGTATGACAATGAGTATGTATGTGACAATATATATATGACAGTGTGTAAAGATACAAAAAAAATCATTTAGATCCAAAAGAAAGTTTTAGGTAAAAAAACTTTTAAAAAATGTTGCACTATGTTCTGCATTAATACATTGTTTTCTAGATGTACGTTTCAGTATTGATTTGTTCCAGCTGGTTAAATTACTTGAAGCAGTTGGAACAAATTCGACCACCAGTGTCGCCCATAATTCGATCCGCACACTTGATTCCTCATATACCATAAAACTAGTAATAACATGCAAATTCAACAAATTCAAAGATATGACGGCAGCAGTCTGCAAAAGTTTCCGACCGCGACGTCGACTTCTATTTGAACTCGTTCTAAATATATTTCCAACTAACGGGCGTCAAGTCGGTCAATAGCAGATATAGGTCAACCTTCTGCGACCGACGGCACTTGTGAAATATTAAAAAGTTTTCATATATAAATATGACCAAATATAGATAATGATTTGAAATAATATTTTTTAAGTTCTATTTCAAATCATCATCTTACATTTTTGTGAGATAGGAAAGCAAACAAGCAGATGTGACACCTGATGGAAAGCAATCAACGCCGCCCATAATTATTCGCAGTGCCACAGGCATTGCAGTAACGTTGCTGACCTTTGAAAAAAGTGTTGTTTTTTGAAGGTTTCAATGTCGTATCTGTTCAGAAACACCGCTGGAGGTACCTGTTTTCACAGGGTAGTAGCGCGTGGAAAGAAGTTTCTCGGAAAACGCACTCATTAAAATGATGGGGATGAAACTTTTAAATAAAAAATTTTTAAATTTAGTCTATGTATGAACTTAAGTATAGTCTATGTATAAACTTAACTACTTAAGTTGTAAAATGTTTCGTATAAAATAGGAGGAATCCCTCCTAGATTAAAACTAGGACTCCTTTTTAGGGGTGCTAAGCTGGGTAACCTCCTCGCGTGCCTGACTACTGCTGGTCTCTAATTTTGATCCTCTGAGATTCCGGTGAGGGACGGTACATCCTGGGCATCGATCAATTAGATCTCCGTTGAGTTCTTAGTTGACCATACCAGTCAGGTTGATAACCTGACTGGTATGGTTTCTCCAAGTGTTTCTCTGTAGAGCAGATGACTCTGTGATGAACCAAGGACGGCTTAAATGTTCCCTTACCCGGTCTCTGAACAGGTAGGTGAAGGACAGCGCCGTTGTGACTGCGGTAGCATATGACAGCGGTTCCCGCAGTTTCAACAAATGGCGCAGAGATTTTAATAAAACAAAAAAGAAACAAAATAACTCTATTTTAACAACAATCTTACCTGTAATGTCTAAAATCTTATAACATTTGCTACGTTCTACAGCGTAGCCGTCTACGATTCGTAGATATGCTACGAGTTTTCGAATATTGAATTGCATGCATAAAATATACATATTTTCCTAGCATCGGATGCAAAACGTAAATAAATCTTGTTCCTAAAATATTTTTAAAAAACTATTTATCAAAAAATACGTCTAGATCGTATTTCGTGAATTCATTTTATGTTTACTCAATTCGCTACGATTTCGATTACCTTCTAAGGTCATGGTACTATTCTGAAAATATATTAATCATATTTTTCTAGAATATTTTTTATAACGTATCAGCTTAGTTGGAATTGTTAACAACAACTCTTGTAATACCGAAACATTGCTAGTCTTTTAAAAAATACATTTTATGGCGCGTAAATTTAGCTGATAGCTGTCAGCCATCATTTGATAGTCCCCTTGTATAAATTACAGCATTAAGGAATATCAGCATAGGAATGCTTTTAGAATTACTTGCACATTATTTATTTATTAAAGACATACCAACTAAGTATATAAGTGAGAATTTCCAATTAAAAGGTTTAAGTCAAACGAGCAGGCGTGTCACCTGATGGAAAACAATCAACGCCACCCATAGACATCCGCAGTGCCATAGGCAGTGCAGAAGCGTTGCCGGCCTTTAAGGAAAGTGTCATTATGGGAGGGGGAAGGTGGTAAGGCCTCCGGAACCGTTCACCGGATGCGGATACGGAGCACGGTAGCTAAGTTACCACTGATTTTCTGCGGGAGTGTGGTACTTCCCGGGCGAGCCTGCCCATTCATGCTAAACACAAATAATATACAATTCTTGACAAAGTATTCGGTCTGCAGCGTGGCTCTACCACTTCAAAGTCTACGCTTTCTTATAAATATATTAATAAATAATTCACGATTCAACTCCACCTGATTTCTTGCCAAGAATTGAACCGATGACCCTTAAGCGAACGGTGCGTAAACCCCAACACGGGGCCGCACCTGTGATTCGTTCTTGACACACCTTAATGGGGAAACGTCGATATTTGATTTTATATGAATCGAGGTCACAGGTCAATGCCGTCTTCTGCTAGGATATCACTGAATAGAATATCACGCCGTTATGTACTGTACAACTGACTTTTTAACTTCCCGCTTCCATTTGGCATAGATTCCGGTACCCAGTTTTCTATATAAACAATATATTTTTCTTTAAATAAACAAAACGTTATCATATCTCTAAAGTCACGTGACAGCTAACACTAATCATAATGCATTACGTCACTTCTACGCAAATCACGTGACCAGTATTGACATATAAGAGCGATATGGACAGACAAAAGTTTTACTTAGCTAAGATCCGCGACTTTTCGGTTGTCTTCCGTAGAGTCTACTATACCTGAAGATGCCTCGTGTTGGGGCGAAACACGTGTCGTTTACAAGATGGAAAAGTGATAGTGTGTGTTTGGCGTTGTGTATAGTGGTTGGTGGGTGGAGAGTTGATGGCCGATTTTCGGTAAGTTTTTGGTTTAAGTTCCAAATAGATCCACTAAACCCAACGGAAAAACACACATTATTAATTTTCTGTTATTGTTTCGCTTGTCGCGGATCTTAGCTAAGTAAAACTTTTGACTGTCCATATAGTGATGGATTTCCGCAAAGTAACGCCTGACTCCATTAATAATTCGGGAGCGAATTTTATCCCGGAATTAAATATGTATGTATTATATTTAAAACATGATGATATATACTTAAAATATATATACATATATATCGTCACGCCTATTTCCCTTAGAGGTAGGCAGAGACCACAGATCTCCATCCGCTACGAACCCGGCACAACTACCTTACTTTCTCCACATTCATCAATCTTTCCTCTCTCATTCATCGTAGCGAAACGGCTCTCCGTTAGTAGCTTCTCGCTCTCGTGGGAATCAAGAAGTGACGGGTGGCGAACCACATAGCCGACATTTTTTAACAAATTAAGTTTATTAAAATTCGTCATAGTGAATCCTATGAGCCGCAAGGGAGGATGGAGGTCAACCCCAGCAGAGCCTAGTAGTAAGACACTATAGTACCCGGGGGACCCCGATCCCGGGACGGCCGGCACGCTTGCGACTAAGCTCGCTCTTAGCCATGCATGCATTTGCACCGTAGACCGTGGATTGGCGACGAGGAAGAGAAATGGATAGAGAAGAAAGGAAAGGGCAGGGGAAAGGAAAGATTTATTTAGACAGGATGATAGGGATATGATACTACCACAACGGTAGACAAGGAGTGATACAGTAGCAGCTCGGGAGGCCGGGGTCGCGTAGCCGTGTACCAATACCATAACTATCGGACAGGCGGCTAGGCAAAGATACTCCCTGACACTTAAAATTTGAAGTTATTTTGGCTACATTAGATACTTATGCATTTTTAAGCCATTTCGCGAATACGGCCTCTAAGGAAAGTGTCATTATGTAAAGGGGAGGAGGGATAGGGTGGGGAGGGGAAAGGGCAGAGGTAGCGCCTCCGGAACTCAACCGCTTACCGGACGAAGTGCGGGTACATCCCCGGGCGAGGCGGCACATTCATGCTACAGACATATAATATGACATTATCAATATGTATTCGTCTATAAATTACTATTGAAAAATAATAACGAAATAATCTCTTGTATGTTAATTTATCCGTGTGCAACCGATAACAATGCTATATAGAGATTACGGTATTATAATTGAAGCGGAAAGTGGAAACTAGGCAATCACGTTGCACTAAAGAGGTTTGCCGAGCGCCACAGGAGATTAATCTAGGGACGCACGATATCTCTCCGATATCACTCCCAGCATTCCATTTTCTCATTCACCAATATTCTATTACGGATCGTTGCAAAACTTGATATATATTGCAAGCGGAATAAATAATTTATTGTTTTTTTAGAACATAGTATTTGTGGCCATCTGGTGGCCCAACCAAATGTCATTGGAGAGACTAAGGTTCACCAACTTGGTTGGCTGGGCCACGTTGACAGGATGTGGGAGAATCGCGCAGTCAAGAGAGCGTATGTGGGTCGCCCCAGGTACCGCTGGAGAGACACGGTGGAGGATGACTTGCGCAACCTTCAAATTTACAACTGGCATTAGGTGGCGCAGGACAGGGCACGGTGGCGTAAGATCTGTTCGGAGGCCAAGGTCCATTTTCGGTCGCCAAAGTTAGTTTTAGTTTTTTAGTACAGTAAACCCTCCTATAACGCGATTTCGTATAACGCTATTTCATGTCCCTCGTATAACGCGAAAAATTACTAAGTACTGTGAAAAATTTATAATGATTCGACAGTCCATAATCAACTTTGTTTGCACATCTTGGTTTTATAAAATTAAATTATTTTATTTAGATCCTAGATCCTAGATCCCTCGTATAACGCGTTTTCCTACAACGCGGAACCGATCTACCGCGTTATAGGAGGGTTTACTGTATTTGTGGAATACAGGGTGTCCGGTACCAGAAATTGGTTATAGGTCGACTATACAATTAACGCATGGTTACTGATTATTTTCCGCCAATTTCAAAACTTCGGCAAATTGGCCAAGGTATGTTTTCCTTGGTCTTCCCCTACCGACCCTTCCATCCGTATCCGCAACCTAAATTTCTTATACCAGTCGTCTTTCATCCATTCTCTCTATGTGCCTAAACCATCAAAGCATCCTTTTCTCAACTTTTGTTACGAAACTTTTAGTATTTTTATAATGGGATAGGAAGGCAAACGGGCAGGCGTGTCACCTGATGGAAAGCAATCAACGCTGCCCATAGACTTCCGCAACGCCATAGGCAGTGTGGAAGTGGGAATGGGAGGGGGAGGGGTAAAGGGAGAGGGGAGGGTGTTGGGCCTCTGGAACTCGGCCGCTCACGGTATGAAGCGCGGTAGGTAAGCTACCACTCAGACGCCGGTTTACTGCGGGAGTGTGGTAATTCCTCGAGCGAACCGGCTCATTCATGCTACAGACATATTATGCCATTTTTGACAAAGTATTCGTCTGCAGCGTGGAGTATATAAATAAAATATTAACAAAGTTATTGTTAAGTGAAAAGTTAAGTACAAATAAATTTAAAGAGCGAATAAGCATTATATTTATATGAAAGAGCTAGCAACAAACGTAACACAGCATTTGGGCAGAGCGGGGTCGCACAGATCGATAAGCGTGGAAAGTCGAAGGACAGCGCTCAGACTTGGCCGAGCGCCAACTGTAGCCAAGTCAAGGTTAGTAACCTTGGCGGTACATATCCTTGAGAACGCACACCACTTTCCTTTATTTCCACGTCGGATTGTGTAATAGAGAAGCAAAACAAATTATACTTGAGCTATAAATAGTGTGTACACACACACAGTGTTACTTTTAGATTTTTTTTAGCGTGTATTAAACAAATAAATGTTTTAATCCCAGACAGTTCTAGCAGTGGTAGAGCCACGCTGCAAACGAATTGTCAAGAATGGCATGTTATTTATCTGTAACATCAATGGTCCGGCTCGCCCGAGAAAGTACCACACTCCCGCAGAAAACCGGCGTCTGAGTGGTAGCTTGTCTACCGCGCTTCGTACGGTGAGCGGTCTGAGTTCCGGAGGCCCAACACCCTCACCTTCCCACTCCCCCTCTCCCTCCCATAATGACACTTTCCTTAAACGCCGGCAACGCTTCTGCACTGACTATGGCACTGCGGATGACTATAGAATGCGTTGGTTGCTTTCCATCAGGTGACACGCCTGCTCGTTTACTTTCCCATCCCATAAAAAAAGACCAACATTTTATCTTCAGTGCTATCACAACATACAAATGATACAAACAAGTAACCAAATTTAATATTTTAGTATTTTCATACAAATATTTATACCGATATGGTAATCAAGCCCGATTTCCTCCGGATGTGTAAACTAAATAAATTTCAAATCGTTCAGTTAGTATAAGTTCACCTGTTTTTTTTTATCGAATAGGGAGGCAAACGATCAGGCGTGTCACCTAATGGATAGCAATCAACGCCGCGCATAGATATCTTCAACATCAAGGGCGTCACGAATGCGTTGCCGGCCTTTAAGATATGAATAGGCTTTGTTTTTGAAGGTTCCAACGTAGTATCGGTTCAAAAATACCGCGGAAGGCAGCTGATTGCTTGCGAATGAAGTTTCGGGAAAAAAGTACTGTTCTAAATCGCCACTCATCCAGATGGTGGGGATAAAACTTTTCCCTTTGGCGGATTGCGCAGCATTTTAAATTCAGCGACAGGAAATAATAATAAATGTACGACTTTTATAAATGTATGTCTCGAGAGTTGAATGAATTTATAGATGCGCCATAGATGGCGCTGTAATGAGCTAAATCGCAGTATAGTTAGTGTGTTTGCAAAGTGATATATGTAACTGTGACAATGCATCTCTATGCGTTTCAGCGGCACTAATGACCGGAGGGCTGTCGTCCCGTTGAGCTTCGGCCCGAGTAGTGGGGTTCATCCCCGAAGCTTGATATCACACCCCTGAGTGGGGGTGTGAATGTGTCCGTTTTGTTTCGTCTCTATGCGTTCCGGGAATTTGACTGTTAAAGACTGGGAATTTTCCCTGAAATTTATTTAAAGGTTACATGCCAATCCAATCCTGTACATAATTGTCTGGAATAACCTTCCAAAATGTCACACAATCACACCGCTTATAGGATTCAACATCGCTTGCGTTTTGGTTAGCGGAACGATATCGTGGCGCGCAGTGAGATCTGGCCTAAATTGGAATGCAGTGACCCGATAAATTCCGACGCCGAGATGTCAAGAGGTCGAGTGAAATGAACTGATCAGACGATTAAACAGACAATATCACACATTAAAGGAATAGCTATAATAAATATAAAAGCTATATATTTTAAACGTCAATAAAAACGAGTAATATAAAGTGAATTCCTACTTTGGCTGTTGCGGAGGGACATCTCATCTGTCATAATTTTTTATCACTTGCTCCATGAGGATACTCCTTAAATACAAGAAATTGTTCGGAATATTTGAATTTATTCGAAATTACAAGAAATTCTAGAGTGCGGACGGATACTTTGTCGAGAATGGCATAATAGGGAAGTACCACACTCCCGCAGAAAATCGGCGTCTGAGTGGTAGTTTACCTACCAGGCTTCGTACGATGAGCGGCCGAGTCCCAGAGGCCCAACACCCCTTCCATTCCCACTCCCATAATGACCCTTTCCTTAAAGGTCCACAACGCCATTGGCAGTACGGAAGTCTATGGACGGCGTTGATTGCTTTCCATCAGGTGACACGCTTGCTCGTTTGCCTTCCTATCCCATAAAAAAAATATATCTTGTCGCTGAATAGCACTACCGCACAAGTCGCCACAAAGAAAAGTTTCAAACCCCTCCATTTGGTTGAGTGTAGATCTAGTGCGGTGCGTGTATACCAAAACTTCTTACCACGCACCACCACTGTGTATAACCAGCTGCCTTCAGCGGTATTTTTGAACCGATACGACGTTGGAACCTTCAAAAAAACAAACCTACACGTTTCTTAAGGGCCGATAACGTTTCCGCAATATCTATGACAATGCAAATGTCTACGAACGAGGTTGATTGCTTTCCAACAGGTGACACGCTAACTCGTTTGCCTTCCTATCACATACAATACAAAAAAATACCGTGTGAATAATGTTCGTTAATTTCACTAAAACGTTGCGTGCTTGAAATCATCAAAACAGAGTTCATAGTACTTTTTCAGGCTTTGACGTCACACACACACAAATACAATATTCCATTGATATAAAATATTTTATAAATACAACTTGGTATTTGTTGCATGTAAAAAACTTCTTAACTGCTATTTGGCTATTAAAAATGTTTTTTTAAAAATAGAAATAGAAAATTTATTTATGACACCTTTTTTACAATAGCTAAAATTAAAACCTTTACAATATTATAATATATAAATAAACAAAACAAAAAGAAAATAATTTAATCTAACAAGTGTTATAAAATGATTCTTGCTCAGCATACGTCAGGCGTTTTGTTGGAGCACCTGGCGCTGGTTTTCAGCAAGAATCAACGTGGTCAAATCGCGGACCACAGTGACGACATTGAGATATTTTTTCAAGCGGCATTTTTTCATTTTTCCAATTAAGTCGATGTAACCGCGGAGCCAGATGCGTCGCACCGGTAACGCCGACTTACTTTGGCCTGGCATTTTGTGCGATGGTTATCGGTCGATCGGTCGTCAGGAGGATGGAAGAGTGTGGAGGAAGCAAGGAAGGTGTGTCGGCATCGTAGTTAATGGAGATCTGTGGTCTCTGTCTACCCCGACGGGAAACAGGCATGACGATTTGTATGTATGAATGTCGCGGATCTTAGCTAAGTAAAAACTCTGACTGTCCACATAGTAATGGATTTCTGATAGCATCTGACTCTAACACATTAAGGTAGCTACGCAGTGGGCGAATAAAGTTTTCATATACTTCAAAAATTTCATATACTGACTTATTTTTTTTTTCTATTTGCCTCACGTTTTGTGGCAACACAACGGCGTCAAAATAAGCTGCGTTTGCATGGGAGTGTTGGTGCAATTAAAATGCAAATTCCCTTCACCGACACACAAAGCATTATAAACACGCGCAACCGAGCAAAACATCATCGTTTTTCCAATACTAAATACCATATACAAAAGATTTTAATATATGCATTGCTTTTGTATACCAAAAATAGAACAGCCTGTATGAGTGCTCCGAGGAATTGTTTGGAATAATTCCCGCCGCCGAATTCCACATCTACACAACTCGCCGTAAAGAAAAATTTCATCCCCACCATCTGGATGAGTGGCGATCGACTACGGTGCGTTTTTCCCGAAACTTCTTTCCACGCACCACCAGTTTGTGGAATCAACTACCCTCGGCAGTCTTTCCGAACCGCTACGACATTGGAACCTTCAAAAAACAAGCTTATAGATACCTAAAAGGCAACGCTTCCGCGACTCTTGCGGTGTCGCGGTTGTCCATGGGCGGCGTTGATTGCTTTCCATCAGGCGACACGCTTGCTCGTTTTCCCTCCAATCCCATAAAAAGAAATAAAATAAACCTATGTCCACTAGTGGAGCTGCAGAATGATAATAATAATGAAAGATATTAATTTTCTTTCGTACATACAGTAAAAGTATTCAGAGACCACAAATTTCCATTCGATCTCGGCACACTGTCTTCACTTTATCCAACCTCATCATTCTCTTCATATAAGCTTGCTGCTTAAGAGTACTTTTCACGTGGCCTTTCTTAAGAAGTTCAGCAATTCGGTCAAGGCATGTTCTCCGTGGTCTTCCCCTATCGACTCTTCCATCGACATCCGCAACGTAAATTTCTCATCTTTTGTCACGACACCTTTTACGCCTCTTCTTCCTTTATTTTCATTCGAACATCGAATAAGCGAACAAGAGAATAGTGTGACGTACATTATTCTCTGATAAATAAAGACGATAATGACTTCGTATTGAAATAAACGACAAACAGTGGCAGACGCGAAATGACGTTAATCCACTTAATGCCACTCTTATCGCCAACTCACAAAGGTTCCATTTCAAGGCAAACATGTGGAAAATTTATTGTTTACGCCGGCTTTAAAGGATGTATACCTACGGTATATCTTATCGTACACTGACGAACCAATTAGTGTGAGGACGTCTGTCGGGTAGGAGGCGAGTTTTTGTGTTGGCTTTGTTAGCTTTAACCCATTGACTGCCAGCTACGAGATATCTCGTAGTGGCAACCAGCACAGGAATTTTATTTAGTGACGCCAGCTACGAGTTATCTCGTAGTGTTTTTTTTTCAATAAAAATTACTGTAAATGCTATTACAATATTATATCAGTAACTTAATATAATTATATTTTGTAAACTTTCATGTATTCTTCAAAATAAAACCTTAGCACCCAGGACAAGACGCTCTCAATATGTCTGGCAGCCAATGGGTTAAGCCTACATACATATCGTCACGCCTATCTCCCGTAGGGGTTGGCAAAGACCACAGATCTCGATCCGCTACTATCTGCTACGATTTCGGCATACTTCCCTTGCTTCCTTCACACTCATCCATCTTTTCATCCATCCTTCCTCTCACGTTCATCGTAGCAAAACGGCCCTCCATTAGTCGCTTCTCGCCCTCGTGGGAATCAGGGCGTGAAAGGTGGCGAACGACGTCGCTGTCATTTTGGTTTCCTTCATAACGCACAAATCTAACGTATAAAAATTTTGGCGGAAGAACTTGTGAGACAAAGGCCAGCAAGTTGATTTTTTACATCGGTAGATATAAAATAACAAGCAGCAAGCAACATCGTATCTTAAAGGCCGGCAAAGCATTTTTGATGCCAATGATATCGCAGATATCTATGGGCAGCGTTGACTTTTTCCCATCAGGCGAAAATCGGCAATTGGAGCCTAAATGTTATTTGTTTTAAAAAAAGGTGACGAAAGCGATCTTATTTGTTTTATAGATACAGAGGCAAACGAGTAAACGTGTAGCCTAATGGAAAACAATCATCGCAATCCATAGACATCCACAACACCATAAGTAGTAAACCTTTAAGGTATTATATATATGTGTAGGCTTGTTTTTTGAAGGCCCCCATTTCGTTTCCGTTCAGAAATACCGAAGTTGATTATAACTCGTTCCACACAGTCATGGTGCATCGAACGAAATTAAATAATACGTTATTAAAATAGGAACGATAATTTTTGATTCTACGAAAATTCACATGTTTGTGTTTCTCTGAACCCAAGAGTCAATAATAAATTATGCAAGCGTTACGAGTTACTCGTAGCAGCTGTAGGCAAGCTACGTGAGCGAAATTATGAGTCTGCTACACAAGGAATACTAAATTATTACCTAAAACAACATTGATTACCTTTCCCGATAACTTTGTATGAAAATCGTAGATATCCTCAATACAGAAGCGTTGCCTGACATGAAACACCAATGATGAGCTATACTAGTCTTAACAAAATCAATAAGTTCATATTTCGTCCTCGATCTGACCACATTGGTTCTTGTTGAAAACCAGCGGCAGGTGCTCCAATAGAACGCCTGGCATACGCTGAGTAAGAACCATTTTATGACACATGTTAGATTAAAATTATTTTCTCTTTGTTTTGTTTATATATATTATAAAATCAAGGTTTTAATTTTAGCTATTGTAAAAAAAGGTGACCAATTATCTCAGTGGCGAGGCCCTCCGTCCGCGGAGTCATTGGTTGCGGGTTCGATCCCCGCATCGGAATAAATATATATATGGATAACAAATATTTATTTCGAGTCTGGTAACCCCGCCAATCCGCATTCGACAAGCGTGGTAGGTTAACATCCGTTCCCCCAGAAATGGAGAAGCCCATGCTCAGCAGTGGGACATATATGGGCTATAATATAAAAAAAAGTATCATAAATTAAGATTTTTCTATTAGAAATATATTTTTATTTGGACACTATAAAACCACTTACAGAATAAAAATTCCTTCTTTTGCATAAGAATATCATTTTTATGGGATAAGAACAAGCAGGCGTGTCACCTGAAAGAAAGCAATCAACGCCCTCCATAGACTATTGCTGGCCTTTAAGAAACGCTTAGGCTTGTGTTTTGAAGGTTCCAAAGTCGTATCGGTTCTGAAACACCGCTGGAGGTAACTGGTTCTAGAAAGTGGAAAAAAGCTTCGGAAAAAACGCACCGTATTAGGTGATCATTTATCTGAATGGTGGGGATGAAACCTATCTTTGTGTCGAGTTGTACGGTTGTGGAATTCAGCGGCCGGAATTTTTATCGCTTTTGCGTTTATCTTCCTTTGCATAAAATATTATTGCAGTACTCGCCATTGTAATTGTATATATGTCTTGTATATAGTCAAGCAAGTTATCAACATCTATGACTAAGTTCGTCTGAACGTGTTGCAGACATCTGGTCGCGAATACACACAAAGCAGTGTCCTTTGCTTCATGCGGGAACAGTTCGAAAACTTACTTAACTGCAGTCGCAAGAGGTCCGAACTTCGCTAATCTTCCTTTACAATGCAGTTAAAACTCGCGTGAAATATAATCACAAAGTTTCATTTATATAATGTCTTATACTTTATTAACAATTTCCACTTTATATATATATATATATATATATATATATATATATATATATATATATATATATATATGATATATATATATATATATATATATAAATATTCAACGTTTTGGTGCCGGACGGGTGACATGTCTATCCAAAAGACCTCAGTCGAACTAATGCCTTTTGTTTTAAAACAATTTATGTCTTTTCCATTTTAAATTAGAATATTACGAATGTAAAAAAAACCTAATACATTTATGAATGTATCACTAATGTACATAAGTATATCGAAAGCTTAAATACCTTAGAGTTAGATTAAGGACTAGGATAATCGTTATTAACAAAAAACGTCACCTAGCTCGATCTTCGGCTTCACGCATCCAGTCTCTGCCAGCCGCCCCGCCTAGATCATAGCACCGTCTAGCCAAGAGACGTCCCACATTAGATTCCGAACTTTTACTTAGCTAAGACCCGCGACAAGCAAACGAAAACATTAAAATAATAATGTAAATCTTCTCAAACTAAATCTTACCCCTAAGAAACAGGCGTGATTACATTTATGTATGTACATACATATCGTCATGCATGTCTCCCGTAGGGGTAGACAGACACCACAGATCTCCATCTGCTACGATCTTGGCATACTTTCCTTGCTTCCTCCACACTCATTATTCTCCTCATGCAACCCCGTCGATTAAGGGTACTCTTTACCTGGCCTTTCTTAAAAACTTTAGCAATTTGGTCAAGGTATATTTTCCATGATCTTCCCCTATCGACCCTTCGATCTACGTTCGCAACGTAAATTTTCTTTTGCCAGTCGTCTTTTATCCATCCTCTCTATATGCCCAAACCATCTAAACATCCCTTTCTCAACTTTTGTCACAATTATGGATGTATGTATGTATGTATGTATGTATATAAGTATGCAAGTCTACAAATAACCAGTAGAGTTAACAGAACTAAAAAGCAAAACCGGTAGTAAAAAGATTCGTATCTTAAAGCATTAAGTAGAAGGGAAGGTGAAGTTAAAGCAGAGCGAGTGAACCAATGCCAAGTAACATTTTCAAAGGCGCGGTAATTCACGCTGACCTACAAAACTATTTTCATCTCGACGCGTTGCCTTGCTTCACTCGCACCCGGCGAAACTCGCGGGTTGAAAGAAATTAATGTAAAATGTGTGGGAATGGGGAACCGACATTTTAATGGAGGCAAGTAAGTGGGTCAACTGATTGTAAGCAATCATACTGTAACGGAGGGTGTCACCTGCGATCCAGGGTGCCACCTGCCCTCCGCCAGTATGTTACCTGCGGTGCAAATGTAATGGCAGGGTTCTACCTGCGGTTTATTTCTTTGAGTGCTAGCTAGCTCAGGGATCGACATTTAGGTGTCTCAGCGCATCCTTTACAATCGCTGAGGGCAAACCGCTGTCAACTTGCAGGGTTCTACCTGCGGTTTTCTTCTTTGAGCGCAAGCTAGCTCAGGGTTAGTCCGCTTACGTAGCAAAATCAGATCGGCCGTTTACCCACGACCTACAAATTTGTGTCTCACCTACTTGATTCTTTTTTTTTTTTTAAAAAAATATTTATTACAAAAAAAAAAGAATCAAGTAGGTGAGACACAAATTTGTAGCTTTGGAGCACTGGCGTTGTTACTTAGAGAACGGAACAACTTCCACAGTATATACGGACCATAGTGCTTTGAAATGGTTCCTCTCCTTAGACAACCCCACTGGTAGGCTAGCTCGTTGGGGAGTAAGGTTGTCATCGTTTAACTTCAATTTAAAACATCGCCGTGGAGTGGACAATGTTATTCCAGACGCATTGTCTAGAGCATTCCCAGTTTCTTCTATTACGACCAATGCTGTCGCGTCTACTAGTGACGATTGGTATATCAACCTCTATAATAGCTGTTTTAATAATCCCTTAAATTACCCAAATTTTCAAATTAAAAATAATGCCCTTTATCGCCTAAGAAAAAATAAACACGAACTCACTAATGAGTTTTCTTGGAAAGAAGTCGTTCCAATAGATCTTAGAGAAAGGGTTATTAAGGAAAACCATGACGAACCAACAGCTGGACATATGGGCATTTTTAAGACATACAAGCGTATTGCGCTTAGGTATTACTTTGTCTGGTTAACAGTCTATAAAATGAAAAGAAGAAAAAAGTATTAAAGAAGAAAAAAAAAATTACGATTCAAATTCTCCTGTGCTGATAGTAAATAAAAAGAACGGCCAGCCTCGATTTTGTTTAGACAGCCGAAAACTAAACTCTGTCACAAAACGAGATGCTTATAATTTGCCATATATATCGGAAATTTTAGATAACTTACGCGACGCACGCTACTTAAGCAGCATCGATTTATCCAAGGCTTTCTGGCAAATACCAATAGCACCGGAGGATAGGGATAAGACGGCATTTTACGTCCCTGGTCGAGGAACACTTAGATTCAAGACCACCCCCTTTGGGCTGACTAATGCACCTTCCACTCAACAACGTCTTGTGGACTTGTTGTTTGGTAACATGGACCACAAGGCCTTTGCATATTTAGATGACATAATTTTAATAAGTAATACGTTCGAAGATCATGTGACTCTTCTCCTTCGTGTTTTAGACAAGCTACGTCAGGCAAATCTTACTATTAACTTAGAGAAATGTGAGTTTTTCCGAAGCCAGCTCAAATATTTAGGCTACGTAGTTGATGCGAATGGCTTAAGGACTGACCCCGATAAAGTGGCCGCCATATTGAATTACCCAACACCCACATGTCGCAAGGACTTAAAACGCTTTCTAGGTACGGCGACCTGGTATCGAAGATTTGTCCCAAACTTCAGCACAATCGCGGGGCCACTCAATAAACTTACCTCCAATAAAAAGTCAGCACCACCATTCCAGTGGACTGATGATGCCGACGTCGCGTTCAATAAACTCAAGGAATGTTTGGTTTCCGCGCCAATCCTTTCTTGCCCAAATTACGAGCTTCCATTCGAAGTCCACACGGACGCTAGTAACTATGGCGTCGGTGCTATGCTCACCCAAACTATTAACGGAAAGGAGCATCCCATAGCCTATATGAGCAGAGTTAATGTAACGGAAGGTTACATGTTTTAATGATTTATTTTTAGTTAGTTTAGGTATAAGTTAAAAATATTAGTATTAGTACACTATTCCGTATTCAAATTTAAATACTTATTCTAATATTAGAATTAATAAATTACTATAACAAAAACACGATCTGCCATCGAACATTTTTTGCTTGTCATACGTTAAGTGTTCAAAGCAACGCGGTGACAGATTGAAGGAATTTGAAAAGGAATTTGTAAACTCAAGTAGGTGTAGGTGTGGCGCTCGCGCCTTCGTGCTATTTCGGCCTTGTTCGTGTGCCGCTCGGGTTTTTTTATGGAAGTTACTGACGGGTGCCGAGGAACGACACCACCTCAGTGAGGGTTCGTCCGTTATGGAAATATCAACGGGAACCATGACGTCTCTTAAGAGCGCCCTCGCTCAGTATTTATTTTAAAAATAAGTGCAGGAATCAAACCCCGTTTTAGGGGTTTCACCTGCACATTTTATCTGCGGGGTTCTACCTGCCAGATTTCACCTGCACATTTTATCTGCGGGGTTCTACCTGCCAGCTTTTACCTGCGGGGTTGATTCCACCTGCGGTAATGATTCTACTGCGGTGCACAATGTAACGGAGGGTGTCACCTGCGATCCAGGGTGCCACCTGCCCTCCGCCAGTATGTTACCTGCGGTGCAAATGTAATGGCAGGGTTCTACCTGCGGTTTATTTCTTTGAGTGCTAGCTAGCTCAGGGATCGACATTTAGGTGTCTCAGCGCATCCTTTACAATCGCTGAGGGCAAACCGCTGTCAACTTGCAGGGTTCTACCTGCGGTTTTCTTCTTTGAGCGCAAGCTAGCTCAGGGGAGTGTTAGTCCGCTTACGTGGCAAAATCAGATCGGCCGTTTACCCACGACCTACAAATTTGTGTCTCACCTACTTGATTCTTTGCTCCGCAGTAGAATCATTACCGCAGGTGGAATCAACCCCGCAGGTAAAAGCTGGCAGGTAGAACCCCGCAGATAAAATGTGCAGGTGAAACCCCTAAAACGGGGTTTGATTCCTGCACTTATTTTTAAAATAAATACTGAGCGAGGGCGCTCTTAAGAGACGTGACGGTTCCCGTTGATATTTCCATAACGGACAAACCCTCACTGAGGTGGTGTCGTTCCTCGGCACCCGTCAGTAACTTCCATAAAAAACCCGAGCGGCACACGAACAAGGCCGAAATAGCACGAAGGCGCGAGCGCCACACCTACACCTACTTGAGTTTACAAATTCCTTTTCAAATTCCTTCAATCTGTCACCGCGTTGCTTTGAACACTTAACGTATGACAAGCAAAAAATGTTCGATGGCAGATCGTGTTTTTGTTATAGTAATTTATTAATTCTAATATTAGAATAAGTATTTAAATTTGAATACGGAATAGTGTACTAATACTAATATTTTTAACTTATACTTAAACTAACTAAAATTATATCATTAAAACATGTAACCTTCCGTTACAATACATGAACATCTGCAAAGAACAATGCAGATGAGTAGCCTACCTTTAGGTGTCGATGTGAAATGTTGGAGCTTGTGATAGAGCCACGCTGCAGACGAATACTTTGTCAAGAAAGGCATAATATTTATCTGTAGCATGAATTGGGCCGGCTCGCACCGGGAAGTATCACACTCCCGCAGAAAACCGGCGTCTGAGTGGTAGCTTAGCTACCGCGCTTCGTACGGTGAGCGGCCGACTTCCGGAAGCCTAACACCCTCCCCCTCCCATTCCTACTCTCATAATGACACTTTCCTTAAAGGTCGACAACGTTTCCGCACTGCCTATGGCGCTGCGGATGTCTACGGGCGGCGTTGATTGCTTTCCATCAGGTGACAAGTGTTCATTTGCCTTCCTGTCCCATAAAAACATGTATCTTAAATCACCTAAACTACAGATAGTATAACCTTGTTTTATGTGTCCGAATTTTTAATATTACATTACTTAATTTATACTATAAAAATACGTATTAATTAAGATAATTAGGGCGGGAGATCCCCTTCTACGAGTACATACAATTTTTCCCAACTCATGTAGGTCTCAAACATTATGTAGGACGCCCCAGATTAAATGGTGCGACGATCTGCGCAGGGCGACTGGCAGAAATTGGAAGTAGCGTGTAGCCGAAGAAAGACGTAACGAGCGGTTAAGACTTATGCGTGTAAATTGACACGCGTGACTAGATTCATCTTCGCATAATGTTTCCGAGTACGAAGAGTCTCCTCCTCCGGAGACTGTAACCTGTTGAAAAAGCTGGTAATTGATGATATTACTGAAGAGATGGGAGCGCTAGGCTGAAGTGAAGGAAGCCATATCCTCTTCCAAGTCTCAGCAGGTGCTTTGGACCGATGAAGACAGATTTCGTTTGAGGCGTTCTAGTGACCGCGATCCTAAGCAATGAGGGAAATTGACTGATTAAAGAAGGAGAGGAATCTACAGTAATATAAGCAGACAAAGAACTGATAAAACTCCCAACTGGAGTTTGACAATTTCATCTTGATTCTTTCCGTTGGAAATGGCGCACGCTTAAAACTAGCCGAGGGAAAGTTAAAGCCGCTGTAAATAATGTGGCCCTCGCAACTGCAAACTTTAAATGAAGATTTATTCAGCGCTGGCATCTGTTTAAAATTCACGCCAATTCATTTTTTATAAAAGTAGATGATATAATAGAGATTCTTTATTGTACACCACAAACCAAGTTACACATAATTTATATGCAAATGGCGGTCTTATCGCTAATAGAGATTTCTTCCAGACAACCATAGGATGAACACAATGTTAAAAAGGTAATTTGATGTAATAAATAGGTTGGTGATACATCATCCTTATGATGATAGATAAAAAAAGAAAAACCATTAATAAACAAATAAAACAGCCATAATCAAATATATAAGTATATACATACATACATACATACATAAACACATATATACATACACACACACATACTCAAATACACATGAAAACTTCTACGCGGTTCGCGAGGGAACCGTTCAGTTCCGGAGGCCCAACACTCTCCACCCCCCCTCCCCTTCCCATTTCCACCCCCGTAACGACACTTTCCTAAAAGGATGCCAACGCTTCCGCATAGCCCATTGCGCTACGGATGTATATGGACGGCGTTGATTACTTTCCATCAGGTGACACGCCTGCTCGTTTGCCTTCCCATCACATTTAAAAAAAACCAAATTCATCCTTCTGTTATTAACGTGTTTTATAAACTAAACGAAAGGCTTAGAATACATAACGTTTAAATTTCTCTCTATGAATAATAAACTATGACGCTCAGTGAGTGACCTCACGGCTACAACAGACCCACGCCGAACTAAGCTACGTAATATAATACTTCATTAAACATTTACAAAGTTTGTTAGTAAATTTACTAGTATCTCGTAGCAGTATTTAAGCCAGCTTAAAGACAGCTTATTTTGTAATACTTTAGAATATTCACAATTTTATTTAAAACTGGATTATTAATTGAGTCAGGCGTTACTTTGCGGCAATCCATCACTATGTGGGCAGTCAAAAGTTTTACTTAGTTAAGATCCGCGACAAGCAAAACAATAACAGAAAATTAATAATGTGTGATCTTCTTCTCTGGATACGTGTCGTTTACAAGATGGAAAAGTGGCAATGTGTGTTTGGTATTGTATATAGTGGTTGGTGGGTGGAGAATTGATGGCCGATTTTCGGCAAATTTTTGGTTTAAGTTCCAAATAAATCCACTTCATCCAGCAGAAAAACACACATTATTAATTCTCTGTTATTGTTTTGCTTGTCGCGGATCTTAGCTAAGTAAAACTTTTGACTGTCCACATTAAAACTGGATGTCCCGGTGAACTCCGTTTCACGTACAACTTATGTTCCCCTGTATTATTTATCTTCTCCTGGTATGTTTACTTAAATATGCAATACTTTTCGAAATCGCACAAAAGAAACGACAGTTTTGTATAACAATACGTCCGTTAGACAATAAGGCCGTCACGAACGCCATCTATTGAAAGTAACAGAACGACCATCTCAGCACTAAAACGACTGAAAAGAATGTATATATATTTATATACATCTATGAAAACCTAATTCCGGTACATAACATCCTATACATAAAACACAAAGATAAAAACGAAATGACGAACAAAAATGGCACATGAGGCCAGCGGAGGATGAGGTAGCCGCTCCGCTCGCACCAGCTGGCACCCCGGAAGTATGTCAAGTGTGCCTTAACGAGGGAAAACACCCGGGTAGAGCGTCGCAACACGGCTAACGGCACACACGCTGCGCACGAAGGACGCCACCTCTCATTTCAGTCGGAAAAGAACTTAGCTAATCCAATAAGTATAACTAACCGAACGTTTTCCGCGTTATTTGTGAGACTATTTGTTTGACACATTCCATGCCACGTGACCATCTTCGGCCCATTGCCTTTCCATCTCGTAAAAAAATATCCTTAACCTAAATACATCCGTAACCTTAGTCTGGTATGCAGGGAAAAGTGGAAGGAAACCGAGCGCGTAGTAGATTTCCGATTCGGTGAACGGACCAGGTGAAGATCGCTCTCAATATCCCCCTACATGAATGCATGAAGAAGGCAGCCGTGAAGGATGAATGGAGGCGTCTGATTGAACAGGCCACAACTATTAATAACGACCACGACTGCTCTGCCAAGAGCATGACGATATAATAGAACAACGGACGGGATTACTAGACTCGGAATAAATATCTGTAGTTATATATAGTAATCTGTAGTTATATCTGTATATATATATATATATATATATATATATATATATATATATATATATATATATATACAAATATAAATCAGGTCTTCGTTAACCGATGTTGTCGACAAATTCTCGGAATCTTCTGGCCCGAGAAAATATCCAACGAATGCCTGCTGGATCTTTGTCACGAACCGCCGATTGGACTTCAAATCTTGCGCCGCAAGTGGACTTGGATAGGCCATACTCTCGAAAAGAACCCTGACCACACTCCCAGACAGGCGCTGGAATGAACTCCTCAAGGGAAAAGGAAGCGAGGACGACCCAAACACACATGGAAGCGCTCCGTAGCGGCCGAGATGAACTCCATCGGGTTGACGTGGCCTGAAGTGAAGCGCGTCGCTCAAGACCGATTCCAATGGAGAAGCACTGTGGACGCCCTCTGCCCCACCTCGGGGACATAGGACCATAAGAAGAATACATATATTTATTACGATGACTGTTGACTCCGTGGGCGGGGGGCTAACACATATCTATCAAAAAAGAAAATACATTTTTTTTTTGTAAAACACGCCTGCATGTATCCCGCGTGGAGTGTTTTCCTCGGGACGATTGCGCTCGTGGCCGATAAAAGCCGATATCGATATGTTATCGCTGTATCGACGCAATCTAGTTCGCGTTATCCACATTGTAACACTGTTATTAATCTTTAATTTCATCATTCACATTTAATAAAACCATTATCGATATTAATTTTTTATACGTTTGAGAGCTTTTGACACCTTTCTTTTTACATTACTTGTATGGACAGTCAGAATTTTACTTAGTCAAGATTCGCTTAAATCAACAATACATACGTACTGTACTGGATCTTTGGTGGGGGAGGTTCTTCTTAGAATTAAAACTCTCTTTCCATTATATTATTTTATTCTTGCGCGCTCATATATCATTATTTTAACACATATAACTCATTTGTGCACGGAAGGATCAGATAATTATCTTGGTCTCTATCAAATGAATAATATTCTCTAATTAATCTAGTTGTATATCTTCAATCTTAATTAGTTATTCCGGAAAGGTGACATGTCAGGTGTTTTTATGAAACTATTTCTTTTTTATTATAAACTAGCTGACCCGGCAAACTTCGTACCGAATGTTTCAACATTAGTAAAAAATGTGGTCAAAACTTAACAGGAACAAAAAGAAATCGTAATCAATAAAAAAATGAAAACAAAAACTTCACTTTTGAATTTAATTCAATTTCTGAACGACTTTTAAATTTAATTGATTTTTGAACGACGGGACGAACATCAAATATTTGACAGGTAGAAATAGTTTCTAAGGGAAAACAAAATTGGTGCTTTTAATGTATGTATTTCTAATATTTTTATCATATTTACTCAAGTTTTAAACCTTCCCTAGACTTCCAAAAATAATTCAAAACCAAAACGGTCGGTCCACCCGTTCTCGAGTTTTAGCGAGACTAACGAACAGCAATTCATATTTATATATATTTATATATATATATATATATATATATATATATATATATATATATATATATTTATTCCAAATACATTCTCGATACATTGCTATTTGATATGATCTGTCACGTGAACCATTGTACTCCAGCACGGTTGGGTAGAAAGTTCGACGTAAATAATTCATGACCTGCCTTTATCTAACTGCAACCGCAACTGAACCTACGTGTGTTTACTTTGACTTGTATATTATTCAGTGGATTCGTATAAAATTGCCGTTTTGTGCTATTCACTGCTAAGTGTGGTTATGTAGAGGCGTAGAATGGGGTGGGCTACGAAACTTGTAGCGGGTCTACGTGCGATCTACGACGTCAATGGTACTACTCACTCGTTTCGATAATAATTTATGATTCATTTGCCCTTTCGAAAGTTTACATTAAAATAAAGTAGAGACGTTTAATAAGTTACTTTTTTAACTTATATAGAATTATCCTTACTTTTTTAACTTATAATAATTTCATCTCTCAGCATCATATCCTTTTTACCATGGGGAGTGCTCCGATTAATTGTTTGGAATAATTCCGACCGCTGAATTCCATTACCCCACACTTCCCCACATGGAAAGTTTCATCCCCAGCACCTGGATGTGCGTTTTTCCAGAAACTTCTTTCCACACACCACTACCCTGTGAAACCAGCTACCTTCCGAGGTCTTTCGACATTGGCAACTTCAAAAAACAAACTTTTATATACCTAAAAGGCTGGTAACGCTTCAGTGTAACTCCTGCGGTGTCGCGGTAGTCTATGGGCGGCGTTGATTGCTTTACATCAGATGGCACGCTTGCTCGTTTGCCCTCCTATCACATAAAAAAAATAAAGATTCTGACTGTCCACATTACAGTTATTTAATATTCTATCAGCCACAAAGTGCCACATACCGTAGTATGTGGCACTTTGTGGCTGATGATTCATCGTCCACATTACGTATAATGTGGACGATGAATCTGACATGTATATATATTTTTATATAAAGCCTTGTAACGACACCCTAATATATATGATAGGCGGGGGACCATAGTGGTGTCGGTGTGAAGCAATTTTGGGAACGATTACTTTTTAAACGACTTTAAAAAAAAATTACAGGAAACAATGTAGGGACAATAACATACAACTGACAGAGGACGCGACCTTGACAGTATTGGAAAGCTGCCAACCGACGTAGCCCATCAATTTACTACAGCTCACGGCATGGCTTTCACCAATGATTCGCCGTGCAAATACTTCATAAATATGAAAATATCGATGCGAAAACGTCGTAAATAACACAGATGTCGATAAGTTTTTTTTACATATTCTCTTCTTCTCTTTGATGGCAATTAGTTATAACTATTATGCCAGTGTCAAGTAAAATAGAATAACATTAAATCTCTTGAAATATAACTCTTGATATCTTATCACGTTACGTCTTTATAAAATGGTGGCAATTCTGCCAAAATCTTCTATGGATTTTTTCAGTCAACTTAAAAAGTCACGATACACGTATTTATTTCATATCAGTTCATTTATACGCGTTAATCGAACTATATTGTTTAATACACCACCACAATTAAACAATGTAAATGATAATAATATAAGAATATTAAAATGAAATAAAAGCACAACGTCACTGATGTCAGTTGGCGGGAAAAGTCCTATTACATATTCGCGATTGCGACGCCTCCGACGGTGCGGATATTTGTGGGCGGGGGTGATCGATTACCAACAGGTTACCGCATGCTCGTTTGCCTACTGTACTACAAAAAAAAACAAATTTAGTAGAAGTTGAAAAAACTGTGGCAATATATGAAACAAACAAACAAATATACGGGGGTCACCAGTGATAAATCAAATTCAGGTTCATAAGAAGCCTTAATTAAAAACTAGACCTACATTTAATTAAAGATAAAAGGATAGATATTATTTCTGTAAGCAGCTTCCGGGTGGAGACCCACCCCACACATTTAATAAAGCCCCATCCGGTTAACGCCAGAAAGTGAAATGGCAGCACAAATTTAATTGTCCGAAAGCTATAATTGATCCGACGTGATTTTAGACATTCAACGACACTCTTTTTACTATAATTGTCGAGTGGTTCTTATATGTTTTTTTATGGGATAGGAAAGCAAGCGTATCGCCTGATGGAAAGCAATCAATGCCGACCATGTACAACCGCGACAACACAGTAGTCAGGGAAGCGTTGCCGGTCTTTTAGGTATGTGTAGGCTTGTTTTTTGAAGGTTCCAATGTCGTATCGGTCTGGAAAGACCGCCGAAAATAGCTGGTTCCACAGAGTGGTGGTGCGTGGAAAGAAGTTTCGAGAGAAGCGCACAGTGGTGGATCGAGATGGTGGGGATGAAATGGGGATGGTTTCTTTATGGCGAGTGGAATTCGGCGGCAGGGATTATCCGTAAACAATTTCTCGGAGCACTCCCTATGGTAAAAGCGATGTTAGGTAGAGAGAGGTGTCTGCTAAACTGTCCTACTTACAACTCCTAACCGGAATGAATAATCTATCATCTTACCTTGCAACCACGCCAGCTTCCGTCGCACAATTTGGTAGATAGCATCAAAGATTACGACGAATGGGATACTTCTGTTCACAGGTACATCTAACACATTTTATATAAGGCTAGAAACACATCACGTGAAAAATCTTGTCGCGGAGTATGGGAGTGAAATTGTAAACCGAGACGGCTTACGGTAAACCGACCGATTCAGGTTACGTAGCTTGAATAGAGATGTCCTCTCGACTCTATACAGGGTCACTTGCTCGTGGACGTGAGCATACGGTAGAGACCAAGATATTATCAATATTTGACATCTACCAAGCGTCCTATGACTCTTCTCTATTTTTTTCTGCGATAATTTAGCGATTATTAGGCGAACATCGTAGCAGAAATTTTATTTGCTATTGAAATTTTTGTTGCAGAAAATTAACTGGTCAATGGAAAGTTAAAAATATCTTCATTATTAATGGAGTCGGGCGTTACTTTGGGGAAATCCATCACTATGTGGACAGACAAAAGTTTAACTTAGCTAAGATCCGCGACAAGCAAAACAATAAGTTAAGTCGGTAAGTTTTTGGTTTAAGTTCCAAATAAATCCACTTCATCCAGTAGGAAAACACACATTATTAATTTTCTGTTATTGTTATTGTTTGTTTATTTATGTGTATTGCTTGTCGCGGATCTTAGCTAAGTAAAACTTTTGACTGTCCACAAATATCTTCGTTAATAGCTAACATGGTACGGTATGGACACATTCTGAATATTTTCAGATAGAGTAATAAAAACATCAATATATTCTACATATCAGCAGTAAAACACACCATAGAACGCCGAAAATACCATAGATAGAGCGTCACATAAAGCGCTATTATCGCGTGTTTTATGGCGGCCTTTAGAGCCAGCAATAAAGATATCGACCCGCTAATAAAATTTGTATCCAACAGGCGCCATCACAACCTTTGAATACAAACATAATTATAGCTTTTTTTTATGGGATAGAAAGGCAAACGAGCAGGCGTGTCACCTGGTGTAAAGCAATCAACGCCGCCCATAGACATCCGCAGTGCCATAGGGCAGTGCAGAAGCGTTGCCGGCCTTTATGGAAAGGAGGTGGGAACTCAACCCCTCACCGGACGAAGCGCGGTAGCTAAGATACCACTCAGACGCCGGTTTTCTGCGGCAGTGTGGTGCTTCCCCAGGCGAGCCGGCCCATTCATACTAGACAAATACTGTGCCATTCTTGACAAAGTATTCTTTTGCAGCGTGGCTCTAACACTACCGAATAGTACATAACAATATATGTATTTATATGTCGTGTTCAAATTAATGATTTCTATGCATCGAACTCAAAACGTCCAAAATAATGCATATCATTGTTTACAAATATGAGTTTGTCGTAGAATGAAGTCTTGGCTACGTAACATAAGGGTGTGGATCAGAATAGCTAGTGCTCTAGAACTGTATCGCATTGCGAAAGACAGGAAGAGTTGAACTGAATTGGCTGCCAACCTTCGCTAGTCTAGAAGAGAAGAGAGTGTTTACAATATTTAACTTACCCCTGATAGAGATTACTTCTACGGGAACCAACATCACGTCTATATGCTAACTTACCTGCAAAAAACAAAATATATATTTATGCAATGAAACATTTATAAATTATATACAATGAAATAAGCCTTAAAAAACGATGTGTCATTATATTGTCTATATATTAGTTAATGATTAGAAATTTTATACCCCTTCCTAAGCATTATGCACGCACGGAAGAGTTTGTCATTTGACATAATTAAGTTCATGCGGAGAAATAGTACTTCATTTTCTAAGAGTGCCTCTCCGACTTGCGAAGGTTGGCTGCAAATTCAGCTGAACTCTCCTCTCTTCCATCGCGAGGTGTGACAGTTCTGAAGCACTCGCTATCCCGGTCTACTTCCCGATATTACGTAGCCAAGACTTCCTTCTCCGACCAACATGTCTTTTGCCCGTGACTTTTCCCATCATGATCAGTTGCAACAATCTGTACCTGTCATGTCTCGTGACCCAGTTAAGCAACTGTGAGAAGCGGATGGGTGTAGGAGGGGACGGGGAGGGGGGGGGGGTTTAGGCCTCCAGAACTGAACCGCTCACCTGACGAAGCGCGGTAACTAAACTTCCACTCGGACGCCGGTTTTCTACAGAAGTGTGGTACTTCCCCGAGCGAGCTACAGACAAATAATATGCCATTCTTGACAAAGTGTTCGTCTGCAACATGGCTCTACCACAATAAATTTTACTCATTTACGCAACACAACGTCTGACTCCAGCAATAATTAATAAAGCCTTTTGTCGTTGATTTACTTGAATTTAAAATGTAATACATTTATTTGCAATTAAAATGCAAAAAGAAATCTTTCAAAACTGTTTTAAAATAGCGAGTGCTTAACGTTAAGCTTTTATGGAATACAAGTAAGCCGACCAGTGTTGATGATACAAAGGAGCGAGGTTATTCGCCTCCGGAAGTCCCCCCGCCGGAGATAGCAAAGAGATCTTTTTAATATCTCGAGCTTCTAGATGTTTTTTATACAATAGACTACTGGAGTTAGCAGACTTATACAGGTTTTTATATATCCGGATAAAAATGCAAGTTTTATTTATTACATTTCATTTAAGAATATAATTATAATAAGAACACCATTATTGTAGTTCATGTTGATATAGAAAAACTGTATACAAAATTACTGAATTTTCCTTACACAGAACTAAAATCACAGGCACAACGCAATGAGCATTAAGAAATTTACAATTTTTTTGACACTCTCAGGAGAGCAATCAACACCGCCCATAGACATCCGCAGCGCTATAGGCAGTGCGGAAGGGTTGCCGACCTTTAAGGAAAGTGACATTATGGGAGTGGGAAGGGGAGGGGCAGGGTATTAGGCCTACGGATTTCATCCGCTCAGTGTTAGTAGCTAAGCTACCACCCAGACGTCGGTTTTCTGCGGGAGTGTGGTACTTCCCCGGGCGAGCCTACAGACAAATATCATGCCATTCTTGACAAAGTATTCGTGTGCAGCATGGCTTTCCCACTGTCGAACGTGACTGAAATCCCTTAAAAAATTATCGACAAATCAGAGCTTGTGAAATACAAATGATTTACGTCCTGCGTATTAGTATCTTCGGCCGGCACTTCTATCTGCTACACCTCGTAATGAATATTTAAACAAAAATCGATAGGGGCGCGCATTCCCGCCTGCGCTGAGTTACAAAGGCGCAGTTCAGACCCGCGACATCTGCGGTGATGGACAACACGCGACACTAATGAGCCTCGGCTAAGATGTGCATAACAGTTCCTACATCCATATATGTGAAAAATTTTATTCAATAATTTAACAAGTTATATAAAAAGTCATTCCTATCGTTTCCAGCGATCTACACTCTCCGCTACTGACAGTATTTAGTCCTAAATTCTGCAAAATGTCCTGCTAAATATCTTATATAAGATAATATTTCTCCCAATACAAAACTAAAATTAATTAATTATACTTAATTAATGATTTAATATTTGAAAAAAACTGTATTTACACCAAGTGCCATCCACTATAACTTGATTGAATGAAAAAGTATTTTATTGACGAGTGAAAATTTGAACAAGAAGCAGGAATTAAATAAAATTTTGGACCGCTTCTGCACTGCCTTTGGCACTGCGAATATCTATGGCCGGCGTTGATTGCTTTCGATCAGGTGACACGCCTGCTCGTTTGCCTTCTTATCCTATAAAAAAAACTGCTATGTTCTCATGTATATACGACGTAGGGGCATTGAAGAGACGAGGGTATATGTTCAAAAGCCGGCAACGTATTAGAGATGCCTCCAGCGTTGCGGATGTCTATGATCGGCGGTGATCACTTACCACCGGGTGACCCGCTAGTTCGTTTGCCCGCTCTGCCATAATATATAAAAATATATAAAGACATAAAACTTTACCAATCTAGAATACAAAACCGTAAAGGATAACGCTTTATATTTTAACAAAAAACAAAAAAGGGCCCTTTGTGTAGAACAATACGGTATTTTTATATAAGCTCTTATTAAATTCACACAGAGAACTAAAATATGAGTCAACATAAATATCCTAGAACCATCGTAAATTGACATCATGAGTTGTTACGTTACCTCGGGGAAAGTGTGATACTTTCCCCGAAGTAACGTATGAATGCCGCAATATTTGAGTAACAAATAAGTTTTGTTACTCAAATATTGCGATCTTGCGTTCGCCTATGTTGTCCCTTGTGTGCCTAACATTGTTTTTATTCTACGAACACATACCTTTGAAACCGCCTGATGAAAAGATTATTCTTCAGATTGAATACACGTAAAAATATTTCAAATTATATATATATATATATATATATATATATATATATATATATATATATATATATATATATATATATATACAAATATATATACACATATATATATATATACATATATATATATATACATATATATATATATATATATATATATATATATATATATATATATATATATATATATATATATATATAGTCACGCCTGCCTCCCGTAGGGGCAGCAAGAGACCACAGATCTCGATCTGCTACGATCTCGGCATACTATCTTTGCTTCCACCACCTTCCGGGGTAGCTTAGCTACCGCGCTTCGTCTGGTGAGCGGTTGAGTTCCGGAGACCCAACACCCCTCCCCCCTCCCGTAACGACACTTTCCTTAAAGACTGGCAACGCTTCAGCACTGCCTGTGGCACTGTGGATGTCTATGGGCGGCGTTTATTGCTTTCCATCTGGTGACACGCCCACTCGTTTGCTGAATAGTTGTTCAGCCAGATGGTGGGAATGTAACTTTTCTTTGTGGTCAGATGTGAGGTAGTGTAATTCAGCGGCCTGAATTATTACGCATAATTCCTTGGAACACTCCCTCCATGGTGAAATTGAAATTTTAACTGCTTTTAGTTTACATCGACCTAAAGATTGTATCCTTAACAACAATGCAGTCAGAATTCTTACTTGGCTAATATACGCGACAACCAAACAAAAATAAACAAATTATCATGTGTGTTTTTTACTGGAAGAAGTGGATTTATGGGGAACTTAAATATTAGCGACCACTAATCAACTACACCAACACCAAACGCACACCACCACTCTTGAGTGATAGTGTGTGTTTGGTGACTTGTCTGGACTTCTCGCGAATCTAAGCTAAGTAAAAATTCTGACTGTCCACATAGTAACGATTTTCCACAAAGTAACGCCTAACTATATTATCTTAATAACAAGACATATATATACGGGAGAAAAGAATATATATGAAATGCATTTGGTAATATGCGTATATGTCAATGGGGACGAGATATTTGATGTCAAATAAGAATCTTTATTATGCTTTCATTATAATAGCTACACAGTAGCTACGAACCTACGCCCGCAAGCTACGAACTACGAGAGACGTTGGTTTCGAAGTAATTTTTGCAAATTGTACAAGTAACCTCTGTTTCTTAAATAAACTGTGTTCACGTACTAAGAACAACAAATGGTTTTCTCTGAGATTTAATTAACAAAGGAACGGATGGTTACTTTATATTTCAAGTTTTTAAGATAAATATTTATTTATTTGAAACTTCTGCACAAAGTGCAAAACAGGCGGACTTAATGCCATTAAGCATTCTCTACCAGTCAACCTGCGGGCGAATCAGAGAAAATTGATTTGGAGGTGGTGCAGCTTGAAATTAAAAATAAAAACTACTTATATAAATTTTACAAATACTTATATAAATTTTATAAATTTTAAAATTGATTTGGAGGTGGTGCAGCTTGAAATTAAAAATAAAAACTACTTATATAAATTTTACATTTTTTTATGGGAAAGCAATCAACGCCGCCCATAGACTTCCGCACTTCCTAAATAAGGCTTTAAAATATGCTCAGTACCTAGAACGTAGTTCTGGAATTGGAGGTCCCGTATATATTTGTATATATGAGACAGTACAGTACAAGAATGGGATAATAATTGTCTGTAGCATGAATGGGTCGGCTCGCCCGGGGAAGTACCGCACTCCCGCAGAATACCGGCGTCTGAGTGGTAGCTTATCTACGGTGAGCGGCTGAGTTCCGGAGGCCCAACACCCCCCCTCCCTCAACCCCTCCCATTCCCACTCCCATAATGACACTTTCCTTAAAGTTCAGCAACGCTTCCGCACTGCCTATGGCGCTGCGAATGTCTATGAGCCCGTTTGCCCCCCATCCCATAAAAAAAAACACTCAGTATTCTCCTCATGCAAGCCCGCCGGTTGAGGGTACTCTTGACGATTGTATCGGACAATGAATAAATGAACAGCCTAAATAAAACTACGTTTAGCGTTGTTTCGCGACAGAAGCACACCACTGGCCGACCGCCAGTTCAGTTTCGATGTCAATGTCATAAGCACACCAACCATTACGCGCCGTACGTCCAGGCGGGCGCAGTCCATTAGCTCGCTAACGACGCGCTCTGCTTTCAGTGGAGGTTTCGCCCCACATTGCCATTTACTTGGCGGCTCATAACGTGGGGCTATTTATTTGTCAAATTAAGGTATGTGTGTGTGTGTATATGTATGTGTGTGTATATATATATATATATATATATATATATATATATATATATATATATATATATATATATATATATATATATATATATATATATATGTATATACCATAGGACCCGGGGTCGGGCTCCCCCGGGGACTATGGTGCCTTACCTCAGTATGCAGGGCTCTACTGGGGCTGACCTCCATCCTCCCTTGCAGCTCGTGGGATTCACTAAGACGAATTTAATATACCTAATTTGTCGAAAAATGACGGCGACGTGGTTCGCCACCCGTCACGTCCTGATTCTCACGAGGGCGAAAAGCGACGAATGACCAGCTGTTTCGCTGCGATGAATGGCAGCGGATGGAGCTCTGTGATCACTGCCAACCCCTGCGGGGCATAGGCGTGAATATATAAAATAATATATATATATATATATTTTGTTTTAAAGATTATACTTCTAAACCGACACACGGACGCTGTACACGTAAAAAATATTATGGGATAGCAAGGCAAACGAGCAGGCGTGTCACCTGATAGAAAGCAATCAACGCCGCACATCGACATCCGCATCGCCGTGTAGGTTTATTTCGATTTTGAAACACCACCTGAGAGTAGCTGCTTCTACAGGGTAGTTGTGCGTGGAAAGAAATAATTTAGGGAAAAACGCACCGCAAACGGGATGAAACTTTTCTATATGGCGAGTTGTGCGGGAATGAAATTCAGCGGCCGAAAATATTCTAAACAATTCCTCGGAGAACTCCCCATGGTAAAAGTGATAAAAGATGCTTTCACACAAGGATTATCGATATCGATATAGGCTTATCGACCATATTTATATTAAGTTGTAGGTCGAATAATCCTTGTTTGAAAGCGATAATTAAGGTTATTTACCTAATTCTGCCACCGGAAACGCGATACATCCAAACGTTTTTGTGTAAAAAACATATTTTGTAAAATAATATAAAAATGGAGAGCTATTTCGTTAGTCTCGCTAAAACTCAAAAACGGCTCGACCGATTTGACTAATTTTTTTTTATTTTTTTTTTTTGCTTTAATACAGGGAAGGTTTACGAACAAAAATATAGGAAAAGAACATGAAAGAACAGCCTGAAAAATTAAAATTTCTTTTTCTGCAACTTATTTTCAGTAGATGGCGTTCGTGATGGCTTAATCGTCTAACGGACGTGTTGTTATACAAAACTGTGGTTTCTTTTGCGCGATTTTGAAAAGTATTGCACACTTAAGCACTTACATACCAAAAGATAAGTACAGGAGAAAATAAATTGTAGGTGAAACGATATTCACCGGGCCATCTAGTTTTGTATAAAAATACAAGCTTCCCTTGCGACTCATGGGATTCACTATGACGAATTTTAATATACCAAATTTGTTAAAAATGACGGCGACGTGGTTCGCCACCCGTCACGTCCTGATTCCCACGAGGGCAAAAAGCGACTAACAGAGAACCGTTTCGTTACGATGAATGTGAGAGGAAGGATGGATGAAAATATGAATGAAGCGTGGACGAGGAAGGTGTGCCGGGATTGGATGGAGATCTGTGGTCTCTGTCTACCCCTACAGGAAACAGGCTTGACAATATGTATGTACAAGCTTTAAGGCATACTGGTTATCTCAAAATTATCTTGTTGAGTCGACCGAGTATGGCGACATGGAAATTCCACGTATTGTAAATGAAAAATCAACAGAAATTTTACGCCATGAAAGTCTCTACTATATAAATTTAGCAATTACCTAGTTTATAAGCAAAGTTTCGATGCACAGGAATTTAATTAATTCCCGGCGCCATACAAAATGTAAAGGTGGGTACATGAAAAACGAAATACTCACGTTCCACTGCGGACTCCGTCGCTGGTCTAAACAAAAATTAATATTAAAAGTTTCATATAGCCATGTCATTTCAGGATATTATCTGAGCCTTTTAAACTCATAGAGATTACATTAATCATTCAACAGCGCCCTGATGAACAAAGAAATGCGCCGTGAGACGTAAAAGCTATTTTATTATAGATTTCGGCTTTACATTTTTGTAATTGGCTCAATAGAACAAAACAACAACATAGAAAAAAATTAAAATCAATTCCTACTTTCTTCCAGCGATCTACACGCTTCACCACTGACGGTATTTATTTCTTAATTTATATTCTGCTAAATAAGTAAAACTGAAATTTTTATTCTTTATTTATATATTCACGCCTATCCCCCGCAGGGGTTGGCAGAGACCACAGAGCTCTATCCGCTGCCATTCATCGCAGCGAAACGGCTCGTCATTGGTCGCTTTTCGCCCTCGTGAGAATCAGGACGTGACGGGTGGCGAACCACGTCGCCGTCATTTTTTCGACAAATTAGGTATATTAAATTCGTCTTAGTGAATCCCACGAGCCGCAAGGGAGGATGGAGGTCAGCCCCAGCAGAGCCCTGCATGCTGAGGTAAGGCACCATAGTCCCCGTGGGAGCCCGACCCCGGGACGATCGGCACGCTTTCGACTAGGCTCGCCCCTAGCCACGCATCCATTGGCACGGCAGACCGTGGATTGAAATTATTAAATTAGATTTAATGAATTAATTAATATGATTAATGGAATTCCGCAAAGTAACACATGATACTTTGCGGATATCCATTACTATGTGGACAGTCAGGACTTTTACTTAGCTAAGATCCGCGACAAGCAAACAAAATAGAAAAATAATGATGTGTGTGTATCTTTTACTGAAAGTAGTGGATTTGCGGGGAACTTAACTAAATCTTTCCGAGAAAACGGCCGTCGGCAATTCTCCACTTCCCAACCACTATCAAGAATACCACCCCCACGACGGCCGCCATCGGCACCAAGGAAGAGTCACGGGATCTCTTAAAGAACTGCTTCTGCCGGGGCTCCTCCGGCGCCTGGCTCACTAAGCCCGTCTCGAGGGTTGCGTGAGTTCGCTACCCCCGACACCCTCGCGGTGTTTAACCGGTTATTCCTGCCATAGGGAACCACCGTCCTCCTTAAGGCCGCTTGTATCAAGAATACCAACACTAAGCAGACACCACCACTCTTCCACATTGTACACGTCACTTGTTTCGCCTCAACACAAGGCATAATCAGGTATAGTAGGTAGACGGTAGGTAGTATAGTAGTATAGTATAGTAGGTAGACAATAGGTAGACAGGACTTAACGGTTGTCTTCCGGAGAGTCTACGAGGCTTTTCTTCCGGTAAAAAGCACATCATTATTTTTTTATCTTAGCTAAGTAAATCTTCTGCCTGTTCACGAATTAATTAATATTTGATAAAACTGTATTATTACGGGTATACCCTTGTTAACATTAAATAGTTATAAATTTTTCATGGAAAAGATAGGCAAACGAACAAGCGGATCAACTGTCTTCAGTACTAAGGACACTGCAAATGTGTTGCCTCCCCTAGGGTAAGATTGTGAATAATGAGATGGGGAGATGGAAATGATTAGCAACCGCCGCCCATATACATCTGCAATACTAAGGCCACTGCAAATGCGTTGCCTACCTTAGGGTAAAATGTGAATAATGAGATGCGGAGAAGGAAATGGTTAGCAACCGCCGCCCATGAACACCTTCAATACTAAGGCCACTGCGAATATGTTGCTTACCTTAGGGTAAGAATGTGAATAATGAGAGGTGAAGAAGGAAATTATTAGCAACTGCCGCCCATAAGCATCTTCAGAACTAAGGGCACTGCAAATACCTTGCCTAACTTGCCTTTCTTCTTCCCATTTGATTATGCATATCCTTACAATGTGCATAATGAAATGGGAAGAAGAAGAAAGGCAAGCAAGAAGAAAATAAAGAAAGAGGAAGGAAGGGACTGAGTCTCCAGGTCCTTGCTCTTGTTGTTTGAAACGCGAGAACAGACGAAACAGACCAGCTTGTGAGAAAAAATAAAATTTCTGGCAACCGTAGATTTTTTTAACAGTTCGGGAGGGACCAGCGTCTTGTAGTGGACTATTAAAGCCTACTCATAATGATGTGTCTCTATTATACCAAAATTATTTTACTCTCATTATATAAAGTATCAGTGTTAGCTTTCTAATGACGAGGTTCTCCGACAAGTCAAGCAAAAACGTGAACTTTTGCAGACCGTCAAAGGTAGAAACATTGCTTACTTGGATCATATCATGAGCATGACAGGTACAAGTTGCTGCAACTGATCATGATGGGAAAATCGCGGGCAAAACGAAAGTCTTGGCTACGTAATATCAGGGAGTGGACCGGGATAGCGAGTGCTCCAGAACTAATGCACCTCGCGAAGGAGTAGCAAAGTTGTGCTGAATTCACTGCCAATCTTCGCAGGAGAGGCACTCTTAGAAGAAGAAGAATATAAAGTAGTAGGAGCGACAAAGTTTCTACTTTCCAAAACTTGCCGATTCGTTTTCACCGAACAATTATAATGCCACGTACATAAAAACTTAACCAAGTTTTTATGTACGTGGGACGTCGTATGCCCCGGGGATGTTTTACAGCAGTTTAATATTCCACGGCCGATATGCCCAGGTAATTTGTGTTCGAAAACATTTTTTTATATTTATTTCAGTAACATTACTCGCGTAATGAAATTCCAGTACCGCATTTACGATACCCATCCAAAATTTTCAGCTTGCAGCTTTACAGTACTTAAGTTGCCCTTTTTCAGAGAATGATGAAGATGAGAAGCTAATAACAATACGTAAAATAATATTTTTACGCGGTCTTATATATTATTCGAGGATTATGGTATTGGTACACGGGTACGCGACCCCGGCCTCCCGAGCTATTACCGTATTACTCCTTATCTTTCGTAGCGGTGGTATCATATCCCCATCATCCGATCTAAATCAATAGTTCCTTTTCCCTGCACTTTTTATTCTTCTCTATCGTTTTCCCTTCCTCTCCACCAATCCACGGTCCGCCGTGTCAACGGATAGGTGGCTAGTGGCGAGCTTAGTCACAAGCGTGCCGACCGTCCCGTGATCGGACCCTCCCGGGTACTATACTGCCTTACCTCAGCATGCGAAGCTCTGCTGAGGCTGACCTCCATGCTCCCTTGCGGCTCGTGGGATTTATTATAACGAATTTTAATAAACCTAATTTGTTAAAAAATGACGTGTTTCGCCCGTCACATCCTGATTCCCACGAGGGCGAGAAGCGACTAACGGAGAGCCGTTTCTCTACGTTGAATGTGAGCGGAAGAATAGATGAACAGATGGATGAGAGTGAAGATAGCAAGGAAAGTATGCTGATATCGTAGCAGATGGAGATCTGTGGTCTCTGCCTACCCCTACGGGAAACAGGCGTGACAATATGTATACAGGGTATCCCAGAACTCAACGTCAAGCCGAAACGGGGTGATTGTAAGCATCATGAGAAAAATCAGAAAGAAAAATCGATCTGAAGATCTTAAAATTAAGAACCTACCAAGAGCTTGTGCGAATAAAAAACATTTTAACTGAGTAAAAGTAATGGGTTAGCAAAAATCGGGTTACAAGAGGTTTTTATTTTACTCGTTAAAAGATGTGTATAAGTGGGGTTGATTGCTTTCTATTAGGCACCCTATTTACTCGAAGAAAAATAAACGTAAATCAATCAACATGGCCAGACCAAATATTAAGGTGGTAATAGCACCTTAATATTTTCAGAAACGCTACATGTGTGTTATACTTCTTTTTTTATTCATTGCAGTTGGCAGCGTGCCAATATCTTATCATCAACTTCATAAACGTCTAGAGTTACTTTCTCAACGTAAAATCAACACAACTGTTCACATTACATTAATGTGGACAGAGTTTTTGATTGGCTAAGATCCGCGATAAGCAAATAAAAGCAGAAAAATAAGGAAAGACGACCGATTGGCTCAGTGGCGGGGCCCTCCGCCCGCGGAGTCAATGGTCGCGGGTTCGATTCCCGCATCGGAATAAATATTTATATGGATTTATAAATGTTTATTCCAAGTCTGGTAACCCCCCCAATCCGCATTTCCTTTCCTTTCCTCTCTATCCTTTCCCTTCCTCTCCGCCAATCCACGGTCTGCCGTGCCAATGGATGCGTGGCTAGGGGCGAGCCTGGTAATCGTGCCTAACGTCTCGGGGTCGGGCTCCCCCGGGGACTATGGTGCCTTACCTATGGTGCCTTGGTGGCTGACCTCCATCCTCCCTTGAGGCTCGTGGGATTCACTAAGACGAATTTAATATACCTAATTTGTCGAAAATGACGGCGACGTGGTTCGCCACCCGTCACGTCCTGATTTTCACGAGGGCGAAAAGCGACCAATGACGAGCCGTTTCGCTGCGATGAAATGGCAGCGGATGGAGCTCTGTGGTCTCTGCCAACCCATGCGGGGGATAGGCGTGAATATATAAAAAAATAAGGAAAGTAGATTTAAAGAACACATTATCTAAATCTTACCGATAAATGTCTTCTGTCTTCAATTTCCCAACCACTGTCACCAAAACCACGCACACATCACCACATTCCCACAATGTACACGACACGGGTTTACATCAACAAGACGCATCATCAGGTACAGTAGACTCTACGGAAGACTACCGTTAAGTCTATATACACACATAATAATGGATTTCCGCAAAGTAACGCCTGACTCTATTAATTACATTTTTTTTAATAGCCCATATATGTCCCACTGCTGAGCACGGGCCTCTCCATTTCTGGAGGAACGGACGTTAACCCACCAAGCTTATCCAATGCGGATTGGCGGAGTTAGACTTAGACTTGGAATAAATATTTATAATCTATACATATATTTATTCCGATGCGAGGATCGAACCCGCGACCATTGGTCTCCGCGGGCGCAGGACCCCGCCACTGAGTCGTTTGGCAATCACATTACATTTAACAAACTGTATTAATTCGCGCCGCTATATCAAATACTAATTTACTTTGTAAGCTGGCAGTTCGAGCGAAAACTACGACCTACGCCGGCGGCGTACAGTAATTCCCATGGAGGCCTAGAGTCCAACGGCAGTCGAAAGCCACCGCGGCGTCAGTTTCGTGCCGGCAGCCGAAGTGTTCGCACGTGTCCACGCTTGTCACGTCGCCGGTGCCGGCGGGATATCGCGGCGGTAGTTGAAAACTTCGCACGTGACCGAAAAACCGTGTGTTGGGAGAGAGAGGGAAGTGTCGCGCGATGTAGTCAATGATCCTAGTGTTGAAACAGTTTTAGCTGGAAGTACATTCGATTCGGCGTTAGCGCTAATGGCATCGTCACCAGAGGTAAATATTGACGACTGCCCGAGTGAGTGTCCGGGCGCGAAATCACGTTCCATTCGTGTGTATTCTTTGCCGATTCCATTTCGCTTTTCATCAGCGTGTTTACCCCAAAAATTCAATAACCACCGTGTGCACACATACTTCTCCATATCGACCGGCACATGACTTCGTACACATCAAAAGTGAATACAACCGAGTTGAACAAAATATAGGAACGCACTCAAAGCGAATCGTTCAAGATTACAAGCATTTTATTACCGGACGCCGTTGAAGATCAATTGTGTTTATAGGATTAAAACGAATTGAGGAAACGAGTCTGTTCTGTCATTTGATGGGAACGCACATGGCGTGCGATTCAAAATACGCCATGAGAAAAACTAATTTCACCGGCCTTCAATATTCGCACGGTAAAAGTTCCAGACTTCCTTACGTAAGCTTTCACCAAATCTCTCCACCCCCCGCCTCCACTTATGTAACCGCCCGATTTGATTGTTCTATTCTGTTTCTGTGAGTGATTTTTTTTTAGAATCCTAAATATTACTTATACAAATCTATTGACAAAATGTAAGTATAATTTAATAGTTGTAGCATGAGCGGACTAAGGAAGTACCACAATTATTACTTTATTCAATAACGGAGCAGGCAAACGAGCATGCAAGTCAACTGATAACAAGTAATCATCGCCGCGCACAGACATCAGCAACTAACCCTTTCTCGTCTACCGATCTCTCTTTCAATACATGGAAAAATAAATATCCAATCGCTTCGCTTTTCATTAAGTCAACCTTGTTTGCGCTTTTCTCTTCGGGGAGGCCTTTTGTTTTCGCCAAGAACTCGGTAAATATATGCGGTGAATGTTTATATAGCGCTGGTTTCGTAATCGAATATATAGGTCACGCGCGGTCGACCTTGAATCGCTACACTCAAAACCTGAGCCGCATTACGATAAGGCCAATTGCAACTGGTTCACGCGGTGATGTAGCACCGAGCGAAATTGCACATTCATCTTCGAGTGCACCAGATGGTCGCATTTAAGATAATGGAATCTATAATGGAGATTGGACGACCAATTGGCTCAGTGACGGGGCCCTCCGCCTGCGGAGTCAATGTTCGGGGGTTCGATTCCCGCATCGGAATTAATATATGTATGTATTACAAATATTTTTCCGAGTCTGGTAACCCCGCCAATTCGCATTGGTCAAGCGTGGTGGGTCAACGTCCGTTCCTCCAGAAATGAAGAGGCCCTTGTTCAGCAGTGGGACATATACAGTGGGACATAATTTTTTTTGGGATAGAGAAGCAAATGAGCCAGCGTATCATCTGATGGAAGACAACGCCGCCCGTAGACAGACATCTGGAACACTACAGGCGTTGCAAATGCATTATCGACGTTGACATTAGGAGTATGGCTTGTATTTTGAAAGCGCCAATGTCGTATCGGTTGGGAAATACATCTGAAGATAACTGATTCCATAAAATGTGGGACGTAGGACGAAGTAATTTGGTGAGTTTACAAAATTTATGATATCCATTAGAACGTAACATGTCGTTTTTATGAGCAAAGTATGTTTAAAGGCCTATTATTGCATTTGAAAACAATTCGCCTCAGTTTTTCGGATTAACGATGTGCATGTCGTGAATTCTTATCTTCCATTGGAAGATTGATGTGAACGATTTCCTAGCACAAGCAATATAAGCTTGTTTGGAATGGTTAGCATAAATTCTAATTACATTAAAAAGAAATACTGCTAGTCAATTTAGGAATAGATTATTAATGGAGTCAGGCGTTACTTTGCGGAAATCCATCACTATATGGACAGTCAAAAGTTTTACTTAGCTAAGATCCGCGACAAGCAAAACAATAACAGAAAATTAATAATGTGTGTTTTTCCGTGCTATCACTTTTCTATCTTGTACACGACACGTGTGTGTGTGTGTGTGTTTGGCGTTGTGTATAGTGGTTGGTGGGTGGAGAGTTGATGGCCGATTTTCGGTAAGTTTTTGGTTTAAGTTCCAAATAAATCCACTAAACCCAACGGAAAAACACACATTATTAATTTTCTGTTATTGTTTCGCTTGTCGCGGATCTTAGCTAAGTAAAACTTTTGACTGTCCATATATTAGGAATAGATGATTAATAGAATCAGAGGATACTTTGAGGAAATTCATTATCATGTGGACAGTCAGAGGTTTACTTAGCTGAGAAATTAAAAAAAAATCAACGCCGACTATGGACATCTGCTAAACTGTAGGTTGCCAGTGTTGCCGGTATTTGAGAAATTCGTAACGTTCCAATGCATCCAGTCTTAGAATTACCGCTGCTGGTCCCACAGAACGATGCTTGGAAATGAGTTTCTAGGAAAACCAGCAGTACGGTACCAGATCGCCATTCATTCAGAAATAGGAAAACAGCGAAAACCTTTTTTCTAAAACAACTCTAATAGAAATTTAATATAGAGAAGAGGAGAAATAAACTACCTAAGATGATTGCCAGAAAATGATTCTTATACAAAATAAACCAAGCGCTCTAAAAGGGCACCTGGCGATGATTTTCAGAAGAACCAATGTAGCTAGAACGAGCACCACAGTGTCTATACATAGATAAGTACAAATATATTTTTGCTTATATAGGTTGGAGATCCGACAATCGTTGGAGTAGACGAGTGCTGGAGTGGAGACCACGTCCTGGCAAACGTACCGTGGAACGCCCCCCGGCTAGATGGTGTGACGGCAGAAACTAGATGCGTGAAACCGAAGATCGGGCTAGGTGACGCTGCTTGGTAGAGGCTCTTGTTGATGATGATGATGATAGCTTAGTATATGATCATCATCATCAACACTGGACATAGGCCTCCCCCATGGAGCATCACCTAGCCCGATCTTCGGCTACACGCTTCCAGTTTCTGCCAGCCGCCCTGCGCAGATCGTCGTACCATCTAGCTTAGTATATACAATAACATAAAATAATAATGAAACATAAAAAACATTAAAAAAAATTTTTGCCTGAATAGATATAATACACCTAAGATATTCTAGCTCCGTACGCATACTAAAAAGTATTATTTTTTTAACGTGTTTAGAGTATGCAAGTCGCGAAGCGATGGTGGGTGACAAGTTATCCCAACACACACCTTCCCACTCCCCCACCTATTCCCACTCCCACTCCTCCTCCGAAACCTACCCCCACTCTTATAATTTCACTTTTCTTTAAGGTCGGCAACGCTTCCGCACTGCCTATGGCATTGCGGATGTCTATGGGCGGCGTTGGTTGCTTTCCATCAGGTGACGCGCCTGCTCGTTTGCCTTCCTATGCCATAAAAAAAAACTTAGTTGCGATGTATTTAAAGCTACCACGGAACACAGTTGGAACAATGTAGGAATGAGACTTTTGTTTGTGACGACTTATCGATACTGGAATTAAGTACTCGAGTTAAAGACAGTGGATTTCGATACGGTGAACTCGACTAGCTGTTTAACTCGCCAAATGGGCGAGTTAAACATAATACAGTTATCTCGTAACGCGCAGTTTATTGTTTCAACGTTAAATTATTACAAGATAACAACGCCGGCCGGACGATATCGGATCTCCATTACAACTGGGCTAAATTGCCTTCCATAGACCTCACAGAAAACGGAGTAACATCTAGTTTTATAACGGTATGGGGCCTTCGTCCTCGGCAATTGTAATCCTATTTAATCAATGTTTAACCAAAGGGATTTTTTTTTTCAACGAGAAACACACCTACATGGAAAATTTAAATCAGTACGAATGATAATACAATAAATTAAACCAAGCTTGCGGAAAAATTTCATCGACCTCTTCTACATCAGGGATTCCTAAAGGGGTCGATATCGACACTGTCGATCGAAACTCACCACTATATCAATAGAAAAAAAACTAGAGATAGGATTTATAAAACAATTTAGCTCTGGGGGTCTGAGGTAGTAAGTTCATTTTGGAAAGGGGGTCTCTTGCCGAAAAAAGTTTGGGAATCCCTGATCTAGATTAATGATGATCTAGTACGGTGCCTTTTCTAGAAGTTTCTTTCCACGCATCGCTAGTATATGGAACTGGTTACCTCCAGCGGTGATTCCGAAGCGATACGACATTGGAACCTTGAAAAAACGAACCTACACAATTCTCAAAGGTCAGCTACGTTTCTGCAATGCCTACGGCACTGCGGATATCAATGGGCGGCGTTGATTGCTTTCCATCAGAGACACCTGCTCGTGTGCCTTCCAGTTCGTTAACAAATGAAGACGTTGATGTCTCTAAGAACCTTCGGTTTATACTACGAAGTACGAAGACCTGTACTTTGGTTCCAAATTAACAATTTACACAAAACTTAATTGTGCCAATATAGAATAGAATAGAATAAACTTTATTTATCACACTTCTTTTTTAAAATAACTAAAATTAAAACCTTAATAATATTATAATATATAAATAAACAAAACAAAAAGAAAATAATTCTAATATAACAAGTGTCATAAAATGGTTCTTGCTCAGCATATGCCAGACGTTCTATTGGAGCACCCGGCGCTGGTTTTCAGCGAGAACCAACGAGGTCGGATCGAGGACCACAGTGACGACATTGATACGGACACACACACATACATAAGCATACATCCATATATACACTACTACTCATATACACAATATCGCTCTTACACATCCAGAGCTACCTCATCCAGGTGACAGAAATGAAAGCTTTCTTCGAGTGACTTTTTAATGGAGCGCCTCCGAAAAATGTAATGTAAATCAGATGTTACTAGGCTATAAATTGTTACACCTTTTGTTATTTGAATCAAGGTATCGTGTTCGACCGGTCAAAAAGGTCCAAGGGCGACCCAAAGGCATTTCACAAACGATAAACCGCATATACAAGCAATTTATGCTGCCAATAAAAAACGTCGATTCCACCAGTAGGAAATTTAATGTGTTCATACCTTTATATAGAGCAGTGCAAGTCGGCAATAATCTGACAGTTATGACCGCCCAATGGGTGCCTGTGAGCACTCCGCTTTTTACCATGATTGCTTTAAACACGTTAAGCATTTTACAGCTTCTAAATATATAGAAATATATGTATAACGAGGTCTAATCTCACTTAGTTGACTGAATCATTTACCTTAAATAAAGCAGTATAAACATTAGAAAAGTCTTCAACCAGTGCGTCCTGCCCGTACTCTCTTACGGTGGACACTGACAGTCCGTCTCCTTCACAAGCTCAAAGTCGCTCAGAGGGCTATGCTCGGAGTTTTTCAGGTAGATAGAATTCCAAATAAAGAAATTCGCCAGAGTCACCGACATAGCTCTTCAAGTTAGCAGACTGAAGTAGCAATGGGCTGGACACGTTTGTCGGAGAACCGACTGTCGTTGAGGTAGACGAGTGCTGGAGTGGAGACCGCGACTCGGCAAACGAAGTGTGGGATGGAGCGACGATCTGCGCAAGGCAGCTGGCAGAGACTGGACGCGTGTAGCCGAATATCGGGTTAGGTGGCCTAAATTCAACAGTGGACTGCCGCATGCTGATATTGATATTAAAACATCAGAAAAGGAACAAGCTCTGCAATAGCTAAATCGCTTTCCTTTATTAATTAACGTAGTGATTTTTTGATAAGAAGGCAAACGAGCAGGCAAATATACGATAAGGCAAAATACTTCAAGACCACAATAACTCAATCGTGAAAAAGTGAAGGTACGATCTAAAGTCACGAGTTCGAAGTCACTTTCCCTTGAACTGTTCATGCGAACCAAATTTTCTTAACCCAAGCAAAGAAAAGTTATCGTGTACAAAATGAATACTTAAGAATAAAAGAATGCAAGAATGATAAATATTCTATAAACTTAGAATTTTCAAACAAAACATGAATATCCAATGGGTTTAATCAACGCGGTAAAGCTCCAGAATATAAACATTAACTCACACACACCATAGAGCAACATTTTTATTTTCGTAGTAGAATATTTTATATATAAAAGAAATTTACGTTGCGAATGTCGATAGAAGAAGACCACGGATGTAACAAGGAGGAGCATACCTTGACCAAATTGCTGAACTTCTTAAGAAAGGCCAGGTCAAGAGTACCCTTAACCGACGGGCTTGCATGAGGAGAGTAATGAGTGTGGATGAAGCGAAGAAAGTGTGTCGAGATCGTAGCGGATGGAGATCTGTGGTCTCTGCCTACCACTACGGGAAACAGGCGTGTGGATATGTATGTATATGTATCAGATCCATAAATAAATATGTTTACAACAATTATAAAAAATACAGCAAAACGATGATGAAATTTAATTATACGAATGATTCAAAATTTAAAAAAAAAATTAAAAATAAAAATAATAAGGATAGAATTAGATGACTCACTGGTAACTAAACAAAACAGATATACGGAATGAAAGATTAAAAATTCAAATGTACATCTTTCTTTCCACAAGGACCACCCATTGTTTGCTAAAATTCGTGATTCGCGCAGTTTGCAATCCAAAATGGCGCGCTCTCACGTTCGTTTCTCGTTTTATTTCGAACATCGACTTTTATAGCAAGCTTATTACTTCTTCAACGAACATGGATATTTCGTATTGAAACTATAAACCATTATAATTCGTAAACTTTTGTAGGAAACTTGCTTCCAACGTTAACCATGCGAACAATTTTCTCGTCGATCTTGTACGTCAGTTTGAACTTGAACATTTACAAAGCCAAAATCTGCTAACGCTGACCTCCATCCTCCCTTACGACTCGTGGGATTTCACTAAGACGAATCTAATATATCTAATTTGTTGAAAATGACGGCGACGTGGTTCGCCACCCGTCACGTCCTGATTCTCACGAGGGCGAAAGGCGACCAATGGAGAGCCGTTTCGCTGCGATGAATGGTAGCGGATGGAACTCTGTGGTCTCTGCCAACCCCTGCGGGGGATGGGCGTGAATATAAAAAAAAATACAAAGCCATATTTACATTTTGTACATAAACTCAGCTAATTTAGTAGTTTCTGTTACACCACCAAGATTTATCTCTACCGGATAATGGCGTCTTACTATTACGACTAGCTTTTCGGGGCCCCTTAAAGCTACGCGAGCGTTTCGGGCTTTTGTCAAAATTCAGCGAATTCGGCCCACAAATGACGATTTTATGCTTAACTTGGCTTTGTATGGCGCCCATCTTGTTTTCCGCCATTTTGGTCACTGAGACGTGGACACTAACAGTTCGTCTCCTTCGCAAGCTGAAAGTCGCTCAGAGGGCTATGGAGAGAGCTATGCTCGGAGTTTTTCTGGTGGATAGTATAGGTGGATAACTCGGAACGAAGAAATTCGCCGGAGAACCAGAGTAACCGACATAGCTATTCAAGTTAGTAGAGTGAAATGGCAATGGGCTGGAGAGACTAGATGCAGGTACACGCATAGGTTATCTCATAGAAGATCGGGCTATGTGGCGTATTTTGGGCGAGGCCTATGTCCAACAGTGGTCTGTTGTGGGCTGATATTGATATTGAAGTTACACAAAAATATGAAAAATTTTATAAAAAAAAAGGCATACGTTTGGTTCTTTTTTCTCTCTAAAGTAGAGACAGACAGAGAAAAGAGATAATGAACAATTGTGTTCCAAATAAATCCACTCAATCCATCATCCAGCACAACAAATAAACACACATTATTAATTTTCTGTTATTGTTTTGCTTGTCGCGGATCTTAGCTAAGTAAAACTTTTGACTGTCCACATAGTGATGGATTTCCGCAAAGTAACACCTGAATCCATTAATAATCTGAACAAATGTGCCTTTCATTAAACAGAATTAACTCAAGTATCCTAATAAATGGTAAACTTTTTTGACTCAATTTTACCAATTGAAACAATGAAGTGAGACAAATATGACAATATAAACTGTAGTACACACGGTAAGCTCAAAGAGCTTAAGCTTAAACTTACTAAAGTGGAGATAAAACGATGGAAATACCGGCGGGTTTATCCCCACCACCCCTCGTATCCGTCAACATTAATCCGCCGCTTAAATATTGTAAACACACTGACGTTGTTTATAATTACTCCCCCGTGCGCGCAGGGATTATCCGACAAAGGAAATTATTTTCTTGTTTCAATTTTCTATCGATAAATTACAATATAGCAGCATTTCACAAAGGTAGACAGAAATTAGGATATAATATTGTTTCGAAGAAGTGTATAAGAAATTACAAGCCTATTTTTGTTTTTTTTATGTGTCAGGAAGGTAAACGAGCAGGTGTGTCACCTGATGGAGAGCAATCAACGCCGCCAATAGACATCCGCAGCGAAATAGGCAGTGCAAAAGCGTTGCCTACCTTTAAGGAAAGTGTCAGTATGGGAGTGGGAATGGGAGGGGTAGGGGATAGAGGGAGGGGGAGGGTATTGGGTCTCCGGAACTCTCGCTCACCGTACGAAGCGCGGTAGCTAAGTAAAAACATAACTTGAAAACATACCTCGACCAAAATGCCCTTAACCGGCGGGGATGCATAAGAGTGACAAGTGTAGAGGAAGCGTGGAATGTATGCCAAGATCGTAGCAGATGGAGATCTGTGGTATCTGCATACCCCTACGGGAGACAGGCGTGACGATATGTATGTATTTATGTAAAAAGATGATACATTAGAATTAGTGAATGAAATTCAACAACGGGAAACATTTGATATTATCAATCGCTTACGTACACATATAACTACAATTTGTTGAAGCTACATGAAAAGATAAATTGCGACGTAAAGAAAATCAGTAAAAACGAAACCTTATCTGAATGCCTAACAAAACATCGATCCTTATTACCGGGGTAACAATGGCAGAAGCACAAGAGATTTTTATAGACAATAATGTTCGAGTTACACAAAGGGGTATTTATTTTAAGGGCGCCGTGTACAGACGCACACTTGGGCCTACAACATAACGTTTTATCCTTACTCACACTGAGACATCTGAAGGGTACTACAGTACCGGAAAAGTGTCACATAAAATTTTCATATGGCATTCATTTCTGAGACATTATAATGAATTTGACAGCAGCTTACGAAGAAAAATCGCTAGCATGATGACTGAAAGCGTGCATTCATAACGGAATGTAGACGAAGAAAATCAAAATCAAAAAGAAGATATGCTTTTACTAGTGGTAGAGCCACGCTGCAGACGAATACTTTGTCAAGAATGGCATATTATTTGTCTGTTGCATGAATGGGCCGGCTCGCCCGGGGAAGTGCCACACTCCCACAGAAAACCGGCGTCTGAGTGGTAGCTTAGCTACCGCGCTTCGTACGATGAGCGGTCTGAATTCCGGAGGCCCAACACCCTCCCCTCCCCACTCCCCCTCCGATTCCCACTCCCTATCCCCTTCCCACTCCCATAATTTCACTTTCCTTTAAGGTCGGCAACGCTTCCGCATTGCCTATAGCGTTGCGGATGTCTATGGGCGGCGTTGGTTGCCTGCTCGTTTGCCTTCCTATGCCATAAAAAAAAATGCTACAGAAATTAGCTGAAAAACAAATATTTATTAACGACAATAAGAAAACGAAGTGAAAAGAGAAATAGTAAACAAAGGGGACGTAATTTTATAAGAAATTCAATGTTCATTAATTAAAAGCTTTTATCTCGATAAAGATAAAGTACGTCAGATTAAAATTAAGTATAATTAAGAGCACCATTGAGTTGGAAATTTTCGTTATATGTATTTACTTCTTTCTTCTTTTTAATTTTTTGATGACATTAACGTACACCTATTATGCCAGTGTCAAATAAAATAACGTCAAGTATCTTGAAATGTAGATTCAGCCTGTCGCAGTACGTTTTGATAAAATGGCGGCCATTCTACCAAAACTTGTATGGACTTTTTTTTGTTATGGCAGGCGTGTCACCTGATGGAAAGCAATCAACGCCGCCTATAGACATCCGCAGTACCATAGGCAGTGCGGAAGCGTTATCGGCCTTTAAGGATAGTGTCATTATTAGAGGAGAGAGGAGGGCTGGGCCTCCGGAACTCAAACGCTCACCGGACGAAGCGCGATAGCTAAGCTACCACTCAGACGCCGGTTTTCTGCGGGAGTGTAGAACTTCCCGGGGCAAGCCGAGTCCATTCATGCTACAGACAAATAATATGCCATTCTTGACAAAGTATTCGTCTGCAGCGTGGCTCTACAACTCTGAAAATGTCAAGTATCTTGAAGTGTAGATTCAGCCTGACGTGTTTTTAAAATGACGACCGTTGTACCAAAACTTGTAAGGACTTTAGCAGTCAAGTTAAAAACCATCAAACTATATTGAGTAACATGCTACCCGAGTTAAACAATATCTAATATATAAAAATCTCGTGTTTTTGAACTCCTCTGAAACGGACTTGACCGATTTTTATGAAACTTTTTTTTGTATATAATTCGGAGAATAGGTCAATAACATCTTATACCCATAAATGACAAGAGTCCCAAAAAAAATTCTATTTCTTTTTTCTGGATTTTTTTAAAAAAAAAAAACTTATCGCAAAGCAACGTTTGCCGAGCTAATAACTGATAATGAAACTGTAAAATGAAATAAAAACGCAATGTCACTATGTAAATCAGCGGGAGAATACTGTTCTAGTGATCTATTACTTAGATCTATAGACGCGTTATTGAAATATAGCTAAGCCATTTAATGTCCGTAATCCATCACTTAAACGCGGCTCCGACGGATCCATCTTCTCCGAGCTGTAGAACGAACGGCTTGCGTTAAATTGATATTAATTGTCGCCTCCACGGTCGGCGTTTACAAAGCGAGCACGCATCACCACAGACTCAATTACGTACGTATTCAATTGAACGCGAACAAAATATCTAGTAATTTTTAAATATGTCAGCTGTAACGTTTGGTGAATAAATGGGGTGGCAGAAGTGTGGGTATATTTTTTTAATTACTTCTAAATTTTGACCGCCACTTTATTAACCCATTAACAGCCAGCTACGAGATATCTCGTAGTGGCAACCAGCACAGGAATTTTATTTAGTGACGCCAGCTACGAGTTATCTCGCAGTGTTTTTTTTTTTCAATAAAAATTACTGAAAATACTATTACAATATTATATCAGTAACTTAATATAATTATATTTTGTAAACTTTCATGTATTCTTCAAAATAAAACCTTGGCACCCAGGGCAAGACGCTCTCAATATGTCTGGCAGTCAATGGGTTAATATACTGTACCACTCGCTGAAATAGTGTCTTCGAGATAGAAACAGAAGAACTTTATATATGACGCCTTTTTTGCAACAATTAATTTTTGCTTAAAACCTTAATAATATTATAATACAAGTGTCATAAAATGATTCCTGCTCAGCATATACCGGGCGCTCTATTGAAGCACCTGGCGCTGGTTTTCAGCATGAAAGAAACGTGGTCAGGTCGCGAACCACAGTGACGACATTCATACTGACACACACAAATACAAACACCGTATGCCGTTAACCTCGGGGATGATATACTTTTTTAAGGCTGAGATGATTGTGGGGTTTATTTAATAGATTTTACTTTTGAAGTACTCCCACAGTAAAAAGTCCATAGGGGCGAAATCCGGTGACATGTGTCGTTAAGGGATATCGCGCGCGCGAAAAGAATAAAAATTATAGCAATATTATGTAGGTGCGACTTTCGAAGGCATGACGGAGAACTAACAATAAAATTGCGTACTTAATTTATTAAAAAATGACGGCGACGTGGTTCGCCACCTGTCACTTCCCGATTCCCACGAGGGCGAGAAGCGACTAACGAAGAGCCGTATCGCTACGGTGAATGTGAGAGGAAGGATGGATGATGAGTGTGGAGGACGCAAGGAAGGTGTGCCGGGATCGTAGCGGATGAAGATCTGTCGTCTCAGCCTACCCCTACGAGAAACAGGCGTGACGCGATAAGTATAACATATAAAACATATAAACATTTAATAACATTATCTATAAATTGTTGCGTGCCGATGTATAATAAATACTTCGAACGAATAATTTCAATTTCCATTTTCAGTGCCGTGTTATTTCAAGTCTTTGTACATTGATAGTGGGTGTTGAAATGTTAATGTGTAAAATTTATACAAAGAACGATCGGTCAAAATACAAAGGGGTGCAAACTCATGAATACCTGATGATAGTATAACCCACATGTTAATAAATTCATGAATATCTGATACCCACACCCTTTACACATAGTCTGATAACCTCCTCGAGTCTTTGGATGTGGAAACAATCTAAATCTATAACAATAACAATGGCTATTTTAAACTACCCGCAAATTCTATAGCTTTAACGAAAACTTCATCACCATCTGGATGAGTGGCGATCCAGTACGGTGCATTTTTCCTGAAACTTCGTTCCACACACCACGACTTTGTGGAACCTTAGATGTGGTAGCTTAGCTAGCGCGCTTCGTACGATGAGCAGTTGAGTTCTGGAGGCCCAATCCCCTTTCCCTTTCCCCCTCCCATAATGACACTTTCCTTAAAGGTCGGCATCACTTCTGCGTTGCTTATGGCGCTGCGGATGTCTTGCAAATTGCCTTCTATCAGGTGACAAGCCTGTTCGTTTGACTTCCTATCCCATAAAAAAAATAAGTTTGTTTATTTCAAAAACGCCTTCATATAGATATTATTAATGGAGTCAGGCGTTACTTTGCGGAAAATACATCACTATGTGGACACTCAAAAGTTTTTACTTAGCTAAGATCCGCGACAACAACCGAAAAGTGACTTTTCGGTTGTCTTCCGTAGAGTCTACTATACCTGAAGATGCCTCGTGTTGAGGCGAAACAAGTGTCGTTTACATGGTTGGTAAAGTGGTAGTGCGTGTTTGGTGTTGCGTATAGTGGTTGGTGGGTGGAGGGTTGCTGGCCGTTTTTTCGGTGAGTTTTTGGTTTAATTTCCAAATAAATCCACTTCATCCAGCAGGAAAGCACACATTATTAATTTTCTGTTATTGTTTGCTTGTCGCGGATTTTAGCTAAGTCAAAACTTATGAATGTCCACACTCATACATATATACAATACACAGATAACGTCCCGTCTATTTACCGTAGTAGTAGAAGACCACAGATCTCCATCCGTTACGATCCCGGCACACCTTCCATCCTTCGTCTCATATTCATATTCATCGTAGCGAAGCTCTCCGTTAGTCGCTTCTCGCCCTCGTGGGAATCACACAAACAAACATATAAAAATTATATGCCGTCACGCGCATTATGAAATAATAACGCGACCTACAAATCATCGATTCAATATGAAACCGCCCCACATAATTACTTGGGTCACGCAATATCGATTCTATAATTTAGAACTTCGATCAGAAATTGGAACACGTTGCTCCAAAACGTTTATTAAAAACACTTTATCTTCTTTTGTAAGTACAAATGCTACTTTTCCCGCCAACTTACATCAGTGACGTTATGTTTCTACTTCATTTTCATAATCTTATATTACTATTAGTTATATCGTTTAATTGTGGTGGCGTATTATACAATATAGTTCGATTAAGACTTATAAGTGAAGTGATATGAAATAAATGCATGTATTTTTACCTTTTAAGCTATATATATGTATATGTGTGTGTATGTATGTATGTATGTATGTATGTATGTATGTATATACTTATATACTTGCTTATGTTTGCTCATTAATATTTTTTACTTCTGTATCAATATAACGATAATGTATCACAAACCTACATCCAATTACCTTTTTAACATTGTGTCCATCCTATGGTTGTATGGAAGACATCGCTATTAGCGATAAGACCGCCATTTGTGTATAAATATTACAATCAATAATTGTATGACTTTGTTTTTGGTGTACAATAAAGAATATATTTGTGGACAGTCAAAAGTTTCACTTAGCTAAGATCCGCGACAAGCAAAACAATAACAGAAAATTAATAATGTGTGGTTTTTCTGTTGGATGAAGTGGATTAATTTGGAACTTAAAACAAAAACTTACCGAAAATCGGCCATCAACTCTCCACCCACCAACCGAAAAGTGATTTTCTTTTCGGTTGTCTTCCGTAGAGTCTACTATACCTGAAGATGCCTCGTGTTGGGGCGAAACACGTGTCGTTTACATGGTGGAAAAGTGGTAGTGTGTGTTTGGTGTTGTGGATAGTGGTTAGTAGGCGTAGAGTTGCTGACGGCCGTTTTTTCGATAAAATTCAGTTTAAGTTCCCTGTAAATCCACTTCACCCAGCAGAAAACACACATTATTAATTTTCTGTTTTTGTTTCCTTGTGTCGGATCTTAGCTAAGTAAAAGTTTTAACTGTCCACATATACACAAAATGTAAACAAAGCATTTTATTTTCACAAAGATAAGGCCTTGTTTATCTATTTATTTAGTATTTTTATAAAGAACGCGACACACGGGCGGACTAACGCCGGAAGGTATTCTCTATTAGTTAACCTTCACCTCGAAGTCACTCTATTTGTGTAACGTGTATCGACTCCTTTGTATGCCTACGCGAGTTAAGTCGAGCGTGGGACTCCGTCCTATGGAAACAAATGTCAGCTGGCGTCACGGTGGGTGAACACCATCGCATATTAACCAGATCACCGTCTATAACCCAGCTGAATTCCGGAAGGTCGAATAACAAAGTGTTGCATAGCAACCAAAGACCTTCATATATAACAGTGGTAGAGCCACGCTGCAGACGCAATACTTTGTCAAGAATGGCATAATATTTGTCTGTAGCATGAATAAACCGGCTCGCCCGGGGAAAGACCACACTCCCGCAGAAAACCGGCGTCCGAGTGGTAGCTTACCTACCGCGCTTCGTACGGTGAGCGGCCGAATTCCGAAGCCCCCCCATCCCTCTACCCCTCCCCCTCCCATTCCCCACCCATAATGACACTATCCTTAAAGGCCGGGTACGCTTCCGCACTGCCTATGACACTGAGGAAGTCGATGGGCAGTGTTGATTGCTTTCCATCAGGTGACACGCCTGCTCGTTTGCTTTCCTAGCCCATAAAATAAACATATATTTACAACCTTTTTCCGTCACGCAATATATATGTATATATATATATATATATATATATATATATATGTATATATATATATATATATATATATATATATATATATATATATATATATATATATATATATATATATATATATATATATATATATATATATATATATATATATATATATATATATATATATTATAATCAATTATTCAAGTATTGTAGTACGTGAGTTATGATGATACAATTGCTTATACTCTTTTTTCGGACTTTGGATAAGGTACACATCGGATCGTCGCGCCATGTTGAATGCAAAGGGCATTTTGAACGGTTGAGTAATAAATAGAGTCGACTCTGACTGGAATATTGGGTCCCAATTGAAATGCAGAGATGCACTCACACGGCTTTGAGCACGTACAGTGAGCACTACAGTAAGATAAATAGATTCAATTTCATCAGCATTTAAACAGATTAGATTTTAAAAGGAAACTTAGAATGAAATATATATGTATTAATTTTTTTATTTTAATTTAATTTATTTAATAAATTTATTAAATAGTTTATTAGGTGTACAAATAAGTTTCCGCGGTTTTTTATAAAAAATTAGGAATTTATTGTAAAGGAAAAGTACATTACGTTTTATTCAAAGTATTTTCCATCATTTGCCACTACTTTTCCCCATCTTTCTGGCAACATTCGGATACCCCGTCGAAAAAACTCTTCATCTTTTGACGCTATCCACAAATCTACCCAATTTTTGGTGTCTTCATATGATGTGAAGCGCTGCTCAGACAGACCATGTGCCATCGACCGGAACAGGTGATAATCAGAAGGGGCTAAGTCTGGTGAATACGGCGGGTGGGGTAAAACTTCCCAGTTGAGTGTTTCCAAGTATGTTTTTACCGGCGCCGCAACATGTGGACGAGCATTATCGTGTAAAAGAATAATTTTGTCGTGTCTGGAGTAGTAATGGGCGCGTTTTTCCTTAAGTGCCCGACTCAATCTCATCAATTGTGTTCGGTAGAGAGCTCCAGTAATGGTTTCGCTTGGTTTCAGCAATTCATAATACACGACACCAAGCTGATCCCACCAAATACACAGCATGAGTTTTTTTCCATGAATATTCGGCTTAGCTGGCTGGCTTAGCGATGTTGATGGTTCGCCGGGCTTAACCCATGACTTTCTCTTCTTTGGATTATCGTAGTGAATCCATTTTTCGTCACCAGTGACTATACGATGCAAAAAACTCTTTTTTTTATTCCTGGCAAGCAGCAGTTCACTCATGCATAATCGGCGTTCAACGTCTCTCGGCTTTAGTTCATATGGAACCCAATTTCCTTGTTTTTGAATCATTCCTAACGATTTTAAACGATGTGAAATTGCTTGTTGAGTCACTTGTAGAGTAAGTGCAAGTTCTTTTTGCGTTTGGGACGAATCTTCCTCCAATAGTACTTCTAATTCCATGTCTTCGTACACTTTCGGCCTTCCACTGCGTTCTTTGTCTTTAACGTCAAACTCACCGTTCTTAAACTTTTGAAACCATTCCTGACAACTTCTCTCACTTAAAGCAGCTTCACCATATGCTTCTAGAAGCAATCGATGCGCCTCAGCTGCAGATTTTTTCACATTAAAGAAGTAAATCAAAAGTTCCCGCAAATGATGCTTATTCGGAATAAAACTTGACATTTTTGCACGAAAAAAATTACGTGATGCTGATACGGAATCACTAGTACTTTAAGGTTATGGTGTTGCCAGATGACTAAACTTGGGATATTACGTTTTACATCTGACAATTTCTCCATAACCTTCTGGTGGGGCCATCTTTTGACAAACCGCGGAAACTTATTTGTACACCTAATATTATTTGGTATAATATAGGTTAACATTTAACTAAAACATACATAGTTTTAAGATATATATACATACATATAGTCACGCCTGTCTCCCGTAGGGGTAGGTAGAGACCACAGATCTCCATCTGCTACGATCTAGGCATACTTCCCTTGCTTCCTCCACACTCATTATTCTCCTCATGCAAGCCCACCTGTTGAGGGTACTCTTGACCTGGCCTTTCTTAAAAACTTCAGCAATTTGGTCAAGGTACGTTTTTCGTGGTCATCCTCTTCCGGCCCTTCCATCCACATTCGCAAGGTAAATTTCTTTTGCCAGTCGTCTTTCATCCATCCTCTCTATATGCCCAAACCATCTAAGCATCCCTTTTTCTACTTTTGTCACAACACCTTCTTTTACTCCACATTGCTCTCTTATATCTTCATTTCTTATTCTATCATTCAAGGTTACACCACACATACTTCGTAATGCACTCATTTCCACTGCATTCAGTCTGCTATCACGCTTCTGCCAAACCCAACTTTCACTACCGTATATTATATACCGTATACTTTAAGAGAAGATTATTAGTTTTAAGATGTTTGCAATATATCGCAAAATATAATTTTACTTACTTCCTGACTGACCCATAATTAACATAAAAAGAGATCAATCGTAATGCAATTAATTTCACAGAACTTAAGAAGTATTTGCCTTAATTATAATTATACGTTCGCTCTTTATTAATTTTGCAATTAAGTTATGTATTCCTTTTAAAAAGAATTTATTGCTGTAATTAAAGCTATTTATTCTGGATTCCTTGGTGCTGTGAAGTGATATATCATCCCTTAGCATCTTTTACCGCTTTTACTGTAATCCGAGGTACTAACTGTTCAAAATAATTTATATTGCCGAATTTCAATACCGCCCAATCGGTTACAAAGAAAACTTTGTTCTTCATTACTGTGTACTTCCTTCAACGGTATTTATAACCTTCGCCCGGGAAAGTACCACACTCCCGCAGAAAACCGGCGTCTGAGTGTTGGCTTAGCTATCGCACTTCTTCCGGCGAGCACTGCAGATGTTTTAGGGTGGCATGCAAGCGTGCGAGCTCGTGTACATATATAATGTGTGTGTTTGTGTGTGTGAGTGTGTGTGTGTGTGAGTGTGCGTGAGTGTGTGTGTATCTCTCTCTCTGTGTGCGTGTGCGTGTGTGTGAGCGTGCGTTCTTAGTAAAGTAAGTTTGACTGTTCATCTCAACTTTCAATCATAGTATAACATAAACTCACGCCCCGTTGAATAGCGTCAAATTGAGTTAGACAAGTAGTTTCCAAGGTGGATTACCGTCCAATTTAGTTCCGACAACTACCCACCTTTGATAAAATATGCATCCTTCCCCCCTACGGCTGACTTAAGCGATCGATACTATCTTACCCGATTTGAAGGGCACCACTTTACTTATCAAAGTTAGTAACGGGTGCTATGCACGACGAAAATCACCATATCAAAGACATATTTCCTCATTTCGTCGAGTCAACGACTCGCCCATTGGGTTCCGTAGTCTGACTGCAGCGGTTAGAGCGCATCACTCCAGAGTAACCGAGACTGAATTACAGGTAAATACCCAAGTTGTAGTATATATATGTATGACACTATTCCATTCCATAATTAATTATTTTTTTTTATGGAATAGGAAGGCAAACGAGCAGGTGTGTCACCTAATGGAAAGCAATCAACGCCGCCCATAGACATCCACAGCGCCATAGGCATTGAGGAAGCGTTGCCGTGTGTGAAAGTGGAAGAAAGTTCATCATGGAAGTGGAAGTAAGAGCGAGTGTTGGACCTCCGGAACTCAGCCGCTCACCGTACGAAGCGCGGTAGCTAAGCTACCACTTGACTAATTTTAGTGAGGGTTGAAAGGGTGATAGGAAGAGAGAGAGAGGCAAACGAGGAGACGTATCACCTTATGGATGTTATAGGCATTAAGTATTGCCGGCATTTGTGATATATAGAGGCTCGTGAAATATTTCCGTGTGTCTGAATGTTTGTTATTTGTTATATGACCAGAGTCACCGACAAGTGGCAATGGGCTGGACACGTTTGTCGGAGAACCGACAATCGTTGGAGTAAACGAGCGCTGGAGTGGAGACCGCAACTCGGCAAACGTAGTGTGGGACGCCCCCCTACCAGATGGGGCGACGATCTGCGCAAGGCTCTACTGGATGCGTGTAGCCGAAGATCGGGCTAGGTGGCGCGCCTTGAGTGAGGCCTATGTCCAGCAGTGGACTGACGCGTGCTCATATATAGGTGAGGTAATGATAGGTGGATGACGATGACATTTTTAAATGCAGTTCATCGTTATATAAATCTCTAATAATCCCATCTACTCATCTACCCATTGCCACTTCGTACGGAACTTGAAAGGTTTCCCATTCTGGAATAGTAATTACACATTCTTAGAGCTCAGCCGCACCGTACGCTACACCTAATACGTGAATCACTCGTCGACTTTATTAATAATATCTGGAATAGCTAGGGCATGCCAACCAGTTGTAAGGACAATGAAATGAAGACATAGCAAGCTGTCAAAGTCTTTGAATTAAATCGCTCTTAATGGATAAGCAGTTGAGCAGTTCTTAGCGAAAAAGGCTTTTTATTTTTTAACCGACAATTTTTTTTGTCATCTGTGCATCATACATATATAATACATATGCATAAACTTAGTTATTTTTTTCGATTTTTTGATAAAAAGTTGAATGGATTTACTTACAGCACATATGTTTGCTTCACACACATACATATATGTGTGTATATGTATATATGTATATATATATATATATATATATATATATATATATATATATATATATTATATAACATTTAGATCAAGAGTACCTTTAACCAGCGGGCTGGCATGAGGAGAATAATGAGTGTGGAGGAAACTCTCTACCTGTCAAATATTAGATGTACGTCCCGTCGTTCAGAAATCAATTAAATTTAAAAGTCGTTCAGAAATCGAATTAAATTCAAAAGTAAATTTTTTTTTCATTGTTTTATTGATTACGATTTTTTTTTTGTACCTATTAAGTTTTGACCACATTTTTTACCATTGTTGAAACATTCTGCAATTATCGTTCAGTAATTAGATAATTTTTTTTCTATTCCAGGTGTTGTTTACGTAGCGAAACGGAAAATGTGTGCGCGAATCGTTCTAGAAGAGACTCCGGTGAATTGTGTTGAATCGCGAGTGACGATGGATATAAAAATGTGCGCGTAAGGTTCGACCACGACGTCGAATCAGTCCGAGTGGGGGGCGCTGGCGAGCGCGGCCAGCGATGGTATGGACTTTGACCTGGGCAATGGGAGCGGCGACTGGTGGAACGCGACCGCGGAGGGGGCGGAACAGGACCTGTACAACTTCTGGGCGTGGAGCATCATCGACGGCGCACTCATGGTGCTCATCATCAGCGGGAACATGCTGACGATCCTCGCGGTCACGCTCAGCCGTCGGCTCTCGACGCTCGTCTCCAATCAGTTCGTACTCAACCTCGCCGTGTCGGACCTGATGGTGGGGCTAACACTCCCCTACCACCTCGTATTCTATCTCGACGACGACTTCGGCAAAATCAAGTGGTCGTGCCTGATGAGGTTCATACTCATTGTACTCGCGTGTCTCGCTTCTATCTACAACATTATTGCGATCGCTGTAGACAGGTAATTTTTTTTTTCACAGCCCATATTTGTCCCACTGCAGAGCACGGGCCTCCCCATTGCTGGAGGAACTGGAAATAATACACCACGTTTGTCCAATGCGGATTGGTAACCAGACACGGAATATGTATCCCGATACGGGAATCGAAGCCGCGACCATTAACTTCGCAGGCGGGAGCCCCGCCACTGAGCCATTTGGTCGTCGGGCAAATTTAATTCTATTCTATTCTAAACGGTATATATTTATATATATATATATGTGTGTGGACAGTCAGAACTTACTTAGATCCGCGACAAGCAAACAAAAACAAAAAAATAATAGTGTGTGTCTTGTAAAGTGGATTTACGGGGAACTCAAACTAAAGCTTACCGAAAAAACGGCCGTCAGCAACTCTCCACCTCCCTACCACTATTAACAACACCAAACACACATCACCACTTTTCCACCTTGCACACGACACGTGTTTCGCCCCAACACACCTCGTGTTCATCATCAGGTATTGTAGGCTCTACGGAAGACAACCGTTATATCTTAGCTAAGTAAAAGTTTTGTCCACATAGTAATGGATTTCCGCCAAGTAACGTCATTACTCATATAATATTAATCAAAATACTTTTTATTCATCCACTCTAAGTTTAAATACATTTTTTTAAACTTATAGTGTCATCCTCACTTGATGTAATGTACAATTTAGTGTCCAAATATTAATTTAGTATATGGACAGTCAAAAGTTTTACTTAGCTAAGTAAAATTTTTCACGTAAAACAAGTAAAACTTTGACTGTCCATATAGTGATGGATTTCCGCAAAGTAACGCCTGACTCCATTAATAATATTAATTTAGTATTTAGATTTAATTAATTATCTTTAGTTATATAGAAGAAAAAAAATCTAACATAAGATATTTAGTAGGATATAAAAGTAGGAATTAAATTTAATTATTTTTTGTTACTTTTTTGTATACTACTTCCAACTGATAAAATTTCCAGATACATTGCTATCGTCCACCCGTTACACTACAGCCGATACATGACCAAGCTGATAACCCGGCTGCTGATGAGCACCACGTGGACGGTGGCGCTGTGCATAAGCTGCATTCCGATGTTCTGGAACGACTGGAGGGAGGGCATCGCTTGTGAAATGCATCTGGTATGAGTGTTATTCAAATCAAATCAAAAATCACCTGCAGTTCAATTGATATTTAAAATATATGATCCAAAGTTTCATCCCCGCCATCTGGATAAGTGGCGATCCAGTACGGTGCGTTTTTCTAGAAACTTCTTTCCACGCACCACTACCCGTTGAAACCAGCTACCTCTAACGATGTATCCGAAACGATATTACATTGGAATCTTCAAAAACAAGCCTACTTTTTGAAACTTTTGGAAGGCCATTAGAGGTGCTGCACTACCTATGGCACTGCGGATGTCTATGGGCGGCGTTGATTGCCTTCCATCAGGTGACACGCCACCCCCTCACCGCTGTCACTAAGCTAACAAAACCAACGTTTCCAGGTGGTACCCAAGTCATACACGACCAGCATCCTCGCACCGATGTTCTCCCTGATATGGATGGTGATGTTCATCCTGTACTGGAGGATATGGAGGGAGGCGACGTGCCACGCGCGAAGGATGAGAGCCAACACCTGCTGCCCGTCCGGCGCCAACGATTGGAAGAGCATACAAGTGAGATCGAACATTCACTTACTGCCTTTGACCACTTAGGCGCGAATGAATTTTGCACGGGGCTGTTTCTCTGTACGGCAGATGCGAAGGCAAAACAAGTATGAAACAATATGTGAAAATGATAACTTAATTTAAATGGTTAACGAGTGTGTTACGAGAGGGCGCTACTATTGTGACGCATCTTCCAGGAAGATGACATCCGCTTAAGCCACTATAGTGGCGCGTTGTTCAGAAAGAAGACATCCGCGAATGTCACTATAGTCGCGCATCGTTTCTAAGAGATTTAACCCTTATCGGTCGCTAGCTTTTTATACGTGATTCTCGCTAGGTTGTAGCTACAGATACAGTTTTCGTTGACTTTATTCATTTTTGGGCTCAAAATTATTAAAAAATAATTGCAAAAGGCAAAAATTTATAACTAGAGATGTCAATTGCTCCGTTACGAATATTTAACTAATAAGGCAATAGTGCCTGCAAGAGAGAGTTTCAACATGACTCTTCTTGTCACCTCCCACGTGACTTACGACCGCAGCGACTAAGTACTATTGTCACGTGAGAGGTGACTTACGACTGGTAAGACTTAAAAATAGAAGACTACCATAAAAAGATACATACATATATGTATATACAAATAAAAAAATTAATTATTTATCCGTTATCCATTTCAGGTGGTGCTCCTCGTCCTAGGCTCCTTCTCGATCTGCTGGATGCCGTTCGTCGTGGTGGCATGCGCCCAAACTTTGCCCATCGTACCGCTACACAACCCGATAGCCTACAGGCTCACATCGTCCCTCGCCATGTCCAACTCGGGCATCAATCCCATGATATACGCGTGGAAGAACGCCGGCTTCCGAGCTGCGTTCGCGAAATTACTAAGATGCAAACGACCCGACTCATCCGAGTACAGGGGATCCCCCGCACCGGAGAGGAAGAGGGCCTCTGTGGCGCTGCGCGAGGGCTCCATAACGCGGTCGAGCGCGCCAGCGGGACTCTCCAGCCTGGGTGGCCGGCCGGCGAGGCTGTTGTACACGGAGCGAGAGCCCGACACAACACGGTGCCGCATCATTGAGAACGCCGGCTACGTGGACTCCGACAGGGGCGACACGAACCCATCGTACGCCCCCGACGGCCCCACACCAGTGCACAGATCGACCAGTCGATCCCCCACCGACGTAGTGTAGTGTGTATTACAGAACATTCATAGACGTTGTGAGGGAAACGTGAAACGCTTCTAGGATTTAAAGTTGTTAGTGTGTGGGTACCTTCTAGGCGTTCGAGTACCCACCAGTTCAAGTCTACGCTCAAGTTTACGAAAGCTTTATTGTTGAACTTTTATTCACAGATTCTAATATGTTTTCCGGCATCGTGAAATTTTATTAATTAATAATGTTCTATCGTCATCTAATTGAGATGTTAATGGTACGATAACTAAGATGTTTGATGTAAAATTAAAATATATAAATGATATAATTATTTATTTATCGTTATTGTACATTTTTGGTAAAAATACGGACTTTATGCCGGAAGGCATTCTCTGCCAATAAACCTTTGCGTTGGTGGAAAATAGAGAAAATTAAACTATATAATATATATATATACTATATAGTGTATATATATATATATATATATATATATATATATATATATATATATATATATATATATATATATATATATAAACACACTGTGTGTATATATATATACACACAGCGTGTGTTTTTTTTTATGGGATGGAGGGCAAACGATCTGGCGTGTCACCTGATGGAAAGCAATCAGCGCCGCCCATATACATCCGCAGCGCCATAGGCAGTGCGAAAGCGTTGCCGACCTTTAAGGAAAGTGACATTATGGGAGTGGAAGGGGGAAAGGAGTGGGAGGGGGAGGGTGTTGGGCCTCCGGAACTCGGACCGCTCACAGTACGAAGCGCGGTAGCTAAGCTACCACTCAGACGCCGGTTTTCTACGCGAGTGCGGTACTTCCCCGGGCGAGCCGGCCCATTCATGCTGCAGACAAATAATATGCCATTCTTGACAAAGTATTCGTCTGCAGCGTGACTCTACCACTTATATACTTTATAGGAATATATACACATGTATATGTATTCATGTATTTATATGTTTTTTTTGTTTGTTACATACATAAACATACACAATGAGCATGTAGCCATTAATGTATATTAATGTGTACAACTATGACAGAAGAGAATGAATTATATATAAAACAAGGCTAGCAGCTTTCCTTAAATCAAGGGGGAGGCACGTTTAATACTGATACCACGAAGTAATTTCAAACAACACCTATACGGTATGAAGGAATTTCTAGAAGAAGATTTTCTGAGGCACGAAGAATGCGACAATGGGAAAAAATAGAAATAACTTTTTAAGTGCAGAGGAAGGCAAGGATCGTTAATAATTATATCCTTATATTATTTATCGAGTAATTGGGTTAATGGCAGTTTCTCCAGAAATGAAGTGGCCCGCGCTTAGCAGTGAGACATACATGGGCTGGATGGCAACCCATGGTTTTGCTTTGTCAATGTTATAATGTATATTTCACTTTCGCACCCAAATCTAATTCTATTTTTAAAACATTTTGCTTCAATAATTCAACTACAATTAACTGAATTCAATATATACTTTTTAAAATTGAATATTTTGCATAAACAAATAAAGTTCCATGTAATACAATACAATGTTAAAAATAACCATTACATATTGTCGCTAATTTTCCGATTTAAACACAAATTCCCATAAAATGAAAACCCAGTGTTTTAGCCAATAGCGCCATCTATTGGCCAATATGCGAGTTACAGCACCAACAAATCGTATAGGAAGCAGTTAGTTCCTATGAGCATTATAGATGGCGTTAGTAAAAATAACGAAATAATTTCAAAACATACGTAGCAGCGACTTAGTTATCTTAAAAACATGTACAGCCGCGCGCATAAATTATTTTAATATCTTAAAAATTGTCTGCTGTCATTTTCTATAGCACAAACAAAAAGTAAATTTGTAGCTAAAAGAGTAGACAGACGTTCAAAGAAGCCCAAGATATTTTGTTTCATATGTAAAATGTCACAACTAAATCTTTTTGATGAAATCTATAATAAAAATACATGTATAATATTATAAAAATATTAAAGTTTCATAATACTTTAAAATACATACGCAATGATCATGCATAAAAGAGAATTTATCATTATTATATTTTAAGCAAGTAATACACTCATAGACGCTAGAATTTCTTTTTTTTTCTTTTCTTTGATGACAATTAGTTAAAACTATTATACTAGTGTCAAGTAAAATGGAATAATACCAAATCTCTTGAAATGTCTAGTCAGCTTGTAACGTTACGTCTTGGTAAAATGGTGGCTTTTCTACCAAAACCTTCTATGGACTTTTTCAGTCAACGTAAAAAGCCACGATACATGTATTTATTTAATACTAATTCACATATAAGTATTAATCGAACTATATATTAATACGCCACCACAATTAAACAATATAACTGATAATAATATGAAATTATGAAAATGAAATAAAAACACAACGTCACTAATGTAAGTTGGCGGGAAAAATCTAGAATTCCTTGTATCATGGACGCCATTACACACGCACAAATGACATTTAAAAAACCTAGATGTGCCGTAACTTATCACAGGCATTTTCAAAAAAAAAACATATTTACGAAGACACATTTAACACAAAGTGCGTCAAAACCCAATGACATAAGAGATAAAAATTTATATAAATAAAAATATAATAATAACATTTCGAATATAATCTCGACTATTCGTTCCCTTTGTTTATTTCAATTAAGTTTCCTGATGATAAGATACTATAACTCCAAACAGAATAACTCCTGACTACATTTAGGCGGTAATACATAAAAAACTAAAATTTTAATCTTTCTCTCTATGGGGCAAACTACCTTCAATGGTATTTCATAATCGATATATGACATGGGAACTTTCAAAACAAAACCAAAAAAAAGCTAGAAACGACTCTGAAATGCCTTTAATTTTATAAAAGTCTAAGGATGACGTTGATGCCTGTACATCAGGTGACACACTTTCTCATATACCTTCCTATCCCAACGATTACATCTGAGAAAAAAAATAAAAAATATATTGCATTTGTGACATCATCCTTACTCATTGCTACATCCAACTGTCTTTCAACAACGTCAACGTCGTCAACACCTGTACAAACTTGAGAATGCAACAATATTTACCCAGTATTCTATTCATGTTATATAATAAAATATAATAAAACGATAATGGAGCTGTCTTTAATATTTATTAGAAATTACGAGTCAGATGAGATGAATAGTTGTACCATTTTTTCTAACAACTTCAACAAATCAATAAAAAATAAACCATTTTTTAATTGCTCTACAAGAAGTAAAGAAGTTTTATATGTAGATGTTATTTTATCAAATGAAATTGTTTGTATATATCCACTTTCAAGAAAGGAAAGCCTGAATGAAGTACTCAGTACATGCAATAAATGTTATCATATTGGTTCTATATATCTAGTTCAGCAGGCAGTGAAACAAAATTGTAAACTCATCAATGAACAATAAATATATATTATTATTATTTATTGCAAGTGCTACCCCTAAGTCTAGATACACTACCGCTACCCCTAAGTCTAGAATGCATATTGGTAATGATATACATGATAAAAACACATGTGAACACTCACCTCAACGCCTGTAACGCCGAGCGCCGTCACCAAGTTGGGGGTCAAACGGAATGGGACCTTTTCTGGAACCCGCAGAGTCTTGCCTTTCTCAAAGCACACATTATAGTCAATATGAACCACTTCACCAGACGTCAAGTCCACTAATACATTGTCCAAATGTCTGTCACCGAGGCCTATTATATAGCCAATGATGCTCATCACTGCAACTGAGTAGCTGTAGCGGCGTGTCATTTGCCACCACTGATCAGGAGTCACACTACTGCACCACAGCTCCCTCCACAACAAATCACGAGGTGTCTCCGCGGTCAGTTCTTGCAAAACTTGCTTCAAAATCGACACCGGCCACTCCTTCCTATTTTCCGTAGATATCCCTGCCTCTTTGAGCAATGGATTGAGCTTGTTATAAAAGAGCTCTGAAGGTCGCAACACATTTACTGTTTTGTTGGTTTTAGCCGAAATGATAGCAGCTTCACGATTCTGCCAGCGCTTGTATAAAGCAAAGAGTGGAGTAACATTATCGACCCAGCTAATTAACCCTGACCGAGGACCCAAAGGGATAACAGAGTAATGGCGGGCTCTGTACGTCTGATTTTCGTTATTTTCAGAATCACGAGCAAGCATCGTGTTTGTTATTGATAACAATTGCATTATTCTTTCGTCCAAATGCAAGTCCTCTAATCCTTTAAAAAGATATGTGTAAGCTTTTCCATCGGAGCCGTAGAATATCAGTTTCTTTGGCCTGGTCTTTGTTGGTAAAATGGCTACGTTATTTTCAACAGACTTAATTGTTATTCTGACAGTTCTTTGGTTGGTGTGTAGTCCAGGCATAGTGATGACAGTATTTTTCAGTTCTGCCAAAACAGGGCTTATGTCGGACATTTTCAAAATATACGATGTGCGCTTACTTACTTTTTGCTGCAGTTTCAACTGCAACATCTTGAGCGGAGTCCACGACTCTTGAGGCTTCTCAGGGTTGGCGGGATGTTTTAATTTATCAATAACCTCTAAAATAGACGCTTGAAATTTAGCTTGGAATGCTGTTTCGTGGGGTGTTTCAGGTTTGGCCGATATAATTTGGTTGAGCTGTTCTAATACAAACACTATCGGTTCGAATATGATACGATGTTTTTCTTTTATCAGCTTCTCTTTCTCCTCAGCCGATAAATTCACGTTGTTCTTCACTTTGGCCACTTCAGCTTCTAACTGTGTTAGTCTTTTATTAAACTCCGAATGGTGTTGAACTAGTGTTCCCAGACATAATTCATCCCACAATAAATTTATTCTTTGTAATTCTTTAACCAACAATTTAACTTGAAGGATGGTCTTCGGAGCTTGCTTAGCTAATGTTTCCACCATGTCCAAAAAGCAAGAGTTCAATTCATTATTAATAACTTTATCACTTCCAGCATCATCTAAGTCAAGATTATCATCATCACTCTCAGCATCATCGTTCGATAAATAGGATTTTGGGACATTCAATTCTGTTATACTGTTTTGTTCGTTTTCAACGGCTCCTACCACAGCAGGAAATGTTATAAGATGGGGAGTATCTTCTGCCAATCGGCATAATAAGTCAGAAACACATTTCCTGACATATGTCTCAGGGTGATTCAATCGAGAAAATAGTTGCGGTATGATCACCTTCCAAGGCTGCGTCGGTGTGTTTGCTAAGCCCGATTCAAGTACTGTCTGCAACTCCATGGCGTGTTTCACAATTAATCTTAGAAGACGCAGCGTAGCGTTTACAACTGCATTTTCACCGCTGTGATTTATATAATCCGATGCACAAATAAGTTGCAAAAATTTAAAGTATGCGTCAGCGGATAGTTCGAAGTATGAGAACACTCTTTTTTGTGCTTGACGCCAAATGTCAACGAGTAAAGCGAGGTGTTCAGGAAAGGCGTTATTTAGTGAAGGTACCGTGCGAAGTTGGTTCTCTATCATTTCGGAGGTATTGATTTCATTCCAGTCAATGTCTTCATCATCACACGTTGCTTTGTTTTTCGATAAAATTTCGCAAACGGCTTCGAAATCTTGCGGTGAGCATCCTATCATAACGCTTTCTATTTGCATTTTGTCAGCATCGGTTAGTTGCTCTCGAGTTTTCGAACTAAATTCCACCATTTTACGACCCCATCTAAAGCACCACGAAGCAAAACTCGCCCAAGCTTTTGCCAATCCAGGGCACTGGTTAACACCAAATTGCAACAATTTCCCGACTGCCGAGTCTGACAGTGGTATAACGTTTTCAGATATGTTGTTGTCAACTAAACCAATCTCAGGTAATGCCGAAACAAGTTTCATTAGTGGTGAATCATTTTCTATAATATTATCAGTTTCTCCTTGAACCCATTTTGAAAGAGTCAGCAGAAGTCTGGTGCCCTTTTCTCGCATTTCATAACTTTGTTCACCCATGGCTAATCTTTGAGAAAACCCAAGAGAAATGTTTGCACATAAATTGATTGCTTGAATTCTACTATCTTCTTTTATGTATGTTACTTTACAAAGCTCTGTCAAGGCTGTTGCATTATTTAATGTCCAAATGCCAAGGTCATATGTGTTACTTGACATGAGCAGTACTTCACTTATATCTTCCAGACTATTCACATTCATAATACACATTTGCATAGCAGCATTATTTTTAAAATATTTTAACAATTCTCGTCTGGCCATGCCTAAGTTGGCATTTTTTCTAGCATTTTTTATAACATCAAGCCGGAGGCATTCAGTGTAAAACGCATTTTCTTCTGTCATATTCAATTTGGTAAAATACTGACTCCACCATAGTATTCGACTCAAATTTTTTAGTTCTGTCCCATACTTACATTCTTTCACAGCAGAGGGTTTAAATGGATTTGACAGTGCTTTCCCATTCTTTATCACATTTGATAAACCTATATTTGCTAATTGTAACACAGCAATTTCTTTTAAGTGGTATACAGCATTGGACCTTGACATTTCACCTACACTTTCATTGAGTAAAGCTTTACAATCTTGTAACAAAGCATCATATTTGTCATCATAATCGTTGTAGTAATAATTTAATGCAGTGCATACTAATGTCGACTCAACCTTATTGAGTATAGATTGATATGAACATGTATTCTTTGATATATCTTTTTTGCTAAAATCTAAAACATCCCAATTACACAGCTCATCTGAAATCCCTGGATTTTCTTCAAACATTCGTAATGTAATGAATGAGTCCCAGTGTGAAATCAGTTTATTCACTTGTCCACTTAATTTCCACTCTTGCATATCATCCCAACTTTGTATGTGTTTATAGCTTTCCATAATTTGTTCATCAACAAATTTGTTAGCTTTTACATCCATTTGATTGTGAGGGAATTCACTGTCTTTATCAGAACCGTTAGTGTTGAGTTTTCTGTAAAAATCTATAGCGAGTTCATATCGTGAGTTGGCTTGTTCTGCTGCACCTTTTAACCAAGGAACTTTTTTATCAAAATTTTTCTTTATCCAAACATACAATCCATGTAAGACTTCAGGTTCTTGAAGTTTAATGAGTGCTTGTGCAACTGTAATAGTTATAGCCTCAATGTCAATGTTACTAGTAGAATTTACGGCCGCTTGAAGAATCAGTGATGCATGATATATAACAGCTCCCAAGTGACCAGAATAGGAACTGACAGCAAGTGTAGCTGGACGCACTCTATTTTGCCACTCACGGCATGTAGGCCAATTTGTATGGAAAAATGTGCGTACTGGCTTGGAGACAACAGGAAGGACTGTAGCTGTGCCTTCTGCAGCATTGTAAGTATATTTCTCTAAGAATGTCATGAATTCAATAAACCAGCGAGTTCTGATGTGTTCTGCAACTATAATATCAATCAACTTATGCTGGTCACTAGCTACATATTTAGTATCACTTGAAGATACATCCCTAGCAATGTTCTTCAGTGCACTTTCTATCTTTGTGAATGTTTCTTGTGGCTTTCCTAAAACTGTTCTCAATTTTAAAGATATACAAGTCTGTGCTAGTTCAGAAAGCGCCCAACTTATGCAAATAGAAGAAAAACATGTGGCACATTGACGAAAGAACAATAAGTTCTTTTCATCTAAATCTTGACTTTGTAAGGGCCATGATGTTAAAAATACATCAATTACGAAAACTTTATCATCAAAGATAGGTTGCTGTAAACAATTCATGATAGATTTGAAATGTGCATTTGATAATACAGAGAAAGAACCTCTCATGAGGTATTCTTTCAATGCATTCAATTTAGTGTCACTGTTGAGCATGGTAAGACTGAGCCTTCGCGATGTAAATATTTTCACCATTTGTTTATCTAACTCTTGTTGCACTATGTCCCAAGGTAATTCGAATAACACATCTTTACACATATTACATATTGACTGGTTTAAATTATCAATGTGTAGTAATCCTATTAGGGCCATAGTTTTAAGCAACATCACATTCCAAACTAGCCCTTTGTTCTTAATTAAAATTTGGCAATTTTTTAATATAACCAGAACAATATCATCGTCAAAAGTGTGAGCGAGGGAAAGCATATTAGTTGTTAACATAACAAATCCATTTGACATACTCACTATTGGCAAATATTTGTAGAGTTGACAAAATATATCATAAATCCAATTTAAGATGAGTAACAAAGTTTCTTTTGGAATTTTTTCTTGTAGTATAATGCTTAATGTGTTTAAAATGATTGCGAGGTGCCCAGATGTAGGACTAGAGCCTGATACATCACCAATGTTAAGATTTGATAAACCATATATATCATTAGCTCTTTGTTTGGTATTTGTAACTAAATCGCTCGAAGCAATGAAGTGGTTATTTTTTTTGCAATGCGAATATAGTAAGTATAATATTGCATATTGTAATGCAGGTTTTTCTTTAATTAATCTGTCATCATGAGGTGACATTTTAACAGCCAAAAGTTCTAAAATGCTGGGTTTTAATGCCCACATTCCGATGATAGAGTTGCTGGCATTAGCTAGTTCTGACAAACATTGGAGGTAAAATATAATATTCTTTTCAGCATCATCTTTAGTAATTTTCTCAGTATATTCCACATGTATCATTTGAACATCTGGTATGATTACAGAAAGAGCATTTTGGATGTCCATCAAAACATATTTATATGTTTCCTGTAAAAGTGGAATATTTTTCAAATTTAACAGGTTGCTGTAAACCATCATTACACCGGATAAAATTTGAGAATGTTCTGAATAACGCAACTGTCTTAATAATGAATCAGGTCCAATAATTTGAGTGATAAATTCCATTGACAAATTGGAAGCAATTTCTTTAATAGTTGTTGATATAAGGTTTATAATACTAAGGCAAATAAAATCATTTATTTCCATGTATTTATTCATTTCCAACGATATCAGTGCAAATAGTGAAGACGCACAAGATGTTGCCTTTGCCTGTAGATATTTCAACAGTAACGTAACACATTCATTGCCCGACAGTATCAATTCAATGTCAACATCATTGTTTAACACCTCCATTAGAACCTGCAACACTTTTGTCATTGCTTCACTTAGGAAAGACCAAGAGACAGTTTGAGAAACGGAAGGACTTAAAAGTGTTTCTAAGCTCTTCACAACAGTATTAAAAACATTTAGAAATGAAGCAATCTTTTGCATACTATCCTCACGGGAATTAGTTTCTGAGTCATGATCACTTTTATTGACGTCTAACTCATTTGAATATGCCACCATATCCTCAATAAACTGATTTAGTAAATTTACTGAAAATCCAACATCAGCTTGCCAGTGACGACTTAACTTGAATAATGATTGGACAGCAAAATCTTTTATCTTCTTCGGTTGGGCATTGTCAACATGCCATCCAACAAGAATATCTACAGTGTCCACAAAGTGATTAGCAAAATGTTCAGGATATGAATTTGACATAATAATCATTGCATTTATTGCAGCCATAAATACATCGGCAGAGTCTGTCCCTTCAATAATAACTTGCAATTTGTCCAGTGTGATTTCTGCGAAATCTGATAAATTTGGTGTTTGAGTGTCCAGTTGAAACGTTTCTGTAAATGACAAGATCAGTAGGTGCTTTATAGATGAATTATGTACAGTAAATGTTGACACAATCCAGTCTAGATGTTTCTTATAATCATGACCCATGACATATCCAATTCTACCCAAGACCACAGCAGCACTTTCTTTAGTTTCTGGTCCAGGAGCATCATATAAAACATCCAGTAGTGACTCCACTAAAATATCATAAGCTCTTCTTATGTATCTGGCATTTTCTGGCAACATCACTGCATCTTGCAACTTACTACAAATGACTAACGACTTTTCTACATCAAGCTCTGCACAGAGGCGACGCAAGAGTTTCGATATCCGCGGATCTTCAGGTAAATTTACAACGAGATCTGATCTTTCGTAAAATTTATTGTTTCCTTGTGGCCATGCATCATTATTAGACTTACCTAGCGGTTCGTGATATTTGTAAGAATTTTCATCGCGTTCAACCCTTGGCGGGAAGTCTCCACGACCACGACTTCCGCCGCGGCCACCTCCTCGCGAATGTCTAAACTCGGTAGTACGACCACGAGACCGAAATCTACTGTCTCTATGTGGTCCACCAAACGACGACGGAGCATCGTACGCACCAACATAACCTCTGACCTTAACATCCGTTGTGTTTTCTTGTCCAATTTCGTTACGATCTGGAACATCGGAACTCTCCGATCCCCTTGAGGTTTTAACCCTGTTGTTTGCAGCAGTGGATAGCATCACTAGGATATTCGTTTAATATATAATTATAATCACACATGGCCGTATTATTACGCCAAAACACAGTAAAACTTAAGTAGACAAACGATATTAAAACTTCTATCACCAACAGACAAGAAGTGTCATTTGTGTCATAGACATCTAAACATTTAAAACTGTCACGTCAAACCTTGACAATGTATAATTTATAAACGAAAGGTTTACATTGACTTTTCCCGCCAACGTACATTAGTGACATTGTATTTTATTTCATTTTCATAATCTTATTATCAGATATTTTTTTTTAATGTGGTGGCGTATTATACAATATAGTTCAATTAAGGCGTATATGTGATGCGATATGAAATAAATGTGTGTATCGTGACTTCTTAAATTGACACTGGCATAATAATTACAACTAATTGTCATCAAAGAAAAGAAAAGTTTAACATTATGGTACATAATCCACGGTATTACTATATTTACAAACTAAATTGTTATAATGAAACTATTCAAGAAGTTGGTAGTAAACGAGTAAAAATATTGATATCGGATAAGCTAGGCAGTACTTATATTAGAAAGGTTTGATAAGTCTTCTCATCTCTTATGGTTTTTCATAAATTACGTTATTCATCACCAGGCATATGACCAGAGGGGAACGAATTATAACTTTGCATTATATCACATATTCACATGTATAAATCTAAAATTATAAAACTCTAAACTGTAATTCCGATGAAAAACGATAAAATATTAAGAATTATATCAATATTTAAGAAACTATATAAATGTTTTTAGAAGTACTGTTTTGATTTAATAATTTCTCAGACTAGGGGAAGCAGGTAATACTGATGTGTTCACGTTTCACATGGACAGAGGTGTTCAAAAATTATGAAATTAGTATGATGTTGCTTATCTCTGGTCCCTGATACATGCCTAAACCTGTCTATAAACAGTGCGTCATTCCAGTTCCTCTGCTCCATGACCACCGTTTTATCAAGACGTAACCTGACAAGTTGATAATTACGTTCCAAAACACTTGATGTTATTATTTTTACTTCATATTGGCATAATAGTTATAGCTAATTGGCTTCAATAGCAAAAAAAGTATATTCGTTCGTATACAGATAACCTTACTTGTCACTTATTGTCACGTGTAAACAGTAAACAAAATACGTTTTCATTAGTTTTCAATTGGTATGTACTTTCTTCTAGTACTTTGTTATTATTGTGTGCAAAATGAAAACTAATAAAAAGCAACACGATTTTAAAGGTGAGTATTATTTTATAATATGTATAAGGAAAAAAAAAACATTATTTTAGGAATTATTTTATTCTTACAGCTTTAAAGTTAAAACTGACAGATGATTCAGTTTTCCCCCATACAATCTACTACAAGGAACATTGTGTAAGGGAGCACACACAAGACAAACCTTCAGGAAGGACTTTATTTATAATTAATGTTCCACCTTATGCAGATGAAAAAGGCCTTACTAACGCATTTCAAGCAGCTGGTACCGTGCAGTCTGTGCAGTTTTGTCTTAAACCCAATGCAGTAGAAACAAACACGAATGAAAAATTTTTAGCAGTAAACTGTGCCCCAGCATTTCGAATTGCATATTTAGTCTTCAAAAAAGTAGTGCAGCTGCATAATGCTTTAAAATTAAAGGAATTGAAACCTATGTATTCAAAGATCACTGAATTAAAACTAGGCATGGACAAATGGATAGAACAACATAACAATGACATTGTGCTACCAAAAATCTTAAAAGAAAAGATTGAAGTATACATGAAGTCTTATGACCAAAAGATGAAAAATGAAGAGAAAAAAGATAAACAACTTGAACAAGAAGATGATGAAGGTTGGGTAACTGTAACAAAAAGAGGGAAAATGCAAGGTTTTGCACGCACTGAAAAAGTAGAAAATAAAATTATGGCTAAAGAAGAGACAAACAAAAAGAGGAAAGAATTAAAAAACTTTTATACCTTCCAAATCAGAGAATCTAAGATGAAACATATTGTTGCTCTTAGACAAAAATTTGAAGAGGACAAAAAGAAAATAGCACAAATTAAACAAAATCGTCGATTTAAGCCATTTTAATATAATAGATAAATTTTAAATAACATATTTTATTTTCTCTCTAATATTACATATAGAATTAATAAGTTGCAGGGTTTCATATCCCTATCATCCTGTTTAAATCCATCTTTCCTTTCCCCCTGCCCTTTAATTTATCCTTTTCCCTTCCTCTCCATCAATTCACGGTCTGCCATGCCAATGGATGTGTGGCTAAGGATGAGCTTAGTCGCAAGTATTCCGACTGTTCTGGGATCAGGCTCCCGGGTACTATAGTGCTTTACCTCAACATGTGGGGCTTTACTGGAGCGGACCTCCCATTTTTCCTTGCGGCTTGTGGAATTTACTATGACAAATTTTAATAAACCAAATTTGTTAAAAATGATGGCGATGTGATTCACTTTCACGTCTTGATTCCCACGATGGCTTTGCTTGATTTGCTATGATAAATGTGAGAGGAACAATGGATGAGTGTGAAGGAAGCAAGGAAAGTGTGTCGGGATTGTAGCAGATGGAGATCTGTGGTCTCTGCCTACCCCTATGGGAAACAGGAGTGACTATATGTATATGTACATATATAGAGTATTATCTATATATACCTTATAAGCTATATTATTACTTATAAATTATAATATAATGTAATATCTCAATTTCAGATAAAACTAACTTCCTACTACAGCAGACTGTAAAAATGATTCACACAAACTGGCAAAATATTGACGCCATACAATTGTGATGATATTTTCATGTACTAAAACTCATTCTTTTCTCTGCACAACACATTTCAATTAAAAAAAAAAAATATTTCATAACCATGCCTTGTAATAATTGTAGAAAGTTAGAGATCTCTGTGTTATAAGTAACAATAGTATAAGTACTTATGCATTTCCTATCCTCACACACATTATATAACAAAATAATACATATCATTTCTGTATCTCAGTTTATAAAAAGTAGTGTGCAAATCGTACACTGTAGATGTAACACCTGCAGTGTACTATCTCATTCTCTCGCAGGCTAAACTCGACATATCGCTTTTTCGTTTCATCTACCTTCAAATCACAATGATGCTAAAGAAGTTTCCACTTCAAATTCTTAACATTATTTTAATATGTTTACAATACATGTCATATTGACTGCTGATGTGTTTTAATTATAATTCTTAAAAGTCTGTTTTCTGGTAATGTGTCCAAAGTTGCTAAGAGGTTGCTTATATTGCCATACACACAGCCATTCGCCAAGGCCACTTGCACTGCCTGCCCTATCCTGTCCAGGCAGTCCTGAAAATAATAAAACATGGATATAATTTACTACTTGATTAAAGCGTATGGCCAGTCCTTTTATATGTGCAGTCTGTGGGTCAACTATACGCAGTGGAGGGTTAAAGCACTGCATATTCAGTATAACAATGCTGCTTCGTCCTCCACCCTGGTGTGTTTTGCACTCTTTATGTTGTACTGCATACATACATATATATCATTATGCCTGTTTCCTATAGGGGTAGGCAGAAACCACAGATCTCCATCAGCTAGGATCTAGGCACACTTTCCATGCTTCATCCACACATTTATCACTCTCGAAACAAGCTTGCCAGTTAAGGCATTTTTGACCTGGACTTTCTTCAGTTAAGCAATTTGGTCAAGGTACATTCTCCTTGGTATTCCCTTACCGACCCTTCTTTCCACATCTGCAACGTTAATTTTTTTATCAGTCGTCTTTCATCCATCCAAACCTCTCTTTCTCATCACGACTAAGCATCTCTTTCTCAACTTTTGTCACCAAACCTTTTATACCTACTTGTACTGTATAGCTTACACATAATACTACCTTTTAGAAAATTGAGTTTGTAAGCAAAATAACTGAAGGTAGGATCTAGTAGCATACCCCACAGGAAACGGAGAAGATTTAAGTAGCAATAAATCAGTTGGCTGAGGTTAGACTGGTGTATATCATGAGCTCATGGAGGATCGATTGGACTATTAATGTAGACCACTTCCTAGCTCAAGCATTATATAACTAAGCTTAGATATAATGGTTAACAAGAATTGTAAGTAATATTTTAAAATATTGCTTATTTGATTGGCTCAGTGGCGGGGCCCTCCGCCCGCAGAGTCAATGGTCGTGGGTTCGATTCCCGCATCGAAATAGATATTTATATGGATTTATAAATGTTTATTCCGAGTCTGGTAACCCCCCCCCCCCAATCCGCATTTCCTTTCCGGCCCCTTCCTTTCGTCTCTATCCTTTTCCTTCCTCTCCGCCAATCCACGGTCTGCCGTGCCAATGGATGCGTGACTAGGGGCGAGCCTAGTCGCAAGCGTGCCGATCGTCCCGGGATCGGGCTCCCCCGGGTACTATGGTGCCTTACCTCAGCATGCAGGGCTCTGCTGGGGCTGACCTCAATCCTCCCTTGCGGCTCGTGGGTTTCACTAAGACGAATTTAATATACCTAATTTGTCGAAAATGACGGCGACGTGGTTCGCCACCCGTCACGTCCTGATTCTCACGAGGGCGAAAAGCGACCAATGTCGAGCCGTTTCGCCGCGATGAATGGCAGCGGATGGAGCTCTGTGGTCTTTGCCAACCCCTGCGTGGGGGATAGGCGTGAATATATAAAAAAAAATCAAGTATTTTTAATAATAGGCAAAATATATTTTTTGAAAGCCTCAAGTGTACTTATTGTCAAGCCTCAAGTGTACATATAGTGTTCGATTTAATTAGGAAAAATGTTGCAAACCGTTGTGATAATGGTATAGCTAGATATTTCTTTCTTTTTTAGAGTATGTATTAACAAATATTGTGTGTTTTTAAACATGTTTAATCACGTCACGCATATTTAAATATTCTATGTATATTTTTATTTTGATGACGAGTACAGCTCGTCACTGGGCAGATAGACTAAAAATTCATGACAAGTCTAACTCGTCATTGTAGCGCAAGGAGTTAAACCCGATAGAACCAGTATCTTTATCTACCAGAATCTGAACTGCTTTACAAGTCATGGCAAGTCATTACCTATGGCAGTCCATTGCTTTACATAGGCCTCCCTAAAGGTATGACACTCAGCTGTTTGCAACCATAATAGTTCCAATACAATGGTTTTAATTCTAAAAAAATATATTTAAATCTAAAATGGAGTCCTGCAGCACAACACTAATAGACTAAAACTTTAACCATGACATTGATTATAGTATCAAAAGTAAAGTAAATTATCTGTGTGTTACTCTAACTTTAAATTCAATTGCCAAACGTTCTTTCAAGCCAAACATTTGTTTAGGTAAATCTCCAAAATAACTACACTGACGTATCGTGATGGTTGTTAAAATATTTGATAGATTTCTACTACTGTTTTTTTTATGTTTGCATGAAATTACCTGCAACTTGCCATCAGATGTAAGTTTTATTCCTCGTTTTAATAACTGATGAGCATAGGTTTGCACCGGAGGAGCTAGAGCGGCGAGCTGGTGTGCCGCTACGGCAGTGGGCGGGGCTACGCGACGAGTCACTTTCAGACTCTGCAGCAGACCCAATTGCAGCTGTACGTACAGTTCACTCTCTGACAGACATTTACTGGGAACATTCCTTATCGCAGACTGACCAATTTCTCCTTCTATTTTCATTTTCTTTGCAGGCACTTCGATCATCTCTGTATCTAAGAAATATTCCAATTGATTTATGCCTATTGTTTATTTTATTACTATGAATTTGTAATCTGGTTACCGGCATGGAATAAAGCCACCCCATTTCTTCACGTAAATGTGGTGGGTGATTGTGGGAACAAATACCAATATATATATAGATAGGAAGCATCATTTCACCTGACTAACAAAACCAATCAGCAATTAACCTTCCGTTGGGTATGTAAATCTGTTAATAATTTAGATAATAGTTATCTCGTTTACTATAAGAATTTTCATTCAGATCTTCCATTGTACGGAAAGATGGACAATACTAATTTATCTTAGTCAAGCAATTTTAGTCAAAGTATATACCCTCACTGACGTAGAGTGGAGCTAGTGCGCACCAGCGCGCAATGCCAGCAAGAGGAGTGACAGCTGCCATCGGAATAGCCCCTGCTGGCAACGCAGCGGCATTAAGCTGTGCCGATGTGCACAGGGTAGGCGATCCATAAACCTACAACCAACAAATTTAACTATTATTACTGTATTCATTACATGCTTGATTGGCTGAATATTCATATTCTTCATATTTACTGATTTATATATTAAATACATAAAAAATTCATTAGCCTCGCTAAAAAAAGGTTTGACTTTATATATATTTTAATTTTGTTTTCTCTAATATAGGAATGGTTTATAAATAAAAAATAGGCTAACTTAAAAGAACAAGTGAAAAATAAAAAAATTCAAAATTGCCAATTTTGAATGGACTCTTCATCTAACTAACATTTCTTCTGTGTGTTTGTGAACAGTTTATTGTATTTTAAATCTTTCTTTTTTTTTATAAAAACCCAATGGATTGAAACAAGAAGGAACCAAACTAAACACCAGTTGATAGATATGACATCACTACCAGACTTTTTAAACAAAAATTAAAATCTCTCATGGCTTTCATTATAATCAACTTTCATCTAATAACCTAACGAAATTATAATCAGATGAATATTACTGATCTCAATTAATTGGAATTGGAAGGTTGATTAAGATTAATAATCGCAGATCAAAAGTTATAGTCAAATGAATTGTATGTGAAAAAAAGTTTACCGAATCATCTAGTATTCAATAAAATTTATTTTATTGCAAGAGGAGTTTTTACTGCTCTGAGCTTACCCAAGATGTGATAACTTCAAGGAGATTCCTTGGAGGCAGTTTTACAGGATTTTGTGTGTCTTGCATGTACAACTCAGTGACTGCTGTTATAAAATTAGACACAAACTGTGGTGCTGTGTTTGCAAGTGCTTTCAGTGAACTCTGATTGGTGGTATTGAGGAAGAAGTGATCACGAATTATATTTTCCACAAGCTGTAAGGACTGAGGTGATGAACATCCCATCTGTTGCAGCCAAACACCTACTGCGAGCAAGACCTAAAAAGTAACCACAAAAATTAATCATCAGAGTGGCAGTTACATTATTAAGCAGTATCCTATTTCTATTAACTGCCCTACTCAAATGAATTTCTATCTAGCTAAAAGATGTTCCACACTATGTTTAAGAAGACAGTCTCTACTCCAATACCCATCTACTCTAGCAGCAGACAGTTCTCTGGAAAAAAGTGAATAAAAATGAAAAAGTAAATAACCTTAACCCACTTGAAAACTCTAAATTTAATTAGAAAATTAACTTTAATATCTATTCTGATTAACTAGTTAAGTTACACACATACAATTATAAAAACTATACAATAAATAAATGAAAAAAAATTAAAAATACCTACAGGTGTACTAGATGCAGAAACAGCCATACTGGCCAATATACTAAGAATTTTTAACTTCTTCTGATTCTCCATTCCACCAAAGAGAGATAAAAATACTGTATTTTTAGTAGTCTCATTGTTACAAGATGAGAGGTAGTCGCAAATAATGTCAATTAGCTGGAGTTCCTGCAAAGAATTTAATCCACCACCTCGACGCCCCCCGCGTCTATCTGCTTCACAGAACACAAATTCTGATATGATTTCCATCGCAATATCTAACTGTTTACTTGATGGTGCTGATCGGCCCACTAGAAGTTGTTCTAAAACAATCCATTTTATGCTACAGATTATTATCCTTCATTAATAAATAATTTAAATGTTTGTGTAATATAAGTTACAAAAAGAAAATATATTTATATCCACCTATTTTAATTAGAGCTTCTTTAGCACATGCTGGAAATTCCAGCTTTCTTAAAGAATGTTTTAAATCTGAAAAAGACATTTTTATTTAAATGCTTATTTATCCTGTTGTTGGAAACAATATCATAACATAACCTTTTTCGATATCATAAAAATTATATTGACACTGACAACTATTTATATAACAGGCTGATAAGTAATTAAAATATTCTGCCAATGCCAAACAAATTTATTTTCAAGTTATTTAAATTTCAAATTTAACTCCAATGTCTTAATTAAATGGCGAAACTGGTATATTAAATACTATAGTTGGGTACTACTGATTAATTCGAGACTAGTCTAGGACGGGTTCAGAAAAATCAACGCAAAAACTTATTAGTGCACCTTCAACAATTGTGATTAACGATTTATAAATATTCACAAAACAATTTTACTGAGGATTTTTTGTATGTATGTGGGAAAATAAAACACTCAATTAAAAAGATTTTGATAATAGTTTGACGTGCTTTGGATAGTACTCTCTTTAATATACACATATTTTTTTTTCAAATACATACATATATCAATTTGGTGCCCTCTTGAATGCCACCTGAAGCAGATGCCAGTATTTGCCTTTTAGATCTGCAGCTGGTATACATCTCTAACATTAACGTTTCATGCTTATTCTTTTAATAATCTATCAAATAAATGTGAGTTCGTTGTATTCGGATGACAAAATAAAACCGATATTGCGTATGAATAGATTCAACGTGTCGCAACACTTTATTTGTCAATCTGTGATTGTGAATTATCTTAAACTGTATATGTAAAGTGAATTTTAAGTTATTTTGTTTGCATGTTATATGGGATATTTCTATTGTTATAAAACAACATAACGAAGAAAGAACGTTAATTGATGAAAAAAAGAAATATAAAGCTTTACTATTAGCAGCAAAATATGGAAGTTATAGTAGCTAATGTTGATCACATTAAATTCGACATAGATTTTGCTTTGGAACAACAACATGGGGCACTACCGCTGCCTTTCCCTGGAATGGATAGTAATATACTTTTTGTTATTTTATCTTAAATACAATAATGTGCTGTCTTTTATTTACTAAAGACAACCGAATTTCATTTCAGAGTCTACAGCAGCAGTATGCGAATTTTATAGTCAACCCGGTGGATGTAATAACGGCCCTCAATGTCCTTATAGGCATGTTAGGGGTGACCGTACTGTGGTCTGTAAACATTGGCTGCGAGGACTCTGCAAAAAAGGAGATCAGTGTGAATTCCTCCATGAATATGACATGTCCAAAATGCCCGAATGCTACTTCTATGCTAGATTTAATGCTTGTCATAATAAAGAATGCCCCTTCCTTCATATAGACCCAGAAAGCAAGATAAAAGACTGTCCATGGTAAGAAAATTTGCCTATCTATATATGAAGAATGTTCATACAACTCAAGTGTATTACCTGATGGTAAGCAACCAGTGCTGCACACAACTCTAATAATAAGAGGACTGCAGATGTTTCACTTAATATGAGGAAACCAAAGAAATGCAGGGAATAGAATTTGGTCTTAAAATCCCCACACTCACTGTACAAAATTAGTAACACATTAAAATGCTGCCAATTAATGTAAAAATTCTGTGAAGGTGTGATACTTGATCTGGTTAATAAGTGCTACCATAGACTACCACTAACATTATTTCAGAATAAATAAAACAATGTATTTCTCACTTACTCTGCTAGCGCAGTGACTCGAAGTGGATCTTGGCCTCCGAAACGAGAGTCCTCCAATTTTCCCTATCCAATTCTCGTTCTTGCCAATTGCTGGCTTGAAGTTCACTCAGGTCAGCATTCATCTGATCATTCCAACGATATTTAGGTTGACCAAGTGCACACTCCAAGCTTGCCCATTCACAACCAAGCCAACAAAGTTCATGTGCCTTAATCTCGCCTGTAATGTTTGGACAAATTGATGTGCCTTAATCTTGCCCTTAATGTTTGGGCGAGATTAAGACACACAAAAATAGCCTTTTTTATTTTGGCCATATGGGAAGTATGTCATGAATGATGCAAGGCATACCTCAGCCTTCATAGATGTGATTGTGAATATGTTTTCTTAAAGCAGAGCAGGCAAAGAACATGCGGGTCACCTGTAGGCCTTAGACATCCACAACGCCAGAAGCATTGCAATTGCTTAGCCAGCCTTTAGAGAACACACACTATTTTATTGAATACCTCTATGACATATTCACATGGGAACACCGCAGGTGGTAAATTGTTCCACATTTGCACAGTTTTTTGCAGAAAATGCCCACTTTTTGTGGCATGTAATGTGACTGCATATAATATATACCATCATTCCATCTTGAGATTTTATAATAATATGTAAAATTTTCTTTATTTAATTTCCAGGTATGATCGTGGTTTCTGCAGACATGGTCCTCATTGTCGCCACAGGCACGTGCGCCGTGTGCTGTGCATGAATTACTTAGCCGGCTTCTGCCCTGACGGATCAAATTGCAAGTACATGCATCCACGCTTTGAACTGCCTGCCCCACCTGAACAGACCAAAGATGCAAAACGATTGCCTGTGTGCCACTATTGCTCTGAAGTGGGACATAAAGCATCATCATGCAACAAGATTCCTCCTGAGGTATATCTATTTCTCTATTCTAAACATTGTATTTGCTAAAATTAAATTTTAGAAAATTTTAAGATTTATGTCACTGTCACTGTAAGAGCTATAACTTATATATAATAGTAAAGCATTAGACAAACTGGAAACCTTTTTATGCCAATGCATCTCTGACATAATTTAACTTATACATAACAAGGTACACAACAGAAGAGACCCTTGTGTGGGATTATGTTTTATTAAAAAATTCTTTCACAATCATCATGCACACTATTTAATTAGTGGGTTTAATTCATACTTTCTATATAGTTGTATTATTCAATAAAATAAAATTAAAATAGTCACACTATTCCTATCCCATAGATACTATTCCTCCCAAAGTCCTCACAAAATGTCTCTTTAAGTGATAAGTGTTGTTGAAGATAAGTCAGCTCCATTCTCATCCACTTGACTCTGTTGCCAGCCAATCTTCACCAGTTCATGTTCTGTTCATCTGTAAGTGTTTCACTTAATAAGGATTGTCATCTTATTGTTTTTAAGCATGTGTTTTTTATTTTCAGCAAAGAGAAGTAGCTCAAAGACAAGAGGAGGCAAGATACCGTGCTCTTGGTTATGTTAAACCTGCGAATGAAAGTGAGGATATGAATGCACAACGCCTTCGGCTTATACACAAACCACTAGAGGAAGTCACATGCTTCAAGTGTGGAACCAAAGGGCATTACGCAAACAAATGCCCTAAGGGTCATCTCGCTTTCTTATCAAACCAGAATAACCAGAACAATACAAATATGTTTAAAAAACCTAACTAGTACAAATATGTGAAGCCAACATAATTTGGCTTCAATATAGACTATTAGAATGTGGTTCATGTGGAACACAACAATTCTTCTATTTAGGAAGTGATATGATCAATGTGAATAAAAATGTTAATAAAGATGATCTGTTAAGTGAAATAAATTTCTTAAAAAGGATTTTACAGCTAGGAAACTTTCCAGTGCTGGTGTTATTTACTGTAACTTTGGGGCTGCAAATAAAACACAACATCAAAGTTATTGTTGCTAAAGTTTTTATATGTCATTATATAATGCAATTATATATGTATATATATATATATATATATATATATATATATATATATATATATATATATATATATATATATATATATATATATATATATATATATATATATATATATATATATATATATATATATATATATATAATACAATATATGTTTCATTAGAAAACTAAACATCTTCACATATTTTCTGTACATTAAATCCATCTACAGTTGGGAATGTTTTACAAATGAAAATAAATACAATTTTCTGACTGAACTCATTATTTGTCTTAATTATATATTTTAGTTAGGAACTACTTTATTTTTATTTCATCCACCACATCATGCATTAAATTGCATTTATATAAAAACATGTTTGAATTTATGTGTATAATCATGCAGTGCCAAATCGTTGGCGGCTTCATGAGGAAAATTTCATTATGGCACGAAGCACGTTAGCTAACCTAGCACTCAGACGCCAGGAGTGTGGTACTTCCCGGGCGAGCCGGCCGATTAAAACTACAGATAAATAATATGCCATTTTTGACAGTGTTCGTCTGCAGAGTGGCTGCATCTATACACACAGAATAACTGTCTTAATATCTGTCCAATGCAAAGTACACTGGACTGAAATTTTGTTCGCTGATTATGCCTTAGTACTATCGCAGAGACCATTTTCAACAAATTTGAAAAATGATTCTGACCACATTCATTTGAAAAATGATTCTGGATTTCATTCTACTCTTAATAATACATTGATTAGTCAAGTAATTGAAATTTTTAAATGAATTAAATATATAATACAGAAAGCATATTTGAATAATGTAACATTAAGCGTTTATACGTGCTCATCTATTTACAATATCTCAAATTTAAAAATAAATTAACCGTAATTAAAATAACATGGAGATAAAATGCATCAATATGCTTTTACCTACAATAAACATAAGATTTTAAGAGATGAGAGGTGATGGTAGTCTTTGACACCACAAAAATATGCAGTATCAAAGCTACTCAGAGGTCGTGATTTTTTCGTTTAACAAACGCTATTTGTAGCGTAGCTTTTTTAAATGGTGGTAATGGGTTGATGACGTGAATAACGGATAACTATTAATGTAATAGTGTAAAAAGTGGAAGTGATCTGCGCGGGCTGACTACTAGCAATAACTCTATACACGAAGATGATGGCGGTATCTATGCCACTAAGGAACAAGCGTAAATGCAATGAACTATTCAGCTGACACTTTGGTATTTTTTACATTTCACTTTGTTAAGCTATACATTTCTATTCTCTTACATTGTGTAATATATGACATAATTCTGTAGAATATTCGTGTGTTTTACTGTTTAAAGACATTAAATTCGTACTTTTTTAATATAGGCTGTATCAGTCTCACTGCTGAGTGCGAAGCTTTCCCGTTTCTAGAGGAAAGAATGTTAAACCCACCACGCTTGTTCAAAACGGAATAGTGGAATTCGCCCTTTAATTTGTTAATAAAAGAAATAAAATTATTCATCATTCATCAATACATATACGTCGTTCTATTCACAGATTAACTTCTTGAATGTATGAAATCAACTTTTTAGATATAATTTAATAAAATATATAAACGAATATTATATTCAGATTTTTTAACTTTAATTCTTAATTACATTATTACCAAATACATGCACTTCATAGACTATTGTCACATTCATAGAATATAATGATATGTTATCTGGGTATGTTATTGTATTCTTGTTTGTGGTTATTTGGTGGTTAAGTTAAGCGTGGTTAACAGAGGCGTTGTTTAGCGTTATATTTACAACTTCAACTTTATAATTTTCTGTTAGTTAAAGGCAGCTTTTTATATTATTTGAGTAATACTTTCAAGTTACTAAACTTAAATATTTTCCTCAGTGACGCGAGTAATCGCTGAGAGGTTACCGTTTAAATTTTCTTCATATTGAAAATAAAATAACCATGGTAAGTTCTCTTTTCTGAAGCATAGATTTTATGGCTTATCTCTATTCGTCTTCTTGCCTTTACAATTTAATCGAATTTTGTCTAAATTTGGTACCTTCATTATTATAGTTCCATGCCTGACTTTAAGGTTATGTTTACAACGAGGGTGAAGTGAAGATATAATTTAATAGTAACAAAAACATATTTTATGTAGCATATGTATGCTTTGATCTTTATGATAATTATTTCTCATTTATTTTAAGGCCGAGACCGAAGCCGCTGTGAACCCGAAAGCTTACCCATTAGCCGATGCGGCACTCACAGCGAAAATCCTAAATCTTGTGCAACAGGCTGCAAACTACAAACAGCTTCGAAAGGGAGCTAATGAAGCAACGAAAACACTGAATCGTGGTCTGTCAGAATTTGTTATAATGGCAGCCGATGCTGAACCTTTGGAAATTGTTTTGCATATTCCAATACTTTGTGAGGACAAAAATGTTCCATATGTGTTTGTCAGATCCAAGCAGGCATTAGGCAGAGCGTGTGGTGTTTCTCGACCCATTGTAGCATGCTCTATTACAATTAATGAAGGCTCTCAGTTGAAGCCACAGATTCAAAGCATTCAACAAGAGATAGAGAGACTATTAGTATAAGTGACATCGTGTGTGAAAGTGAATTATATTTTTAATAATTAAAATAAAATCATTTGCACAAATTTTGTTTATTTTATTCATCATTTCACAGAATAGATGTATGTTACAGAGTTATTAAAATATTTAATAATACTTTTATTAAAATCCTTATCACTTCGCTTTTGTCCTCTATGATATTTTCTTATCTTTAATCGTTAGAGTAACCGCACTCTAACCAAATTTGCCACGAGCGCGATAGCACTCGCAAAATCAGTTGCTATTTAGCGCGCGGTAGGGGAGGTCGCTCGCACGCATCGCTCATTTTTTTTATATATCTTTCTATCATTATATCTTTCTACGTGTTACATTAAGTTCAAATTATAGTATTTACAATATAAAAAGGATCAAGGAAAAGAAAATTTTTAAACCCATAATGTCGGAATACGACAATAATTCGAGTGAAAATCTTGTTTCAAGTTGTGATGAAAGTGATAGTGGGAGTGACATTGTGGTGCTCTCACACCTCGTAATGCAAATTTGGAGTGATAGTGATAATAGTGACGATAACACTTATTTTGCTGATACAGAGGATGTACCAGACTCCGAAAATGACGATGTGACCTTGACTCAATTCACATGCCTACCACCGGATAGGCAATACAATAAACAAACTCTACACATATTTTGCGAACTACCAGGACCAAAAGATACCCCACCAGGTGACGCAAAACCTATTGATTTCTTTGATTTGTTTTTTACTGCTGCTCTTATAAAAAAAATGGTTGTTGAAACCAACCGTTACGCCGCACAGTTTTTGGACGAGCATCCAAATTTGAAACCTCAATCTCGTGCAAAATTGTGGAAGCCAGTCACCATCCCAGAAATGAGAGGATTTATTGCCGTTATACTGGAAATGGCCATCACCAGAAGGCCAACTATTTGTTCATATTGGATGAAAGGATCAAGATGTATTCCATGGTTTAGAAGAATGTTTGCACGAAACAGATTTCAGCTGGTCTTGAAATTTTTTCATTTGGTAGATAATAGAACTTTAGTTCCACCTGGACATCCTGAATACGATCCATGTGCCAGGTTTCAAGTGTTGGTAGATCACGCCAATTTGGTTTTCCGGCAGCATTATATACCCAACCAACAGTTGAGTATAGATGAATTTCTTGTTGGAACAAATCCTCATACTGTGATCAAACAGTATTTGCCCAACAAGAAGCATCATCAATGGGGTGTTAAATTCTGGATGCTGTGTGACTCTTTGTCGAAATATTGCCTTGGATTATATTGCTACCGTGGTGCTAAATATGAAGTTGACAGAGATGAGATTAAAGAAAAAGGTCTAGGATTTGTTGTGGCAGAAAAACTTTTGTCAATGGGAAATTACCTGAACAAGGGATACCACCTGTTCACGGATAATTTTTACACCAGTGTAGAACTTGCACAGTCCCTTTATCAGAAAGCCACATATCTAACAGGAACCATTAATAGAAATAGGAAGCTTGTTCCAAAAGAAGCCAAAACAGTACCAGTAAATGAACCCAAATATTTCACCAACGATCCAGTGTTAATGTGTTCCTTTAGAGACAAAAAGTCTAAACAAAATCCAGTGATTTTAATTTCTACGCACAGCAATACGGCAAATGTATCTGTCACAAAAAAGAGAGGAAACTATGAATCTATAAGAAATAAACCATCAATGGTACACACATATAATCAATTTATTGGCGGAGTAGATGAGAGCGACAAAATGCTATACACCTATTTGGATGAACGAAGAACTCTTAAATTTTGGAAAAAGGTTGTATTTAATGTATTTGGTAGGATGGTATTAAATGCATATATATTGTATAGTGAGAAAAATATTGGCAAAAAAATGACTAGATTGAAATTTACATCGAGTATAATTGAAGATTTAGAAGAGAAATGGTTGCTTCACCAAGATAGACCAGAACCTGCTACTCCAACTACATCTTCCCCTCAAAGTTTTGGATTAGAAAAGTTACCCGGACGTAACTTAAGGCGCTGCGTAGTGTGCAGCAGCAAGGATTACAGCGCTGTGAAGAGGAGCAACTTGATTTGTGCCCGCTGTAAGAAGGGGCTCCATGGAGTCTGTGTGGGAAAGCACACATGTTAACTTTTTTACCTTTAGATTCCAGTTTTTGTTCACAATATATATTTCCATAATTTTCTTCATATTTTATAGAGATTATATATTATAGATAAGAAAACACTATTAAAATTATTAAAATTGGATGATTTTGGAGGAGTTAATAATAAAAATATTTAATATAACAAAATAATATATTTATAACGTAACCATCGTTCAAAATATTTTCACTCATAATTTATTACTTGAGTAGTTAGCATTCAAAAAACTTTTTTGCTCTTAAATTCCAATTTCCTTCCCATCTAGATTCTTGAAATTTTAATAATTGTCTCTTCATTTTTTCAGCTTTTCTGTTCTGTATTTCATTACTTGGGAAACCTTCAAACCACTCAACAATTTTCTTGGAAAGTTCATCACTAGTTTTAAATATGTAACCATTGACGCCATCTTGAACAAGTTCATCCAGGCTGAAATTTGATAACAATAGGATATATTAAAATAAGCATCTTCATATTCACTTTAATAGAGCCTATCATGAATAATGAACTATTTATTTTAAATCATTACAAATATTTTCTTACAATATGATATTGTTTACCATGGTACAGGTACAGATGGTATCATTGTCATGTCATTAGTCAATACTGTAAAAATTAATTTTTAATCATTTACCAAGTTTAGCCTAAGTAAACAGAAATACAAATTCAATTTGGATATATAATTCGGTAATATGATCATTTTTGATAATTTATTTTTCAAAGTATTACTAACCAATTGAAATAAATCGCACATACTGGCAGCCCCGCTCCAAACATGTCAACCACTTTCATTGGTAAATCCAAACCAGACGAGCTGGTATGCAGGCACACTCCTAAATCTGCACTGGCAACCATGGTGGGGTAATCGCAAGCATCCAGCCACGGTGTTATAACAGTAACATGTTGCCAATTCCTCGATGTTATAAGACCAATATAATGCTCTTTCATTGGTCCTTTGCCAGTAATTACACATACCAATTTTGGTAGTTTTTTGGTTAAATCATATGTTGTTTCATAAACTGTAATTAAAACAAAAAGTTTGAATTAAATTTAATCTATGTCTATGAAAAAGCTTTGTATCCATCTTTAAGCACATTGCACACACATAAAATGTGAGATCTGGCAAAGTTAAAGATCATATGAAAAAGGGGGACAAAGATAAAATAAAAAATTAAATGAACTTTGGTCTAATTTCAAACAATAGACATCCACTCGTTTTTATAATTAATACTCTGATAATCTATGATTAACAAAAATTTTCCTTACAAATAAATACAAATAAATAGAACTCAAAAATAGTATACCCTGTAGAGCATCCATTAGTATACTGAAATCTTCATCTGGAGTCCAACTAGTACTGCTGAAAAGCAATCCTGGCCTGTCCTGCCGTGAGTGCACTACATCATCAATTATTTCGGTGAATGCTGTTTTATTGTTACTTTCTGTTGTATTCATTGATTGATTATTGGAGGAAATGAATTGTGAGTACTTTTGTCCCAATTTTAAAAACCATATCATGTTTTTCTCTAAGTGATATAGGTTGGAATATACTTGGTGGCCGATCATACAAAACAGTGGCACTGCAAGCAGATAGTGTTATTTTAAATATGTGTACTGCAATTCTTTAAAATATTTATTGCAGCTTATGAACAGAAGGCAGTCATTCCTGAGTTTCTGCATGTGTAGTGGGAATTGGCCCCAGGACACACTACTAACTACATCCTGCAAACACGGAAGGGTACACCTTTGCTTGTTTGTTTTACAAGTTATATAACAGTTTTAAATGGATAATTATGGCAATTTAGACAGTGAGGCTCAGTCAATTAGCATCGGTCAATTTTGCCAGTCAAGCCAGTGGTCATCATAAACCGACACATGTTCACCATGATGTGTTCTCTGTTCTCTGGCAAATATGACCAGTCCATTGTTACTTTAGTTTGCTTGCTTGTAAAGCTAAGTCAGTGACTTTAGTTAGTAGTAGGCAGATTTCTTCCATTCCAAAATCATATCCACCAGAAAACTCCAACATCACAAAGAGATAATTCAATTTAATTTTTATGTATTGACCATTACAAACTAGGCTAGATAAACAGTTAGGTATTAGGTAGAGTGACTGTATTATAGGTACAAGATGCTAGTTCTACATTCATCAACCTATGTGGTGCTTATAAGTAATCCCTGCCTATTTGCTCGAAGACAATATTTAGTAGAAAGTAATACTTACTCAATATTCCAATTACTAAATAAATCCTCTTTCATGGCGTAAGTAACACACAGATGGTGTTGAGCAGACTGTCCAAAACATTTCTCAATGAATTTATAGAGTTTTAATATGAACCCATGTTTCGAAGAAATGGAAAGTGCCAGTATAGTATATCCATAGTTGTGCCAATCAATAATGAACTTAGTTTTAGTAACCAGGCAGTAAAAACGACAGACTGGTAATGTAGGTACTGCCGGTGGGTTTTGACACAGCAGATAATCACATTGTCCAGTTATAAGAAGTGTTAAAAACAAACTTATGGCTTGCCAAAATGCTTTCATAAAGTACTGGAATGCCTTCGGACCCTTGTTGAAATTACAACTATTCAGTTTAGTAATAACAATATTTTCATTTTCTAATATTTCTGTGAGCGGTGATGTGTCCACATAACTGATTATGTTGACTTTTAAACCATTATTAGCTAAAGACAAAGCATGGTATTGCATCCGAGGACTTCTACCTATGTCACCCAACAAAACGACTTTAACATTTTTCTTAGACTGAACCATTCTAATGATAAGTTCATAAATCAACTTCTGTCGTTATCTTAAATGGTGTAACCCAGGAATTATTACTATCACAGATCACCATTAGCAAGTATTACAGTATAAAACTACGATCTATATGATTTTATGAATATAGATTCACAAGATTAATTAATCTACAAATAAATCTTAATATTATAAACAAATAAATAACCTCATATGAACTTCAGTTAATTGACATATAAAAGCGGTCCGTTATTAGCTTAAAACTAAGCGTCAAATCGTTTTTGACACGTTCCACATGCTAATATAAATCTTGATCGCAAAATTTATGTCCTCACTTTACAACACGACATTTTTAAATTATCGTATTAAAAAATTAACAATTATTTACTTTATTATAATTTTGGCCTGATTATTGTAATAAAGATTAAAAATTATTACAAAAAAATGTAAGAGTTATGAGCTACTGGACTATAATGGATCGTACTCAATATTTTAGCGATAAGTAGTTTGCGAACAAATTATAAAAGTGAACTATTTCGTTTCGCGTAGTAAACAATTTATTTACTACTTGAAGTCTCTTTATTATGGCTTTTGACGCTTCTTGGCACAAGATAATATAAGAATTGTATTAATTATATACGTATTGAATATGTTTATATTAATTATACGATTCTAAAATGTAGCATGATGTCCAGCAGTGGACTGCTGTTTTTTTTTTAACAGCCCATATATATCCCACTGCTGAAAACGGGCGTCTCCGTTTCTGGGGGTACGGACGTTAACGCACCACGCTTGTTCAATGTGGATTGGCGGGGTTACCAGACTCAGAATAAATATTTGTCATCCGTACATATATTCCGATAGGGGCGCGACTCCACGGGCGGAGGGCCCCGCCACTGAGCCAATTGGTCGTTATAATGTTAATTATCGGAAAAGAAATAAACAATCTGTTTTAATATTTTAATAATCGACTTTATTAGACTTCGTTTACATTTATAATTGACTTCATTTACATTTTTTGTATGTATATTTTATGTACAACTTAACGGTTGTATTCCGTAGAGTCTACTATACCTGATGATGCCTCGTGTTGAGGCGAAACACGTGTCGTTTGAAAGGTGGAAAAGTTGTAGTGTGTGTTTGGTGTTGTGGATAGTGATTGGTAGGTGGAGAGTTGCTTGCGGTAAAATTTAGTTTAAGTTCCCTGTAAATTCACTTCATCCAGCAGTAAAACAGATATTATTAATTTTCTATTATAATAATAATAATTAATCAATAATAATGAATGAGAGACAATAATAAAGGCTTTATTTATTATGTATGTAAATAAACTTATTTAAAACACTAATCGAAGTACTCAAGTCAACAATTTTTCATATTCAATAAAGAATGTGCACTTCTTTATATTCTCCCAGAGCTTGTTGCAGAAGTGGAACCAACCCTTCTCGGAGAGGTTGGGTACGTTTGTGATCTGATGTCTGTTCACTCCTAGAACTAACCACCTCAGTCGTTTCGCTAGTGCTTCGAATGAAGGGTGACCGCGGTATATCTCTTTGTTGTCTGCAATTAAAGTGTGTCAAGTGTCAGTTGGCAGCATTTCAATATAAAAACTGTCAAAGAAGAGGTTCTATCGGCCGTTGAGAGGTTCAAACAACGGCTGGAAGTTCACCCACGATAGTGGTAGAGCCACGCTGCAGACGAATACTTTGTCAAGAATGGCATAATATTTGTCTGTAGCATGAATGGGCCGGCTCGCCCGGGGAAGTACCACACTCCCGCAGAAAACCGACTTCTGAGTGAGTAGCTTAGCTTATCGTACGGTGAGAGAGAGGCTGAGTTCCGGAGGCCCAACACCCTTCCCCTCCCCTTCCCATAGTGACACATTCCATATACCACCATAACCCAGGAGGGCCTTCACCATTATTCATCCTGAGAATCGTGGGCGTGACGATGGGAATCTTCGCTTTAGACACAAATATTTTATTAAATCCAACAATTAGCGATTCGTCGCAGACACTCTGCGCTTATGGCCGCCCCCCTCCATATATACGACGCTGCGCTAGAGGGGCGAACAAAGACCACCCACTCTTTGTTTTCGACACAGACAACGCACGCTTTGTCGTTGACTAAAATGACTCATTCTTCGTCAAAGACAAATCACTCTCGGCGCCGAAGCGCCGTCATATAAAGTCCCAAATGTTTGCTCTGCACTCTAACAGTTATTGAAAAGCCTTCAATTAAGAAGAGAAATTTACCACAGTCACTATAGATCTCGGGCAGAAGAAACAAATTGATAGGTTTCCCGCATGTCTCCACATCGTAGTTATTTAACACCTGGTCTACGTTTACGACGTTTTTGTTGGAGTCGCAGTACATGAACATGCCCGAATTCAGTTGTAGGTTTGACCTTTGAAATGCCTTTCTGAAAATTAAAATAAAATCACATATTCGCTTTATACACTACTGATGGAAACAAACATACCTGATACCAAAATCATTTGTGCTCCAATTGAGCATATTTCCCCCATAATATCATGTTAGTCAAATTAAGATATTTTATAGTAAAATGAAAAATGAAATGCAAGCAAAATGCATTTCACTTTTCTTTTACTTGATTATTTATAACTATTATGCCTTATTATATATTATATAATTATTATGCCTTATAAATATTATAATTATAATAATATATAAATAATAAATATTATAATTACTTATAACTATTATGGCAGTATCAAGTATATCAGTATCAATATGATAACATCAGATCTCTTGAAATAAAACTAGCCAGCTTATCACGTTACATCTTGTTAAAATGGTGGCTATTCTACCAAAACCTACTATGGATATTTTCAGTCAACTTAAAAAGTAATGAAACATGCTTTTTCATTACTTTTGCATTTCATATCACTTCACTTATACTCCTTAATCGAACTATATTGTATAATACGCCACTAAAATTAAACAATATAACTGATAATAATATAAGATTATGAAGATGAAATAAAAACGCAACGTCACTGACGTAAGTTGGCGGGAAAAGTCCATATTTTGTTTGGGGCGGCCATGTTTCTGTTTGCCTTGGAGGTTCCAATCTAGGGCTTGCTTAGAGATATGATTGGGCTCCGGGCGGAGAGTGTGGCCGATCCAGTTCCACTTGTTAACAAGAAGGAACGGTAGGAAAAAACTGGGTGAGCCAAGCCCTAGACAGAGAGAAATGGGAAAAGATGGTGAAGGCTTTTACCCAAAAAGGGACCACACAATAGGATATAAAAAGGAAATAAAGCAATAATAATAATGAAATGAATACCTGTAAAAATCTTGCATAATCTTAACCGACTCCGGAGTGAAATCTTCTAACTGGCATTTATTGTGGAGTAATAGTAAATGTGGGTGGCAACCGGCATTGCTGGAGGACTCTGCTCCCTCGGGGTTATTGCTGACTATGCTCGAGGCTGACAAAGTGGGTTTTAGCATTTCAGCTGTTTGTAAATACCTGATGGAGTATAAAATAATTTAATTAAGGTACAGCCATGACAATAAGTTTTGGCCTAATGACAGGGGAAGTACTCAGAGATTAATCAACTTCTTCTTTCTTTATTTCATTCTCCTCACAGAATATTGATGCCAAGTGTTAACATTTTGTACGGTAGAAGTTTCTGGGAGCTAAATCAATTTCTTTTTTCTTTATTTCATACTCCCCATATCATAATTACCATAGTGGTACTTCTTTTTTTTTAACAGCCCATATATGTCCCACTGCTGCACGGGCCTCTCCATTTCTGGAGGAACGGACGTTAACGCCCCGCATGCTGAGGTAAGGAACCATAGTACCCGGGGGAGCCCGTTCCCCGGACGATTGGCACGCTTGTGACTAAGCTCGTCCTTAGCCACGCATCCATTGGCACGGCAGACCGTGGATTGGTGGAGAGGAAGGGGAAGGATAGAGAAGAAAGGAAAGGGCAGGAAAGGAAATGCGACTCCGAGGGCGGAGGGCCCCGCCATTGAACCAATTGGTCATCGTACATTTGATATAATACAAAATTTGATCTAATACATATTAAAATGACATGATAGGATGCAATGTGACCCAAATATAGAATGTCTTTGAATGAATTCTGCCACAGGATGTCCATCATGTTGTGGTATCTCTATTTGATTTGCACCTGTGTTCTCTATGCAACTCTTTTAGCTCTTTGTTTAGCAGTGAACTCTTAAGCCAACTTGATAAACTATCATCCATTCATCCCATATGATAAATATTGGGGAAGGCCTGTGTCTGCCTTAGACATGCTGATTAAGACACCTCCAAGGAATACTACGCCAACTTGATTTTAGGTATTTTCTGTTTTTAAAGGGAAAACTTCTTTAAAAAAACTATGCTTTGGAGGCATCAATTTTATACTGTAGAAACCCTGATAAAACAGTAAAAATACACATAATGCTTATGGAAAATTTACCTTATGAAATTGTAATCTGCAAACCAATCCTGTACAGCTATGAGGACATGAGATATCGCCATCAGAAACGATGCTAATTCGAGGCAGTTCACCATCATTATATTGGCACACCTAGGGTTCATGGCGATATGGTTTGTCTCATCAATAAGTGATAAAGCCCACGATGGTTCACAGTCCAGTAGAATGACGCGGTCTTTTGTGACATACATGTCAATGCCTGAAATACACAATACGGAATATTAATGTAATAGTGCAATTAGACAAAAATCTACATATATGTATAATATAAAAATATACAAAATTGTCAATGTCCAGCAACACTTTCAAAAGTTTTACTTGGCTAAGATCCGCGACAAGCTCAACTCTATGGAAGACAACCGAAGTCGAAAAGTCTTTTCGGTTGTCTTCCGTAGTCTACTATACCTGAAGACGCCTCGTGTTGTGGCAAAACACGTGTCGTTTACAAGGTGGAAAAGTGGCAGTGTGTGTTTAGTGTTATGTATAGTGGTTGGTGGGTGGAGAGTTGCTGGCTGTTTTTCGGTAAGTTTTTGGTTTGAGTTCCAAATAAGTCCACTACATCCAGCAGGAAAACACACATTATTAATTTTCTTGCTTCATTTTCATTATTTTTTGCTTGTCGCGGATGTTAGCTAAGTAAAACTTTTGACTGTCCACATAGTGATGGATTTCCGCAAAGTAACGCCTGACTCCATCATAATTTCTATGGTGCTTCTTCCTCAGGTGACACTTTCGCTCGTTTGCTCCCTTATCCTATAAAAAAACTCACCTTTCGTGCAGTGCACACCTCTTTCAATGTGGTCCATGGTTTGCATTTTGAATTTAAAGAATTCATTGACATCCTGTATAACATTCTCTTCTGGAATGTTGATTAAATTCAGACTGTCCATTTGCTGATCCATTTTCGTCGTATCATTTTGTATCTCGTGCGAGTTGGATATCTGCGCACACAGATCTGCTGGCACCGTACTCTGAGCAACCAGGTTCAATATCATCGATTTACCAACACCTTGTCCTCCTGCATAAGTTAAATTATTTGGTTTACAGAAAAATAGCAAGTGATCGCCACATTGGGCACTTCCTTAGAATATAGCCACAGTATTCTGTGCCATTCTCTGAAGTAGTTACGTCTGGATGTCGTTAACCTCACAGACGATATTTTCTCTTAGTGCTGAGATGGTCGTCGGCTGTGTTTTATAGGTTGCTTATTAATTTGTTAGGTAGGAAATCACGTGGACTCGTTACAGTTTGAATGATGACTGGTTCGTTGCATTTACAGTGACACACTTGTATTATAGATTAATTTTTGAATTCAATTAAAAAAATTTGAGTTATTATATCAATAAAAAAATTATTGAAATAAAGTTGTAGGACATCATTCTTTTTTAAACCAGAACGAGAGAGACCTTATATCCAGCCTATCGTTTTTATTTTTATATTATTCTATACTATAAGTACAGGCTTCTGTAAGAATTGATAGTACATACCTAATATTCCAATAACTAAATAATTAGTATTGGAATCCTCCAAGAACTTCAATGCTGCTTGATTAAATTCGAAATTTTCATCCAAAAGTTTCACAGGTTTTAACATTGGTTTCGACTGAGTTAGATTTATTTCTGCAAATGAAGTAAATGAAGCACTTGAAAATTATAAGAGTCCTAACTATTATTGACTAACAATTTTGTTCAATGGCAGGGTCCCCGCCTACAGACTTAATGTTCGCATTAACTCCATAGGCATTTTTCAGGGAAAAACAATGAGGGAGGAACATGTTAATCAACATGCAAAATAGGCGCATGATAACGTCAAGTTGCAGAAACCAGCCCATTACACCATCTAGACTGCCAATCTCCTATGTGAACCAAAGTCACTGACATAGCTCTTAAAATTACCAAACTGAAGTGGCAATGGGTTGGACACATTTATCAGAGAACCAAAAACGATTGGAGTAGACAAGTGCTGGAGTGGAGACCATGTCTCGGCAAATATAGTGTGGAACGCCCCACTGCTAGATGGAGCTATGATCCGCTCAAGGCGGATGGTATAGACTGGATGCGTGTAGCCAAATCAGACTAGGTGACGCACCTAGAGCGAGGCCTGTGTCCAGTAGTGGCTGGACATGGTCTGTCTGACATGGTCTGATATTGATTTAATAAATCTCCTGTATCCATAAGCAGAGCATATATTCAATGTTAATTTATGCAGTGAATAAGTTATCACAAATCACACAAACCAATGTTAGTAATTAGAAAAACAACCTGCACTCTTCTTCTCCTTCTGAGCTATTTTATTAGGTTGATAGGCATCTGTATTGGAAGTTTGACCTTTGGGACTCAGAGGAAATTCTTCTTTAGGAGTACTCTGTTCGCGAGTTTTTAATATAATAGTTGGTTGTTTTTCCACATCTTGCTTTTCTTTAATTTGCTCCTTAGGAACATCAGAATCATATTTTAAAATCATTGGCCTTCGAGGTGGTGTTAAATCCTAAAAATAATACAATTATGGGTTTTCATTCTATGGTAATTATAGGAAATAAATTCCTTCAATACTAAGAAACTTTGCATAGTATTATTTATAAGTTACAGTGGTAGAAACAGCAGGTAAACACTAGTTAAGATTAACCCTAGACAGAGAGAAATTAATAAATATGAAGTAGACTTTACCCAAAAGGGAAATCTACCCTCAATAGGTCATAAATTGAGCAACATCTTTACAATAATAACAAGGCTACAAAAATATATATGACACTAGGCAAATTGGTTAGTTTTTAAACTTGCTTAAACTATCTACTATGGCAGGTCTATTAATAAAAAATAAATTCACCTTCATTTAAGTCCAATATCCTATATCAGCCCGCGACAGTCCACTGCTGGACATAGGCCTCACCCAAGGCGTGCCACCTAGCCCGATCTTCGGCTACACGCATCCAGTCTCTGCCAGCCACCTTGCGCAGATCGTCTCGGCACCGTAAGAGAGTACGGGCAGGACGCACTGGTCGAAGACTTGATATAGGTGGTTAATAAGAATTCTAGTGATGTGAAGAGCTTTGCTTAGCAAGCAAAATACAATTGGTTGCCTAAATGTTCTGTTTAGGTATTTTTACAAATAAAAATGAAAGTTAATCAATGCAGATTATAATTTCTACCAGAGGCTGTTTTAGATGATGATAAATATCATTAAGACCAAGTTTCACTACCAATTACTGTACACTCTTCATAAAAGGTTATTTTTCACTATGAAAGTTCAGATAAATATATTAAGATACCTTTGGGATAAATATGTTTTGTTTTTTATCAGCCATATTTTAATTCGTTCAAATAGTAATCATAATTGATATGAAGTTTAGTTGAGCTACTGCATGTTTGAATAAAATTTTTGATTATTTAGTAAATAAATATAAACACCGATGTTCCACAGAGCATAGCAAATTTATAATATACATATAATAATAGGGTATATATTTATATTTATAATTACTAGATGTTATTTTTTTTTTATTGAAATGGTGCCACATTTTGAGAATAAGTTACGCCTTGGAATTAGAATATTAATTAGTAATTCTGAGTTCAACTGTTCGTAATATTCATTTTACGGAAAAAAATATCTAGCGTTACTAAAAATAAAAATAATTTATTGGTAAAATTTTATCAATTTATTATAAATTCTACATTTTTTTCATATATAAGTTCACATAAATGACAATGAAATATAGTAAAAAATAGTACCAAACAAATTAATAATATGATACGATGTCACTGCCATCTAGTTCATATTCATACTTGTTAAACGAGTTAATGTTATCCAAAATATGCACGATGTCGTTATAGTTCGCTTGTTGTATCATTCTTTGCAAATGTTAATTCAAGATTGCTTAAGTTTCCTCCACTGACTTCTGTTTTGTTATTATGTCTGACTTATCTTTATTTATTTATTAATCTTTTCTATTCACACGGGACGATAATAATTGAAATACATAAAAATATGCTCGGCTATTCTCATGCTGGTATTCCAGACAAATCATGGCAACCACCGGTAGCAGTTATAGAAACCTCGTAAGTGTTGAATCTTGATATCATTTATGTATCTAAATTTTTCAATATATATTATTCTTTTAACTTTATTTCAGCATGGGCACTATGATGGTTGAAATGTATTGGAAACATACTCCACTGACCTGTCGAAACTTCATGGAATTGGTACGAAGAGGTTATTACAACAACACAAAATTTCATCGAGTTATAAGAGATTTCATGATACAAGGTGGAGATCCTAGCGGCACTGGGAAAGGTGGACAGTCTATATATGGACCGACGTTTGATGACGAAATAACTTCTGAGCTGAAACACACGGGTGCCGGCATTTTATCAATGGCAAATGCTGGTCCTGATACCAATGGCTCGCAATTCTTCATCACACTAGCACCAACACAATGGTTAGATGGGAAGCATACAATTTTCGGACGGGTACAAAGTGGTATGCCTGTTGTGAAACGAATAGGCTTGGTGGAATGTGATAAAAATGACTGTCCCGTTGATGATATACGTATTAAAAAAGCTTACATTCCTAAATAAATATTGATCTATGAACTTGGAATATGATTGACTAATAAAATCTTGGAATTTGTCTAAAATAATTTAAAAATTTGTTTAAGAATGTTTGGTGTTAATACAATCTAATAAGGGTCCCATATCAGACATTTCTTAGTCTGCACAAATTGCTGCATGAACTGGAGGACCCCAGAAATATGTTTAGTTTATAAGAAAAAACAAAGGAATGTTATTTAAATGTCTATTAATTTTTCATAAATGTTACTGATATGAAAATACTTTTTCATATTACATTGAAGATACATGAAGCAAAACTGTGCCAACAAAAGTTGTGAAGATGCTCTGGATAGTTTTGTTTAAAACAAAGCAAAATATGTACCCAATGTATAAAATAAAAATAGATTTCTATCATAATAAAACATCATATTTTAATAACTACAATATCATTTTAGCATTTATTAACACATCTAAACATACAAAACTTGATATAGTAATGAAACTTAAAAATTTCATCAGTGACAAATATTTCCACAGTTTTGTTTCTATTCCTATTACACTAGATCCATAATTGTGGAAATATTAAGCAAATTTCATGAAATTTGCTTAATATTTCCACAAAGCTTATGTGATAATTGTTTAACTAAAAAGAACATTTTATACATCTATATGTAAATTTTTTTAAAATGAATTATAAAAAATGTGTATATTATATATACTTTTTTCTTCTTTTCTCCATTATTTAATTTATACTTTTATTTAATGTTGTAAATATCATTTTGAGTTCATCACCCAGCATTTTTGTAAATGAAGAAAGGATAAGAATTATATTTTAAACTTAAATGTCTTCTATTTATATTTTTCATATAGTCATCCTGTTGAAATACACTGTCTGCTTGTGAACAAGAACAAAACTTATGACCTCTTTATAGCATTTTGTTCAGACCAGCCCTTTAAATCCATGAGATATTAATGTCCATTCTTAAATTTATCACCAACTTTATCCCACTTATCAATTATTAACTCGTTAAACATGCATGTGCTAAAATATTTCCTTAAATGATGGCTCAAGCAGTTTTGTGGCAATTTCCTTGAAGTTCAATTGAGACTAAACTTCATACATTTTCGGTTTGGTAGTGGTCTTGACAACAAAAAACTGACGTCAACAAATCTTTTGTTGACCTGTTACAATATAAACTAATACTTTTTTATTTAGTGAGAGCAGTGAAATTGTTGTTGCCCATTTCTATTACTATTTTGACTAGTAGTTTTCTACGGAAGAAGGCAAATAATGAAAGACAGTGTTGATCCTCCAGCCCTCAAGATTAACAAATTCTTTGCAATCAGATATCGGTTTTCTTTATAAATGCGCAGGTGATGTGAACTGGATAAAACTAAAAAATAAAACTGTACTGTATCAAAACCTTCCCGAGAGTACGAATAATTTGTTAAAATGTCATTGCGATCAAATAAATAATGTAGAATCATATATGAGCCAAACAAACAAAATTAATTGTTGTATATAAGATTTAATGTTTTATACTTGATTTCGTAGTAAACGATTTGGCTGAAAGGTCTCAGATCTTTTGCCTAGTGTACAGATTAAGTAAAGTAAACACAAATGTCAAAACAGAACGGATATCCATCAAAACAATCACAATAAAGATATTAAGAATTTTATTTAGGAAATTATGTATTAAAATTATCTTATACATTAATATAACAGTAACGGTGAAACTTTTAATTCGTTTCGATACCTGTTAGTATTCATAATAAGATCCCATTATGTCTAACATATTAATTATTAGACATCTGCCCATTTCCTTGTCTTTTCAAGATAAGGAGCAACTCTTAACACATTTTGGGGCCCAAAAGATATGGGAGCCATCTAAAAAACGTAATTATATTTTTGCTGCTTTTCCCACTATTGAAAAGGCTAAAGAGTCTTTATTGCGATTACATCAATTAGAAATAGGTGGTAGAAGGCTTACTGTAGAATATACATTTGAGAAAGAGCCAGTAACATGTAGGAAACAAGACGAAGAAGAAAGTTCTATTACCACAAAGCATGTTAAGGATTTTCTCAAATTGCTAAATGCTTGGAATCCATCAGTGGACTTTTATCAACCCCCACCACCTCACATGATTTACAAATATCCGGATATCACTCCCGCAATTGCCATTAATATAATTTATTCTTTATTTAAGCATAAACCATTTTATATTCAAACTTTACATCTTTTGAATAAGATGTCTTTGGATTCACCTTTTCAAGATAATAATAAATCATTTGAATTTTTCATTGAGACATTCAAACAATTCTTTAGCCAAATATGTACACCTATGGCAGCACAGGCTCCAAGTGAACCAGAGTCGGAAATATCAAGCGATGAGAATGAACAGACTATGGCAAAACAAGTAATGCCATCTTTACCAAAACGTAAGCACATATTACCAGTCACGAAAAAACGTCCAGCTGCTGTATTATCCACAGCAAACTTACCAAAGGCTAAGAAGTCACTTATAAATCAAGATGAGATATTTGAAACTGTATCACCAGTAGCAGAAGTTAAGAAAATTTCATTAGTTGTTCACAAAGATGCTTTACAAAAGCCTTCAGAGGAGCCTGAAATTATTGGTGAACTAGGAAAGTTTGAGAAGGAGGCAGAGCCCGTTCAAGAAGAAGAGTTAGCACCTGAACCTGAACAACCAACAATAAGCAAAAAAGAACTTTTGAGAAATAGAATATCTTACAGTGATATGAGAGTCCTCCCAGTGTTCAGAAATTATCACCCGGGTCAACCATCGATGAGATTGTACATAAAAAACTTGGCTAAAACTGTTTCAGAACAAGACTTGAAGAGGATTTACAAGCGCTACATTGAAAATCTGTCAGAAGAGGAACAAATTGGGTTTGATGTGAGGGTTATGCAAGAAGGTCGAATGAAAGGACAAGCCTTTGTTACCTTCCCTTCTGTTAAGTTAGCTGAAATGGCAGTAAATGAAACAAATGGATATATGTTAAAAGAAAAACCAATGGTAGTGCAATTTGCTAGGGTGGCAAATAAAAAATCGATTGAATAAAATTTAATGGTTTATTCATTTACAATGTACATTATACTTATTAGCCTTAGCGCATATTATGTGTGAACTTAAAATTGAAATGTATTTCATAGTCTGTGCTACATACTTTAACGTAATTATTATTATTAGGTCACTAAAGTTATGTTTTTTGCCTTTGACTGGTTGGCCAGCCTTTATATAGGATAATCAGTTGTTGCCATGCCTGGCAAATGCCAGCAATGGTAGTTATCAGATACTTCTGAAGATGCTACCTATCATTATGGGAGTGTCAAAAGCATTTCTTTAAATTTAAAATCTTTAGGATTTGCTAGAACAGTTTCTTGTATGATCTGCTGGCCCAGAAGACTACCCCATTTCTTCCCGTTTTTGCTGTATGAAGTAACTGTTGTAGGAGATACCGGTAAACAGGAAGCAGAGATTGAAAATTAAAATCAATCTGCGATCTAGCCTTTGCCTGCCAACCGTAAGATTTCTTTAAATTATGACATCATCCTTCAATTATGAGTCGACTGCTGTTTGGATGAAAATAATTTCTCAGATTTATTTTAATGAAACACTTGATTTTGTTTTACTTATATTTCCATCAATTGTATAGTATATGATAATAAATCTTCACTTTTGTCATCAGGCTGCTCACCAGAAATAATTTGACTTAATTTTGGTAACAGATTATCCACCGCCATCAAGTGATCGACAAGTTTGGAAACAATGTCTTGCATGGTTTGCAAAACGAATGTGACTTTGTCATCCTTGGTCATTAAATACTGTTGGTAAAAGGCATCCATTAGAAGCGTACACCAATCATACAACCTACTTTCACCATCTATACCGATTGTTCTATCAGAATCAACTAGTAAGTAAGAAATGTAGCTCATAAGAAATAAGGCATCATCAAGGTTTAATGAATTTCTTAGATGCGGTATTAAAATAGCATCACAGACTGGTATTTGAAACAAATAATAAAGTAATTCAAATTTTTCTTTTTGTAGATTACTTTCTTTCTCTGAATCATTAGCACTCGAGCATAATTTGACAAACATTTCATGATCAGTGATATCTACATTGTCAGGATTAATTAATTTAATTGCATAGTTTAATAACAAAACAATAACGGATTCTGGTATATCTTTAAAATCTTTTATAACCCTTAATATATGTCTAAAGTCATTCTTTTCCAAAAGAGGTGGTATGACTTGAGCACACATGTTTCTTTCCGTCAGACCCAATTTAAGAAATTCTTCTATCTCAACACTGTATTCAAACATTGGTTTTGTTGGGGTGTCCCAATCCACAACTTCAGTATAATCATCCTGAATAACCTCATGAGATCCCAACAGACTGGCTAAATTTCTCTTAGTTTCTAAAACATATGGCAACATTCCTATATGATTTGAGGCTTCCAATATGATTCTGCTATCAAGACAGTACAGTTTTGCATCCTTAGAATACATTTTCATCGGGTAACGGCATGATCCCACGCCAAGAACAATGTTGTATGCCACAATAACAGCTCCATCCTGATCTGTATTGCTTCCAAAGAAAATTAAATGATTCTTTCCCATCCACGCCATAGAAACACTTGAATTTGTGGATATCCATGAGACTGTACCAATCGTTTTCCAAACCTTTTTATCTAAATCATAAACTGTAAGTTTAGTATCACTCCCTGAAATTATAAACATTGGTTTATTAATGTAATTTAAATATTTATAATTGAAATAAATCTACTAGAATAATAATTAGATAAAATGAGGGACATCCTCTTAACACATTGAAGACAGTATGCGCTGAAAAATGACTAGCCACAGTTCCCGCACATTTTTTATTATTATCACTACAACTATATTTTTTTTCATGTCTTCATGTTGTCTTTACTTGCAATTACACAATATTGCATCAGATTCCAAAAAAACGTGAGTTTCCGTCATCCGTTGACAACAGTTGAAAAATAAAAGACGGGAATTCCCATCTCCTGTATTCAGTGTATTAAGAAAGCCTCCAAATCAATGGACTGATTGTATAAAACAACATAAATGTTACCATCTGAAGTCCATATAGAGGATTATCCAGAAGTGAGGTTGGGCCCAAAATCACTTGTATACAATGCAAATACTTTGCTATCGCTAATTTGGGTCTAATATACATGGTGTTAACATCTTATTTGATTTGATTTTAAGAATACTTTATTGATCATAAATTTACATTATTAAAACACATTCTTAATAACAAATAGTGTAACAACTTAAGCAAGATATTACTTGCAGACTATGTGCGCCTTTCTAAAGTTTAGAAAAGATACATTAAAAAACATTGTTATGTTGCTGAAGCAACACACCAGTCCAATCAAATCATGACTTTAGAAGTAAAAAGGACAAGCTATTAATCTAATATTTATACTACTAACTGGTCTTCAGCAAAGAGAACCCAGTAGATGTCCAGATACAGCGACAAAAATGGAGATGGATAAGGCATACTCTCCGGCGTCACGCTAGTCACATCCCCAGACAAGCCTTCAAATGGAATCCGCAGGGAAAAGAAAATACGGGCACTCAAAACAAACTTGGCGGCATACTGTGACGGCCGAAGTGCAGAAGATGCGCCTATCCTGGAGCAAAGTAAAGCATATGGCCTCTGACAGGTTGAGATGAAGAAACATCATGTCTGGCCTATGCTCTACCAGGGGGACTTAGGACTCAGAGAGAAAAGACATACTACTAGGTTATTTCATAAAATACTATTAAATAAGTCTCATTTTAATGAAGAAAAAATACTTACATAAAATATATACACTAAGTTTTTCAGAAGTGGCAATAAGATGCCCAACAACATACACATCTTCTGGTCTAGAAACTTTAACTTTATTCAATTTTGATTTCTCCATATCCCCGAGTTCTTCTCTCAAAGAACATGTCAATATTTTGTAACCCTCTTTGTTGTGTTTGTGTACAAAACATATATTTGCAATATTGTTTGCGTAATAGCAAGCCACATCTACAACTTCATCATTCTCTTTAATCAATGATTTACTCTCATAACTTTTTCTATTCTCCAATGCAAATGGCAGTGATGCACAATTACCATTGCTAAAAATTACCAATGATGACTCATCTTTCCTAGGTATGACTTTTAAAATGTTAATTTGAAACTGAAAATAAATAAGTATATTTTTTAATAATGCTAAAAAACAATGTGAGAAATATAACCAGCCACTGTTTTGTTTAGTGAAAGAAAATAATGTCAACATATGATAAATATTTTCCAAAGCTCAAAGTATGTATCATTTTGATTAATTAGGCTCATCTCAGGCATGACGGAATCAATTTTAACAGTGCTGGTATAAGTTTATAAAAGACTTTTTTAAGTTTTTTTATGAGTTAGGAAGACAAATGAGCAGACTGATGGAAAGTTCTCCATATTTGTATATATTTATACCTTATATTTTTTTAATTTATCTAAATTCTCATCTTCCTCTTTCCAAATTTTAATTATGTTGTTATTGAACACACCCACATAACTACTTTGATCTTTGTCATATATTACTGGTGCTGTGATGTGATCTTTCGATGTCCAGCCACCAACTTGTTTTTGATCTGAAAGCTGAAAAAAATATCTCCTGTTAAATAAATATTTTCTTGACTACAAGAAAAACTATATCTACTTGGCAACACAAACTCAACTAGCCTTTAAAACTTCACGAAAAATATTTGACACAGTTTTATAAAACTTTTGCAATTGAAGCAGTACATTGGGAAATAGTTATTTTCAAAGTTAAGAATTCTATCTCTAAGTAATTTGCTTCGAGTTTAAATGTTATTATATGATTTGCGTGTAATAAGAACATACATAAAAATATAGCGTAGGGCCGCCAGACAGAGTGATGAACTATAGGTGTGTAACCAAAGATTGGGCAATGATGTGCCTAGGGGAGGGCTATGTGCAGTAGGAGACAGCCACAGACTGATGATGAAGTGCATATAGGACACAGGGGATTTGTGTGGCTTTTTGTAAAAGTTTTATGAATTTGATGTTTGAAAATCGATGTTATTTCATGTATTCCATTTTTGCATATATGCTTCATGTATACGATCATCATTGAATATAATTATAAAAATCATGTAAATAGGATAGTAGTAAGGGATTATAGTTCTATTTTTATAAGTATATTATTTTCTATGCAGTTTATTTTAAAAATAGTTCATACTCTGTATTTATTCACAACATTTCGACCAAGTGTAACTAAAACGTTTTCAGCTTCCTTATCTTGAGATACACCTAAGAAACTTTTTTGATCAATAAGTGGACACAACACATAGTAATTGTGTAGTTTTGCCATTTTGGTAACAATAAATTGTATAATATATATATATATAAATATGTAACTTTGCAAATGCCGCGTGCGTCTATTTTTTTGACATTGACAATAAAGTGACACTTATCACAGCAACATAAAAAAAGCTAATTTAATTTTTTATGTTTATATCTGATTACTGGGTTTTAGCAGAAATCTAATTTAAAGAGTCTTTTCACAACAACTTGGTAGGTAAAATAAGTGCTAATTGTAAACCTTGTTATTACTAGCCATTTCAAATTTCAGCTTTAGTAAGATAAAAGATAGTAAAGTAAAGAACTATTTAATTCTATTTGAAGAATAACTGATCATCATAAACTTCAAAATGCATAATAGAACGACAATACTGACGATAGCACTTTTTCACCGTAGCGGAAATAAGTTATATAAAATTATTCTCTCTGAGTTGTCTAAACTCTTAGTTTTTTTCCTGCGATCTACACGTTTGGCAACTGATGGTATTTATTTCTAAATTTATATCCTGCTAAATATCGTATATAAAAAATTTATTTTTTCCCATTTAAAACTAAAATTAATTAATATTTGAAAAAATTGTATTAAAATCAAGTGTCATCCACTATAAGTTTAAAAAATATATTTGAATTTGAGTGAATGAATAAAAAAGTATTTTATTAACAATGTAGAATTTGATCAAGATATATAAATTAAATATATAGAGAGTGTAAACTAATAGTAGGAATTGAAAAAAATATCGGTAGAGGTACATTGCTTCCAAAGAACAACTATTGAAGGTAATATTGAGAATGTGTCAGTTACCAGTCATAAAACAATGTGTGAATGCTGTTGTGAAATTTGTACAACATAGAGTGCCGAAATTAAGTTTCATCAATTTTTATTTGGCTGAAGACATAATAGCTATAGCAATAGTAAATGCTTAAAAATATTGTCTATTATAATGACCAAACCACACAGAAAGGATAGCAGTGGACTGAGTTGTTAGCGATTAATTATTATGTCTTATGAAATTTCAGTTAGTTGCAGAGTTGTTTAGAGATTATGTGATGACGTGCTCCGAGAGGGGCTCCGAGTCCAATGAAGGCAGAAAGTTTATTGTATAAACATGATTTAGAGAGCATACGTGTCTGTTATGTAAGTTATTATACTCGCCGACAGAAAATATATAGCTAATCAAAAAATTACAAAAGTAAACGTATAAATGGCTTCCAATTTGATGTTGTTCAGGAGTATCTCTACCTCAGGCAGATTATGTGATCGGGTGGAGATAACGTCAAGAAAAAAGCCGATAGAAATATTCTGTTGGGCTTAACAGTATTTAGAAAAGTCCTTTAGGTTGTAAGATGTAGTATCTTAACTACGAAGTGATGCAACAGGAGTCTGGTTTAATACTCTTTTTCTTACACAAGTGGACCTATTATATATATACACTGATGAATGGCGAGAAAAGAGCGCGGGGTGCGGGGGACGCGGTCGTGCCTGTACGTGTGCAGCAACAAAGCGCGTTTCACGAATGCGGAGAATCAAAGCGCATTCCACGAATGCGGCGTAACAAAGCGCATTCCGCAAATGCGTAGTAACAAAGCTTGTTCCGCGAATTTGTTCTTGAAGTTTATATTCTGTAGTACGTAGCTCAACAACAAGGTCTTTTTCATATGGTACGACGATCTGCGCAGAGCGACTGGTAGAAACTGCATGTGTGTAGCCGAAGATCGGGCGAGGTGGCGCATTTTGGGGGAGTTTATAAACATAAGCTGTCATTGATTTCAAGTCAGATTCTTTGTTTATTTATTCATTTTGTACTGCGATAGAGTTAGAGAATTTTTGAAAGTTGTAAATGTCCGTTTATTTAAAAAAATATTTGCAGGATTATGTTGAAGATTCTGTGACAAAATTCTACACAATTATCGTATGTAAAACTTCCTGGGAATGTTTTTTTATAAAAAAAGTAAAATTTAAAAAATAGTTCTAATTATCTTAATACCGGAAAATTATACGAATTTTAATATTGTATATGTGTGGTTTAGGCATAAGTCATACAACTATTTCACGAATGGTTTCAAGGTCGAAATCAACAACCGACTCTTGGTCATACATATTTGGTTGTTACCCAATCAAAAAGACTTAATAACATTATCTCATTCTTGCACATTATATGATGTAATAAGCGTGTCTCCCTCCTCTTTTAGTTATCAACATATCATAGGTTATTCGTAGTCGGTCTCAGTGTCAAGGTTCATTATACGGTATATGTTATAGATATCACCGTAAGTTTCATAGTTTTATTCATTCTATTGCGTTTTCCGATAGAGGTTAGTCGCATACGGAGCTTGCAAAATGTCCACTGCCGGTAAAGTTATTAAATGTAGAGCTGCCGTAGCCTGGGAAGCCGGTAAACCGTTGTCTCTTGAAGAAATTGAAGTGGACCCGCCTAAAGCTGGCGAAGTGCGCGTTAAAATCCTAGCCACGGGTGTGTGTCATACTGACGCATATACATTATCTGGTAAAGATCCCGAAGGAGTGTTCCCGGTCGTCCTTGGTCACGAGGGTGGCGGTATCGTCGAAAGCGTCGGTCAAGGTGTCACATCGTTTAAACCTGGAGATCATGTCGTTCCGCTGTATGTCCCTCAATGCAATACGTGCAAGTTTTGCTTAAATCCTAAAACCAACCTGTGCCAGAAAGTGCGTGTTACCCAAGGACAGGGTGTTATGCCTGACGGTACACGCCGCTTCCGTTGCAAAGGGAAGGAGTTATATCATTTCATGGGATGTTCAACATTTAGTGAATATACTGTTGTTCTAGAAATTTCTCTGTGCAAAGTTGCAGATTCTGCCCCATTAGATAAGGTATGTCTTTTGGGTTGTGGTGTTCCTACGGGTTATGGAGCTGCATTGAACACTGCAAAAGTTGAACCAGGCTCCAATTGTGCCATTTTCGGCCTTGGAGCTGTAGGTCTCGCTGTTGCCTTAGGATGTAAAGCTGCTGGTGCCAAACGAATTATAGGTGTGGATATTAATCCCGACAAGTTTGAAGTGGCCAAGAAATTTGGGGTTAATGAATTTGTAAACCCAAAAGACTATGAAAAACCTATCCAACAAGTCCTTGTCGACTTGACTGATGGAGGTTTGGATTACACCTTTGAATGCATTGGCAACATAAACACAATGAGAGCTGCACTGGAAGCTTGCCATAAAGGATGGGGTGTCTCTGTGATCATTGGAGTGGCTGGAGCTGGAGAAGAAATCAGCACTCGTCCATTCCAGCTAGTGACAGGTCGTACATGGAAAGGAACAGCTTTTGGCGGCTACAAGAGTCGTGACAGTGTACCAAAGCTAGTTGATGAATATGTTAACAAGAAGTTACCTTTGGATGAGTTTGTGACGCATAATGTTCAGTTGAGTGAAATTAATGAGGCATTCCACTTAATGCATGCGGGTAAATCTATTAGAGCTGTAGTGCATTTTTAGTGTTATTTTAGGAATTTGCACATAAAGCATTTATAAATGTTGTATTTCAAGTAACAATTAATACGGTGTTTATGCAAATAAATTATCTTTGTTAATATATTTCTTTTATTTTTATCTATATGTTTTTTTGTAATCACTTATTTGTTATCAGCAGATTAGTGGAAATATATTTGATGAATCCCTTTTATAACACTCACAAATGTATGGGCTTTACATAAAAACGGCATAGGTTACAATAACATTCAAGAATCTTAAAAGGAAATTAAAGAATTAATAATTATTTATTATTAAACGCATACCATAATGAAAACATAGTAAAAAAGGCAATTTATAATTATGTATAAATATGTACTAGCAATGCTAATTACATTAATAGAAGGAATATTACACAACTATTTAGTTGGCCCATACCTAGTTATTTTTGTAAGTAAAAATTGTTCATGTCTAGTCCAATGTACAAAAGCAAACCCAGTGTTGATTTAAGATAACTAACTAATTAGACAACAGTTACTGTTAAAATTGGCAAACCCTTCTGATAAAGGTATAGAGAGGTAATCATTTCATCAGCAATTTAGTAGGTATTCTATTTTTTTTTCATTAATAAGTTATAATTTTAAGAACTTTTAACTCTGTGTAATGTATCTCGAAGAGAATACTCTAATGAGGTTCCCACAACTAAATGCCAAGATAAAATAAAGATTGCCAAGCTGTAAAGAGCGCGATATTTCTGGTGTTTTGTTCTCCAGCCTAGAGTTACAGTTAAGGAGAGGTTTATCTTATAGAATGGATTGGAAATTTTAAATTAATTATATTAGTTTTGTATTATCTTAAATAACTGTATTTTTTCAGTATATATATTTACTTTCAGTGTCAATAGTTGTTTTTTGTATATCAGTGTACATTAGATATTTTTACAATATTTTAATACTTCATTAGAGTGATTTAACCTCAATCATACAAAGACGAAAAATGTTTACAAGGTAAAGCAGTATTTGATTATGAAAAAATGCTTTAACAATTTCTATTTTATTTTTTTATTAATTTGTGGAAGAATACTGAACTGTAAAATAGAGATCGTTATATTGAAAAATAGGTAAGAAGCCAAAATTCGAAGCGTCATCATTACGTAACGATGTATTGACACGATATTGTATTCAATGTGACCTTGCTTAACCAAAATTTGTGGTTACTGCAATCAGTGCTAATAGGTGTTAAATGAAAAAATATATTTGTATCGTAATCACAAGTACCTTTATTTTGTTATTTTTTTCTTATTAGTTATGTGTCTTAGGCGACATTATAAACACAAATGACAGGGACAAACAGGCTCAGAATAAATACCCGTACGACTTTTCCCGCCAACTTACATGTGTGACGTGTTTTTTTTTATGGGACAGGAGGGCAAACGAGCAAGCGTGTCGCCTGATGGAAAGCAATCAACGCCGCCCATGGACAACCGCGACACCGCAGGAGTCGCGGGAGCGTTGCCGGCCTTTTAGGTATGTATAGGCTTGTTTTTTGAAGGTTCCAATGTCGTAACGGTTCGGAAAGACCGCCGAGGGTAGCTGGTTCCACAAACTGGTGGTGCGTGGAAAGAAGTTATGAGAGAAACGCACCGTAGTAGATCGCCACTCATCCAGATGGTGGGGACGAAATTTTTCTTGGTCATCGACGATCCGGATCGCACGATTGATTGCGATCAAATGGAAGAAGTTGATACTGGGGAGCCCCTGCCCAGAGATGAGAATAGTATTTCATGTGTGGCCTGACTTGTGTCTTGTACAGTTGAAGGCAATGGCCAGATGTGAAATACTGTCTCGCTCTACTCAGCACACCCAGCTTTTTCGAGGCCAACTTGGCCTTTTCTTCCAGATGGCCGCGGAACTGGACGCCATGCGATATGTCAACGCCAAGGATTCCGATATATGGCTTAAGATTAAGGGGAGTGTCCCCAAAGCGAGGAATTACGACAAAGGGAATTTTTTTGGTAGAAAACGCGCAAACTTGTGTCTTTTTGGGGTTGAATTCGATTAGGTTACGCTGACCCCAATTCGAGACCTGTTCTAATGAGGTCTGTACTTCAGACACAAGTTTGTTCCGACACTCATCGGCATGTGCCCAGTTTTTATTTTATTTTCATAATCTTATATTATTACCAGTTATATTGTTTAATTGTGGTCGCGTATTACACAATATAGTTCGATTAAAGTGTATAAGTGAAGTGATATGAAATAAATACGTGTATCGTGACTTTTTAAGTTGACTGAAAAATTCCATAGGTTTTGGTAAAATAACCAAATGACGTCATTAATAAATAAAAGAAATTGGATGAAAATATAAAAATAATGCCCTAGTTAGCACTACAAACTTTGATTGTTTAGAATTACAAAGTATTATCAAATAAGTGGCGTCGACGAGAATTACCGCAGTGTAAATTTTTTAGTAAATATATTACTCTTAGCTTCAGCGGGCATATCACGATAATTATAATAAATTGAGGCTAACTCTTTATCACAACATAAAAATATGCTTAAACATCTATTTGAAGTACGTATGCTTGGAAATTAGAAACTTCAAGTTCCTTATTATTCATAAATAATGTAAATCATAACCAAATAAATATTGTGGATCACATCATCGCACAAAATATTAAGTGAACTGAAGTGAAAAATTACTCTATTTTTATTTGTATTAAAAATATAACCTCATTCGGAATATGCCAATGGTGTATTCGATAATTAAAGTAGAAAAGTTGACAGAAAGGACTGTACGTGATGCGGCATAAGCATAATTGCAGTCCTGAATACTCTGATATTAAAAATCTGTCGACATTTATATGATAATTGATATTTTATAGAATTAACAGTACAATAGTATTTTAATTACCTACTGCGCATCGAAACAAAGGTCCTACGAGCCGGACACCTTCCAGTGCGGAATAGTACAACATTAAAAAAAGTATATTTCTCGCAAATAAATATGAATTATTACAGAACTTGTATGCTTTTCTATTAATATTGTAGCACTAATATAAACTATAAATATATGATGGAGATTATGCTATTGCGTTGACGTCTCTCATTACCATATTTATGATACCCGTAAATGTTATGATCTTCTTTTTATGTATGTTAGTTGTAATTCTTACCACCTAGCTTTACAAGTGCATTGCGTAGATATATTCTTAAAGATTTTATTTTTAGCTCAATATTAATATGGAGTGCAAAAACGAACATTTTGTTTTATTATTTCCGTAAAAGAAATAACGCAGTGCAAGCCGCCAAAAACTTACGTGATGTGTATGGTGATGAGGCCCTTAAAGAAAGGCAATGCCGAAATTAGTTTAAAAAATTCCGTTCTGGAGATTTTTCTCTTAAAGATGACCAACATTTAGGTCGACCAGTTGAGCTTAATGAGGATGAAATCAAAACCATCATCAAAGCGGATCGTCACGTACACACGTCACAAGAACTACAGAGAAGTTAAATGTTTCACATAAAGTCATTGCCAAGCATTTAAGACGTTTTGGGCTCAATAAGAAGCTGGATATTTGGGTTCCGTGCGATTTGATTGGATTCGAAGATGTTAATGCTGGTAGCCTATTGGCTTTAACAGCTTTATCGAATTCAGGGCCCGCGGGCTACCAGCCCGCGGGCAAGTAAAATATAATTGGGAATCTGCGCAAATCCCAGGTACACATATGTGTGTGTGCTGATTTTAAATTGGTCATGATTCTACGTTAAACATGCAGGGGAGGATTGAATTTTAGTAACTATAGTCCCTATTAGTCCCATAGACCCTAAGGTCTAGGGGGTGAGAACCGACCGGGTACGTGAGAGAATCTCGTGTAAGCGGCCGGTGTAGAAGTGTTCCCTACTCTACGTGCTCGGCTAGAGCCGAGGTGCGTGTGAGTGTTGGTGTCGTGGGTGGATCCGAATGACGCTGTTTCGTTGTCCGGATCGTGTAACACGTTACGCGGGCGTCGTCTTTTCGGGCGCGCGTTTAAATCGGGTGAATAATTTACCGATTGTACCACCAGTGGATTCGGATGGGACTGTGCGATTTGAAAGAAGTTCATCGGACAAAGCGTATCAACGCTTGCGATTTATTGCTTAAACGCAATTAATTCAATCCCTTTTTAAAACGAATCATCACTAGAGACGAAAAATGTATTGTCTACAACAATATCAAGAAAACAATCGTGGTGTACGCCTTATCAGTCATCGTAAACCACTTTAAAGGCAAATATCCACAAAAAGAGGATTTTGCTGTCAATTTGGTGGGAATGGAAAGGACGCCAGACGGTGTATTCTGAGCTGCTTTCAAGGAACCAAACCATTAATTCGGAGGTCTTCTGTTAGCAACTGGACAAACTGAATGCTGCGGTCAAGGAAAAGCGACCTGAATTGGTCAATTGTAAAGGTGTCATTTTCCACCAGGACAATGCTAGGCCGCGCACGTCTTGGGCCACACGGCAAAATTTGTTGGATATTGGTTGAGAATTGATGTTATACTCTCCATATAGCCCTGATCTCGCGCCATCGGATTACCACTTATTACGATCCCTGGACAAGTCCCTTCGTGGTAAAACTTTCCATGATGATGAAGCTGTAAAATCTCACTTAACTCAGTTTTTAGCCGAAAAGGATCTGAATTTCTATGAGCGTGGAATTTTCACATTGTCAGAGAGATATGAGAGAGACAAAAGTAAAATAAAACTTTTTTTTAGCAAAAGTTGCCATCTTTCTGACAACGTGAAATTGAACTTCATTGAACAAATCGGCAATTACTTAGTTGCCAACCTAATAAATGCCATTTACAACAGGGGGCCTGATCTGAAAGCAAATAAGATTACCCATTGGAAGGCTAATGACAAACTATTGCGGCTGTATTGATCGCTTAAAATAGTGATGAATATGGATATAACAGGCCCATTTTCGATTTTGATTGTATTTAATTTCATTCATCAAACTTTCCCCACTTTCGTTTTCATTTCCTAAAAAAATGTATTGAAAAAGGTGAGAAATACAAAAGCCAAATATAAATAAATTGATTTATTTTAATAAAATATACATTTCAGTTAAAATACGTTTTATCTATGTAACATTAAAAATACAGAATGAATTTATCGTCAAAATGGCGTTACGAACATTATGATCATTTTAAATTAGCCAAGTATACCGAAATTTTAATTAAATATCTCTGCTGATGAAACTTTGAACATTTTCAACATTTTGATAAATACGTATTTATTGTAAACATCTATAATTATCAAATTATTAGTATCTTAGTAGTAGTCTATGTACTCCATTCAGTTAATAAAAAATATCTGAAATGAAATACAAGTTTTTATACAAGTTAATAAAACAAATTGACACCATATTGACGATAAATAAAACAATATAGAGTCGTAACAAAAGTATTGACAACATTATATACATAATTCGCGCTAAAAATGCAAAGATACTTTTTTTATTTTTCTGCTCTGAATTCGATTAATTCCTAAATTATATCCTTCATTTTGAATTTATTTAATTTTTTTTATAATTGTTATAAATTGTGATGACATCACTTTAATGTCTGAATGAGATTAAAATCATTGCCGTGTCTCGTGATGAAAAAAATCATATACCTATGCCATAATAATCTCCTTTTCTTTGATGGCAATTAGTTATAACTATTATGCCAGTGACAAGTAAAATACTATAACAACAAATCTGTTGAAATATAACAACTAGTCACTTATCAGTTTACGTCTTGATAAAATGGTGGCTATTCTACCAAAACCTACTATGGACTTTCAGTCAACTGAAAAAGTCACGATACACGCATTTATTTCATATGAATTCACTTATACGCCTTAATCGAATTATATTGTATAATACACCACCATAATTGAACAATATAACTGATAATAATATAAGATTGTGAAAGTGAAATAAAAACACAACGTCACTGATGTCAGGGTCTCATAATACTTCTTTTACATTTCAAAGTATAACAAAACATAAAATAAGTTACTTGACACTTACGTATTACAATGTAACAAATTTTATGATGTAACATTTTTTATTTAAAGTAAATATAAAATAAAACATGTAAATATTTTTACGTATAATTTAATTTTACGCTTTTTTATTTATTAGCTTTTGATATGATTTGATGAGACATTTTTACTAGCTTCGAATCGTCACGAATCAGAGAAGGCACCATGCACTTATGAGTCTGAAGTGATTTGTTTGTAGTATTCTGTGTAACTGTCACATTGTTCTTCTGAAAAAAATATATATTAAATGAAAACACATGTATATACAAAAGTCAGAACAATTAACTGTGTATCCGTGGATACCATTATAAATATGATAAAAGAAATTACTCAGATTTAGAGGTTTTTTTTATGGGATAGGAAGGTAAACGAGCAGGCGTGTCGCCTGATGGGAAGCATGATTGCATCAGGTGATACGCCGCCCATAGACATCCGCAGCGCCATAGGCAGTGCAGAAACGTTGCCGGCCTTTAAGTGACATTATGAAAGGAGGGTTGGACCTCCGGAACTCAACCGCTCACCAGATGAAGCGCGGTATCTGATCTACCACTCAGATGCTGGTTTTCTGCGGGAGTGTAGTACTTCCTCGGGAGAACTGGGCCATTCAGCTACAGACAAATAATATGCCATTCTTGACAAAGTATTCGTCTACATCGTAGCTCTACCACTAGTAATATTTATAAGCAATTAAAATACTTTTTCTGATATTGGACATCGAACCCATGATTTGTATTAGGAAGCGAATACTACGTGACTGACATTTTGGGTCGTCAATGAAATTAATTAATAACAAACAGTAAGTTATGACTCGACAACCAATTGGCGCGGCCCCCCGTCCACGGAATCAATGGTCGCGGGTTCAATCTCCGTATCGGAATAAATATATGTATGGCCTACATATATTTATTCCGAGTTTAGTAACCCCGCCAATCCGCATTGGTCAAGCGAGGTGGGTTAACTTCCGTTCCTCCGGAAATGGGGAGGCCCGTGCCCAGCAGTGGGACATATATGGGCCGTCGAAGAAGTTATGACTCGGTAGAAATTAAGTTAATATTTATTTTGATATTGAAATGTCACCAAAGATTCCAGGTTCAGAAAGTGGTAAACGCCACTGCGCCATTGGGTCGTCGACGATGGGAATAAAACGCTTGCGGCAAGTTATGGTTTTATCACGCTATAGAGGTGACATAACGTATGGTCGGCCTCTGGCCTACGCCCGAGTGACCTCCCCTGAGATAAGTTGTCACCGAATCGGTTTTATCAAAACATAAACATACGTTAGCTGAATTGACGGCACAATGAATTGCCAAAGATGATCTTGGAAAGAAAAAAATCAAGTCTTAATGACAATAAAAAAATCCAATTTTAGTGGAGTAAGAAGTATATTTAAAATTAAAAGAGGTTAGATATATATATATATATATATATATATATATATATATATATATATATATATATATATATATATATATATATATATATATATATATTAATAATTATAAGGCATACGGGAAAAAAATTAACAATAAATCTGTGAAGCGTAGGGCGTATACCACCCCACGTGGCACGGAATATGTTTATAATAATTATTATTATTATATCTTCACGCATATCCCTCGCAGGGGTTGACAGAGACCACAGAGCTCTATCCGCTACGATCGAGGCACACCCTCGCCGCCTCATCCACACTCATCCATTCTTCATCTCATATTCATCGCAGCGAAACGGCTCTCCATTAGTCGCTTCTCGCCTTCGTGGTAATCAGGACGTGGCGAACCACATCGCAGTCAGTTTGTAATATGATTAAATTCTTTTTTTTTTTATTATATTGCAACAATTAATTAACATAAAATTACAATTTACTTAACATAAAATACTATTTTATATAAATCAATCGAATAAGCCGCCCTCCAAAGTACCCGGCTCAAATGACCCCATTAAACTGGCAGCGTTGCCACATTGTTTGCAAATTAAATTAATGTATATTATAATATTTTAAAGCTCAAAGTCGCTCAGAGGGCTATGGAGAGAGCTATGCTCGGGGTTTCTCTGGTGGACAGAATTCGAAATGAAGAAATTCGCCGGAGAACCAGAGTCACCGACATTGCTCTTCAAGTTAGCAGACTGAAGTGGCAATGGGCTGGACACGTTTGTCGGAGAATCGAGAATCGTTGGAGTAGACGAGTGCTGGAGTGGAGACCGCGACTCGGCAAACGTAGTGTGGGACGCCCTCCTGCTAGATAGAGCGACGATCCGCGCAAGGCGGCTGGCAGAGACTGGATGCGTGTAGCCGAAGATTGGGCTAGGTGGTGCGCCTTGGGTGAGGCCTATGTCCAGCAGTGGACTGCCGCGGGCTGATATTGATAATATTGTATTATATTATTATAGTACTGACATTAATTTTAATTAGAAATTTCATGACCGCCGAATCAAGTTTTGTGATCGAACGTGGTTACGGTTGTAATTTTAATCAAATAGGTAAGTTTAGTTGTTTTTTGGGTCTACAGAGTAACTATACCATAGAGCAAACTTGCAAAGGTTATCCTTAGTAAATATACTCTATGGTGTAGTTACTCTGTGGACCCAAATTACACATCTAAACTTATTTGTTTCAAATTACATCAATTTTTATATCACGCAAGATAAGATAAGTTTTATGTGAGTTGTGACCGTGAATGATTAATTTGTAACCAAGTGTTTTCAAACTGTTGATAAACAAGCGATAAGTGATTTTATTGGCGTGCTAACTGGGTTGTCTCTCAGCTTATATGTTATTAAAACCAAGTACTTTAACCCTATCGCTACAGTGGGCCTCGCAGCAGAGTACCTCGTATATTCCCCAGCCAAGTTCCAGAAAGAATGTTGAATAACAAAGCGTTGCCTAGCAACCGAAGACATTCATATATTAACAACCTTTTTCTGGCAGACAACTTAGAATATTTTTTGTCCGTTTTAATTTTAATTAAATTAATAGACAAATTTTATCTCATGATATATATGAAATAAGTGATTACTTTATATTTACGAAAAAAAAAAGAGGCGAAAGAAAATATTTCGAACACAGGCGCTGTCGATCATCATGGTCCTATCATGATTAATGGAGTCAGGCGTTATACATATGTGGACAGTTAAAACTTTTACTTAGCTAAGATCCGCGACAAGCAAACAACAATAGAAAATTAATAATGTGTGTTTTCCTGCTGGATGAAGTGGATTTACGTGGAACTTAAATTAAATCTTATCGAAAAACGGCAGTCAGCAACTCTCCACCCATCAACCACTATACACAACACCAAACACACACTACCACTTTTCCACCTTGCAAACGATACGTGTTTTGCCTCAACACGAGGCATCTTCAAGTATAGTAGACTCTACGGAAGACAACCGTTAAGTGTCTTACTTATCGGTAATTAACTTAACGGTTGTCTTCCGTATATTAACTAAGTAAAAGTTCTAACTGTCCACATAGTGATGGATTTCCGCAAAGTAACGCCTGACTCCATTGATCATCCGAAAAGAATGTTGAATAACAAAGCGTTGCTTAGCAACCGAAGACATTCACATATTAACAAACTTTTTCTGGCAGACAACTTAGAATATTTTTTTGTCCGTTTTAATTTTAATTAAATTAATAGACAAATTTTATCGCATGATATATACAAAATAAGTGATTATTTTATATTTACGAAAAAATAGAGGCGAAAGAAAATGTTTCGTACACATGCGCTGTCGACCGACACGGTCCTATCCGACTATTACACATACGTAACACGTACCTTTGAGGAAGTGCGTAGCGTTGCGCAGGCGTTCATTGCGCGCCAGCAATGCGTGGTAGACGGCCACCAGCGCGGCGGGGTGGTGGTCACGGGCGGCCGCCAGTAACTTCCGCGCGGGCAGAGCCAGCCACGCTGCGTCCATTTGCTTCGCTGCGCCGCAAGCGCTCACCGGCTCGTCCCAACTCAGCAGCACCTCTACTATTTCCTGTACAACACAAACGTCCAAAACTGAGTACATGCATACGTACAACATTTTTGGTTTATTTTTAATTTTTTATTTTATTGTATTGTATGTGTATTATGTGTATATGAGTAGTAAGTATATACAGGATGTGCCAGAACTCAACGTCAAGCCGAAACGGGGTGACAGGATTAATCACGAGAAAAATTAGAAAAAAAATCTATCCCATGTAGTTTGAAAATTATGGGCATTTAAGAAAAGCCTAGAAATTTGATCAAACTGTAACCATTTTTCGGTTATTGTGGTTAAGCTTTGGAACCGTAATCCTAAATAACATTTCTAGAATCACAGTAAAAAATAATGACACAATTGCCCCAAGTTTCTTACAATTAAGACTATTTGTTAAACTATGAATTTAAAATTTTCAAAATTTGTCGACTTTGAGAGGCCCTCCTTTAAAAAAAAAAAGTTATTTTAAATAGAAGTGTCATGAATAAAGTTATGTGGACAGTCAAAACTTAGCTAAGTTTCGCGACAAGCATACAAAAATAGAAATATAATAATATGTGTTTTTTAAAACACGTTCGTGTGGACAATTGGTGGTGTGTGTTTAGTGTTGTTGATAGAAGTTGCGAGGTGGAGACTCACTGACGGCCGTTCTTTCCGTACGATTTGGTATAAAAAAACACACATAATTATTTTTCTATTTATGTTTGCTTGTCGCGGATCTTAGCTAAGTAAAAGGTTCTGACTGTCCACACAGCAATGGATTTCGGCAAAGTAACGCCTGACTCCATTAATCGTGAATAAAGTTTTCTATTTCTAGTTTTATCACGAAATGGAAAAGTGGGATTTTGGTTTCGATGTTCGATCTTTGTGTGAATTGTACCACAAATACATGAAAAGTAACAATGACTCGGGCGCCGTATTAAATGTAACATACTAGTTTATATATAACATCTGATCTATGTGCACAGTCAAAACTTTTACTTTGCTAAGATCCGCGACAAACACGTTTCGCCCCAACACGAGGCATCGAGGAAGATGCCTCGTGTTGGGGTGGAACACGTGTCGTTTACAAGGTGGAAAAGTGGTAGTGTGTGTTTGGTGTTGTGTATAGTGGTTGGTGGGTGGAGGGTTGCTGACGGCCGTTTTTCGATAAGTTTTTGGTGTAAGTTCCAAATAAATCCACTTCGTCCAGCCGAGATGAAATCCATCGGGTTGACGTGGCCCGAAGTGAAGTGCGTCGCTCAAGACCGATCCCAATGGAGAAGCACTGTGGACGCCCTCTGCCCCACCTCTGAGACATAGGACCATAAGAGGAAGGGTGTCTGTGACGACAAGAAGCATCAGCCAGAGGTGTGTGATGTACACGGCGGTAGGCTCACCTCCCTCGCCCGCAGCCGCCACATCATGTCGAGCGCCAGCTGGGTCTCGTGCAGCGCCAGCAGCTGACAGGCCAGGGGGCGGGAGTCGGCCAGCGCGCCGCGACGCACGAGCGCGCGCAGCCTAGCGCCAGCGCCGCGCGTCACCAGCGTGCGCACGCACAGCTCGGCCGTGGCGTGGACCACGACGAGCCCGTGCCGGCTGAGAGACGCGATGTACGCTGTCACCACCTGACAGCGTTTACATACGTCAGCTACACCGTAGTTCCCCAACACGGGCTTCCCGAAATCTATAGTGACTATGGTAGATTTTCTTTTTTTATTGAAAGTTTTTTAATAACCGTTCCAAATATTTTCGAATTTCCTAAAAAATATCTGCAAGGTTTGATCCGCACTCAAAAACGGTAAAAAAAAATAGTTAAGCAGCATTAAGATATGCTACTTGCATATCTTAATGCGGTTACTTTGCATGGAGAAGAAACTGGGAAGAAGTAAGCTACCACTCAAACGCCGGTTTTCTGCGGAAGTGTGGCAGTTCCCCGGGCGAGCCGGCCCATTCATGCTGCAGACAAATAATATGCCATTCTTGACTTGATAAGTATTCGTCTGCAGCGTGGCTCTACCACTTCTGCTAAACGAGAAACCGCACAATGTCACGACTAGTGATGTGTTCTTGCATCGAAGGCAAAGACATTTTGGATCATTGAACCAGCGAAATAAAATACATAATTATAAAAAGGTGTTCTTTTTCTGATACATAAAAAAAAAACAATACAGAGATAAGTTAATATGCTTATTCTAAAATTTTTCTTTTAAAAAACATTTTTTGAATATTTTGTATAAATTAGAAATATATCCACAAAAAAAGATATATGGACAGTCAAAAGTTTTACTTAGCTAAGATCCGCGACAAGCAAAACAATAACAGAAAATTAATAATGTGTGTTTTTCCGTTGGGTTAAGTGGATTTATTTGGAACTTAAACCAAAAACTTACCGAAAATCGGCCATCAATTCTCCATTCACCAACCACTAAACACACATTGTTAATTGTCTGTTATTGTTTTGCTTGTCGCGGATCTTAGCTAAGTAAAACTTTTGACTGTCCATATAGTGATGGATTTCCGCAAAGTAACGCCTGACTCCATTAATAAAAAAAGATATGTCAACGTTGAACTCAACTCGAACGTATGAAGTAAAGGCATCAATGACCACTTTAAAACTAAAGGTACCAATGACCTCTTTAGAATTAAAGTGATCAATAACCCTCTTTAAAAGTATATCAATGACCTCTTTCTCAGTATCCCCCGCAGGATGACCGGTAGAGAATATCCAACGGCATTAAGTCCACCTATTGCGCATTTTGTGCAAAAAGTTTAAATAAATAAAACGAAAGATGTTGCTATTGGGATAAATTATCATGATAAATTAAGTGACGACTAATTGGCTCAGTGGTGGGAACTCCGCCCGCGGAGTTCGATCCCCGCATCGGAATAAATATATACGAGCATGGATTACAAATATTTATTCCGAGTCTGGAGTAACCCCGCCAATCCGCATTGGACAAGCGTGGTGGGTAAACGTCCGTTCCTCCAGAAACAGAGAGGCCCGTGTTCAGCAGTGGGACATATATGGGCTGTTAAAAAAAAAATAAGTGTGTTAATTTTTGAGGACACCTGTTTATGGCGATATACGTATCATACCTGCACCAGATGCGGCGCGTCGGAGTGTTGCTGGAGCACCCGCTCACAGAGCTCGGGTTGCGCTATCAGCACCGCAGGGGGCGCCGTGCGTCGCGACGCGTCCACCCCCGCCGTGTTGCGGGCTATTTCCACCTCCGCCCACTGTCTAACCACAAAATTCTTCATTTCATATCTAGGTCAAGTATCAGGGGAATACCAAGGAAAACATACATTGACCAAATTGTCAAATTTTCTATGGAAACAGACGTGACGATATGTATGTATGTCGTGTCAGAGTCACGCGGGAAGCTAAACCACGGCCATTGAATCCCAAAGCGGTGGAATCGCCACTGAAACATGCAGTTCGCCTTGTCGTATTGCATGGTAACACTTTTTCGATCGATCAGGGATCACTACACGACCGATCGGTGAGATCTCCCCCGTTTGGAAACTATCAATCACTACGTGACCGATTGAGATCTCCACGTTTTGTAAATTATCACTACGCGACCTATTGGGGAGATTTCGTTTTGGAAACTACACGACCGATCGGGGAGATCAACCTGTTTGGTAAATTATCATTACACGACCTATTGGGGAGATCTCTCCGTTTTATAAATTATCATTACATGACCGATTGGGGAGATCTCTCCGTTTTATAAACTATCAATACATGACCGATTGGGGAGATCTCTCCGTTTTGTAAACTATCATTACACCATCGATTAGGTAGATCTACCCATTTTATAAACTATCAATACATGATCGATTGGAGAGATCTCGCCATATTGTAAACTATTATTACACGATCGAGTAAGCAGATCTACCCATTTTATAAACAATCAGTAAACGACCGATTGGGAAGATCTCTCCGCATAACAAGAGCTGCGTTGTTATGAGAAACAGGATTGAAATACTATTTTGTTTTTCCTCTGTTAAACTTTTAGAAGTTTTCTAAGCAGTTAAGTTCTTGTAAAAATAAGGTGTCACAAATAGACGTTTTTCAATTTCTATATTTGGGAAACCATTATATTTCTCCCAAAATAACGTTGCGTATCAGAATATTTCCATTATATTATGATGGTATTGCCAATTTTGTGCATGACACAAACCTACACATTTTTTTAAAGACCGGCAACACTTCAGCAATGCTTTTAGCACTTTGAATGTGTATGGGCGGCGTTGATTGATTTCTATCAAGTAACACGCCTGCTCGTTTGCCTTCCTAGCCCATAAAAAAATAAAAATCCTCGCTTCTATACTCAAGCGCAATTTGTTCTATTGGCAAAGTGTTAAGGAGAATATATAAGAACCTGTAGACAGAATTGATTTCATCAAAGGCTTTCGTGAGCTCCACCAAGTATGTACCAGCATCAGCCACCAGCTGGTTTAATATTCTGTAGATGGTCTCCTTCCCTTCCTTCCGACGCAGCAGTACTGCAACGATCTTTGCGATCTCTTCCTTTGGCATCTGTAACAATATTATAAAAGCATGCCATAGCCAGTTTTCTGGAAGACTTGGACCAGAGATGAGAGGAGAAGAAGAATTAGGCGTTAGAAGTAGTATTGTACTCATTGCACTGTCATCGCTCACACAGGCATACTTTATGCCGATAGGAGGCATTCTCTCACCTTGAAAGTAAGATCTCCTTCTTACATAAAAATAAATATAAATAATTTAGATGATTTGGATGTGGATGGAAGGGTCAGTAGGGAAGGACCAAATTGTCGAAGTTTTTAGAAGAGGCCAGGCCAAGAGTACTTTTAACCGGCGAGCGTGTACGAAGAGAGTGATGAGTCCAGAGTGATCGTAGCAGATGGAGATATGTGGTCTCTGCTTACCCCTACGGGAAACAGACGTAACGATATGTTTGTATGTATAATTTAGAGTCAGAATATGATATTCACCGAATGAGCAAGCCCCGCTGGCTCCAGGTGTACACGCCATAGACAACCCAAGCGCGCATCTATGATGTAGTCCGGCTGGAACACCACCCAGTTACCGGAATCTTTAATACCACGGTTCAGGAATTATACAAAAATAGGAATATATCAAATTCGGACATAGATCTCTCCGAAGCACATCACTTAGCCCAGTGGTCCTCAAACTTGTTTCATAGGGGCCACAAACACGTGTTAGTCGTGGTGTCGCGGGCCGCAAACAAATAAATTAGGTGATGACTTCTAAGATTTGACTCAGTGTAGTGTCGTGTAAATAAATTGAAAACAAGTCACGACCGGCGAACAAAGCGACACGTACATGGATTTGAAAACAAGTCACGACCGGCGAACAAAGCGACACGTACATGGAATTGAAAACAAGTCACGACCGACGAACAAAGCGACACGTACATGGAATTGAAAACAAGTCACGACCGGCGAAATAAGCGACACGTACATGAAATTTAAAACAAGTCAAGACCGGCGAACAAAGCGACACGTACATGGAATTGAAAACAAGTCACGACCGGCGAACAAAGCGACACGTACATGAAATTTAAAACAAGTCAAGACCGGCGAACAAAGCGACACGTACATGGAATTGAAAACAAGTCACGACCGGCGAACAAAGCGACACGTACATTGAATTTAAAACAAGTCACGATCGGCGAACAAAGCGACACGTACATGGAATTGAAAACAAGTCACGACCGGCGAACAAAGCGACACATACATGTACAAGGATGAAAGCCCAGGAAAACGGGATTCCTGAGGAACTCTTGCAAGCTGTTACTCGCTAAATAACACCAAATGGGCCAACCACAAAAGCTTGGCGGGCCGCAAGTTGAGTATAGCTGAACCAGCCCTATCTTCGGCAACGCGCATCCACTATCTGCCTGTCGCCCCGCGAAGGTCATTGTTCTATCGTTTATCCAGAATACATTTGCCAAAACGCGGTCTTCATTCCTCGTCAACAATCGTCTACTCCAAAGTTCTACTCTGATAAATGTGCCCAGATCATGTCCACTATATTAGTGACTTTGGATCTTTAGTCAGTGGTATATGTCATTCCTCTTCACAGTAAAAAAGCCTCAAAGATTTTTTTTAAACTCAAAGTCCGACAATTTTTCAATTTTTCAACTTTTTTTCTCTGGTAGGATAAAATAAATCATTGTAAAGGATACACATAGGACAAAGCTGGTCATCCACTACAGCTGGTTTCATGGAATATCCCGGAACTAAAGGAATGTGGAATGCCGTGTTATTTTCCACCTTCGAATCCTCCATTATGTCGAAAAGCTGGGATGTTTGGCTCGACTGGAAATAAAAAATATTTAACATGATGATGCAGTAAATGATAATTTTACTTTACTAGTGATAGAGCCACGCTGCAGACGAATACTTTGTCAAGAATGGCATATAATTTGTCTGTAGCATGAATGGGCCGGCTCGCCCGGGGAAGTACCACACTCCCGCAGAAAACCGGCGTCTGAGTGGTAGCTTAGCTACCGCGCTTCGTACGGTGAGCGGTCTGAGTTCCGGAGGCCCAACACCCTCCCCTTCCCACTCCCCTCCGATTCCCACTTTCCCTCTCACCCCACTCCCATAATTTCATTTTTCTTTAAGGTCGGCAACGCTTCCGCACTGCCTATGGCGTTGCGGATGTCTATGGGCGGCGTTGGTTGCTTTCCATCAGGTGACACGCCTGCTCGTTTGCCTTCCTATGCATGCATAAAAAAAAATTTATTATCAATACTGCCGTTATAGTTCACAGGTGGACATTAAGCTCTTAGACCATATTTATAAATATTTGTTTCTTTATCAACAACAGGCGTGACAAAAATGGGGTTCACAATTCATAAGCGGCGGTCCACGAAAATTTATCTGCTTTCGATATTGAAGAACTAAAATGTTGGCTCGACTTCACCTATCAATCCCTACTTTCATCAATCACTTTTTTGATTGGCCAACTTTACTTTACATTGTCATCCACTCACACCGACGACCGATTGGCTCAGTGGCGCGGCCCTCCGCCCACGGAGTCAATGGTCGCGGGTTCGATTCCCGCATCGGAATAAATATATATATGGATTTATAAATATTTATTCCGTGTCTGGTAACCCCCCCAATCCGCATTTTCTTTCCCTTCCTCTCCGCCAATCCATGGTCTACCGTGCCAATGGATGCGTGGTTAGGGGCGAGCCTAGTCGAAAGCGTGCTGTTCGTCCCGGGATTGGGCTCCCCCGGGGACTATGGTGCCTTACCTCAGCATCCAGGGCTCTGCTGGGGCTGACCTCCATCCTCCCTTGCGGCTCGTGGGATTCACTAAGACGAATTTAATATACCTAATTCGTTGAAAAATGACGGCGACGTGGTTCGCCACCCGTCACGTCCTGATTCTCACGAGGGCGAAAAGCGACCAATGGAGAGCCGTTTCGCTGCAATGAATGGTAGCGGATGGAGCTCTGTGGTCTCTGCCAACCCCTGCGGGGGATAGGCGTGAATATATAAATAAAATAAAAAAATCCCACAATCAATCAATTAATTAACCAATCAATTCTCTTTTTTTTTCGATAACCATTAATTCGTGGTTTGAACTCAGACGCAACGAAAATTTCCATAGTTAGATCTAATCTTCACATTTTTTGTCGAGTTTTGGGAATATAGTAGAAATGTAGCTGCAAAGGGTCCACCGGAACTAGCTAAATTTTGAAAGTTCATTTTTTTTTAATATGTATTCACGCCTATCCCCCGCAGGGGTTGGCAGAGACCACAGATTAGAGAGGTTCCCAGACTGTTTTTCTCATAAACCAGAAAAACAGTCTGGGAACCTCTGATCTACACCCTAGTTTCACTGTATGTTCACTTTTTTATTCGTAATAAAAAAATGAACGTACAGTGAAACTGAAGAACTTTTACGGGTTCCGAAATGTTTATAGTTAGATACACGCACACGGACATGTGTGCATGTTGTATGAGTGAATACACATTCACTCACACAACATGCATACAAAAACACATTTGTATAAAATACAAGTTTTTAATAATAAATTTTGGTCATTGTTTTAATTAATAATTTACAAGTATCATTAGTTAAATAATAATATACAATATCTTAGTTTATAATCTAGTTAAGTAACATCTTATTTGTAAGTCATCCAAATTTTTATATTCTATGGTACACAATTAATATATAAGGATTGGCAATGTTTTGCTGTAATATATACCAAGGCCTAGCACAGCGACTAATATAAGCACAAAGTGTATTTTGTAAAATAAATAAATAAATAAAATAAATCCCAAATCACTGTTGAAATGTTTCTTGATTTCGGTTTGTTCAAATATTCATTTTATAAGAAGAATGGTTGACATCAATAAAATACAAAAGAATAGGTATTAATTAATTTCAATGAAAAAACTAGGCACAGAAAAATTCTCACTGAGATAGTGCGTACCACTGTGCACCAAGACGAATCCGTAGGAAATGCATACCGATACAACATTATAGCCCGTTTTATTCTCTTGAAACATGGTAGGTGATAGTAGGGATGGTGACGCCTGGGGCATAGACTACTTCTCATTAGTATGATAACAAATTTACCTGATGATGCACAACTACCAACTCGTCCACCACACTCAGTGCGAACCGACCCACTAGTCCAGTTTTCAGGATATGTGTGTTGTGTGTTCCGTTAGCGCCTGATAAAGGCATCAAACATATCTGTGGATTAAACAAAATTATTGAGATATATAGGTGTTCTTATTTTCGTATAAAAACAATACATAGTTATCTACTTGAAATGAAATGAAATTTTAGGACTAATTTTGTCTTTTTTAACTTGAACTTTATAGTTCAAGTTAAAAAAGACAAAATTAGTCCTAAAATTTCATTTTATTTAAAAAAAATTTTGGAATTAAGTATTGTATAAAGGTCAACAGCGCAATGACCTCTTTCAAAGTAAAGGGATTTATGACCACTTTTAAAGTAAAGGGATTAATGACCACTTTCAAAGTTAAGGGATCAATGACCTTTTCAAAACAGCCGCATAATCCGGGGTTCATTGACATGCGTTCGCGTGACACTGATTTTAAAAGTATGTGGATGTATTAAAACATCTTAAAGTATGAAAAGAATTTGTTGTTTCTGTAAAATTTACTTATATGGACTTGCAAAGTCTAATAATTACGCTTATAATATAGCTCTGAAAAACCTCAGTAGGGCCTGGTGTTGAAGACGAGGCAGAGTGACCGTGTCTGAATATTGCACACCAGGAAGCACTGCACAATCGTAAGATGAAGACATCTCGCTCCACTACCGGTTTTGAGGAATCCACTGGAATTTTGATAAAACATCACCATTATATATTTTGTTATTATCATTTTAAAAGTGGCTGTTGTCTAGTGGAGAATTACTACCCCATCACAGAATATCAGCATTTTTTCACTTCCTATATATGTCCAACAGTTGAGCATGGGTCTCCCTATATCTAAAAAGTTAACACACTATGCTTGTCCTATCACCATGCAGATTCAGAGACAGGGTTTAGAGACTTGAAATAAACATCTGTAGGCGATATTATTAGACATATATTTATTATGATCAGGATGGAACCTCGATGGGTGGAGGGGCCCTGCCACTGAGGCAATTGGTTGTCCGTTCTCAACGACTATCAACATTAGGAAGTATTATTTTTTGAATTATCACATTTCATATAGTGAGTGCAGGAATCCAGTAGCTCACTTTGTTTCTCCTTCATTTAATTTCTTCTTCTCCCATTAAATATTTATTACCCTCCCATTATTCACATCTTTATCCTAAAGTAGACAATGGCACTGCGGTATACTCAATACCACATATGTCACTAGTAGGTGTCACCTTAAGTGATCTATTATAAATAGTGAGATAGAGACATGCTGCACATGAATACTTTGTCAAGAAGTGCATATTATTTGTTTGTAGCTTGAATGGGTCGGCTCGCCTGGGGAAGTACCACATTCCCGCGGATCCCTCCACCCTTCTGCCTGCCTATCGCACTGCGGATGTCTATGGGCAGCGTTCATTGCTTGCCATCAGGTGATATGCCTGCTTGTTTGCCTTCCTATCCCATAAAAGAAAAATATAGTTAAAAATAGCTTACATTCCAATTTTTGCAATTTGGTAATAGTAGAATTGTTAAATAAAAATGGTTGCAAGAGAGCTCCATTGTTTCCTGCTAATACTACTATATTGCTTCTTGAACACCAAGAAAACCAGGCACCACTGAAAGATATTAAATTGGATGAATGAATTGGAGAAATTGGATAATACAAAAAAAGTAAAGTAGTAATATGCAATTTACACATGATATTTGAAATTTTGGGCAAATTTTGTCTACAAAAATAAAAAGGGTACCTCTCACTTTCTCTGCAAAAATAAGATGGCTATCTCTAGCTTTTTCTTTTTCTCCTTTCTCATAACTCCATCTCCCATTACCCTAAATATTACCCAAACAGCAATATATCTGCAATTTGTTTGAATATTTGTTTACTTAATTTTTACCTGAATGATGTACTTTTCAAAGTTTTCAATTGCTTCTTCTCTGGTAAAACTTGCAACAACTCTATACCATGATCGGTTATGAATGCAATTTCATTAGCTTTTGGCCACACAAACCCTAAAATCTTCGCATTTTTCCATTTACATGTGTGCGAGTACTCAACATTTGTGGGTGCAAGGTCTTTAAAGTTGACAAACTCTACTGTCGCACTTTGTCCCTCGTAGTTACGTTGGATTGCTAGTATTTTTTGGTCAGGTGAGAATTTAATTGATATAATGGGGCCTTTATCCTCCATTCGAAATGAGGTACATTTTGCCTCATCCAAACTGTTGACTGTGACACCCGTAACACCACCTGACCTTACTGTAAATACCTAAAAGAGCAAATTAATATATGTATAAAGAAAAACGTGTAACTTGGTAACAATATAAACATATTACACTTATAATTTTTTTTGAAATCTACACTCTATATACAACAATAGTATTTATTGTTTATTGTGATAACCAAAATGTTTAATTTATTAATATATATTCTTAGAAATAATATAAAATTAAGCCACAGTCTTACATACTTGTCCATTGGTGTCGTCAAAAAATACATTTGTCACAGGACTGTCGGCGTCAAACCTTTTCGGCTGTTCCGACAGCGTTAAATAATAAACTTCACTATCTTTTAAACAAAATTTTACCATTTTTGAGCAAAATAAAAACACTAATATAACTTCACAAAAACCTTTCCACTTTTTGTTTTGTTTATTTTTGTTGTTATTGTAATAATTTTTGGCTTAGGCAAAGGTTTAAAGATTGAAGCCTCTAATTTCATGACAATGTAAACTAAAATTAGGTAGCTTATTATTTATATTTCCAATTTTAATCATTAAAATGAAAAAAGAAGGCAAGAATATAAATAAAAATAATTTACAAATACTGCAAATTTTTCTATCCCTTTTTAAGAGCATACACAACTAAAACATGTTGCTAGGTGTTGGAGACCTAATATCATACTATGGTATTGGATCGTCGAAATTAATGGTGGTTGGAAAATAAATAATATTTATTCTAAGTCTATATTATATTAATCTAATTCATAAGCAATAATCAATTAAACCTCATTGTTTTAAACACAGGGTTTTATGAGCGGTTTTAACACTATGCTCTGTAACTGAAGTTGCTATGACGACGAAAGTTGTAAATATTAAATATATTTAAGAAATAAAGAAATTTTCTATTAAATTATCAAAACATATAAAATGAGTGAAATTTTACCATTAAAATCTTATAATGCTAATATTACTATTGATAGCGATACAGAAGAATATCATGAAATCAATCAAGACGCAGTACTTGAAACTACATTTTTCTCTCCAACGAAAAATATTAATGAATTTGATTTTTTTACGCAATATGATGTAAAACTTAAAGATAAAGGGAAAGGAAAGAAAAAGAAGGAAAAACTTAAGAAGTCGTTAACTTTAATGGACATTGTTAATACTGAACTTGCAAATACAACACCAATAATTGAAGAAAATGTTATCACTATGATAAATATGAAAGATGATTGCAACAATTTGTTATTCTTGGAAAATAGTTCCCGTTTACAGGATATGCTGAAACGTTCACGTCATACAGATGTAGAACATGGGTTAGATCTAAACTTAATATTCAGTATAAACATTATGAACATAAACTGTTGAAATATGCTTATTTTTATTGCTGTGATTTAAAAAATTCTATGCTAAGGACAGGAAACAATTATCAAAAATTATAATCACAACTTCATATCTTTCGTTACCTGTTATTATTATGTATAGATATGGCATAACTACTAATTGGGGCAAATGGATTGGTAATCTCAGAGACGGCCACTTTACACAGGAAACAGCAACTTTACCGATGTATGTACCTGTAGTTGACCGTGACAATTTATTACCCGAGCTAAACTTGTTTTCAGAATGACTATATCATTAACAATTGGTTGTTAGATATTTCTATTGAATACTACACTAATTAAATTGCTTACGATTATAAGGGTCTCGTTTTCAGTGTCAGCGTTAGATATGACGTACACTAGAGCGCGATTAGGAACCTTTTTGATTGTTTAAATTTTTTTTAAAAAATATTTTAGCTTTACCAAATGGTAGCACATAATTTTGAGTAATTTTTTTTTATAGTCGTAAGGAACTGAGTCAATTGTAATAAAATATGCATTTTTATAATTAAGTATATTACTCGTTCAAATACAGATGGGGCCTCAGACCTAACAGTATCCGTCTCAATCCAGTATTTCCAAATGTTTTGGAAAATGCCACTAACAAGGATTACACTGTAAATCTTTATTACCAAGAACCCGTTATATTTAATGATTTGGTAGCAGAATACGCCAATACCAAAGACGGTCATGAAACTTTTAAATTTCTTGATATCGTTATACAGAATATGAGTTTTAAGTATCATCATAAGTTTTCTTTAGAAAAATTATTATGTGTAAAATTGATTGAACAATATAATAAGTATTTAATACTAGAGAAGTCATTAAAACAAGTAGAAAGAGATGTTAAAGTGAGCAGGGACACCAAAAATAATTTAAAACATCAATTACTCAAAATAACCGTTGATAAAAAAGAAAATATAAAATATGATAGAACTATAATGAATTATACTCTAAAATTTTTACAACTGAAAGAACAATATATGGATATTTTGAAAAAATATAAAGAGACAATTCATACACTTCTCTCTCTTTGGTCTGACGTGGAGTTGGTTAGATTAAAATCAGGTTGTACAGAAGTAAACTGTATGTTAGATTTAAAAAAAATTACATCCGATAAAGACGAATACGAAAGAGAATGGAACCACATTTTTGAGGTTGAATATACAGATATGCTAGACAAAATTGAATATAAATATGCAAATGAGTATATAGAATATAAAGAAGCTAAGAATACATTAAAATCGGATAGCGTAGAGAAGAGAAAATTATGTAAACCGAAACTGAAAGTTGATGAAACTAAAATTAAAAACGAGGTCGAGGCGAAAGTTGATAGAATTATAACGAGAGATAAAATTGATATTGTTTTAAAACCAGACAAACGAATAATGAAAGATTTATTGATACCTGTAAATATTTTACTAAACAATCAGTATTACTTTAAAATTTTCGTTGATGATGTATTTATATGTGAATCTGAAACATATAGTTGTAAAGATGAACTATATCAATTTGAAATTTCCGAATCATTTTCCGTGCAAATACTGCCCAAAAACAAAACAGTTCATATAGCTTTATATGAGAATGATGTAAAAGTTTCATCAGTAAATATAAATATTATTGATATCAAAAAAACCATTACATTATCAGATCCAACACCATTTTATTTTATTTATAGTGATAACGTTGTTTATCCAACTAATAATCATATCGGAAGTGGTGCAACCATTAAAGAAATTGCTGCAGAAAATAAAGTACGGTTAAGAAGCGGTAATATATTTAAAGGTAATTTATATTCAACGTATGAAGTTTTCATTAAGATGGGATGGAATGAAAAACTAGACCAAACTCATTACGAAACCTTAATATCGTCAATTGAAGTGGAACAAAAGTTAAAAAGACTATTACACGGTATTGAGAAACCTAATATTAGCACTTTGCTAGATATTATTGAAAAAATATACAACAAAAATGTCACAGATGACGTCTCCATAGTGAATACTTTAAAGGATATCTGCAAAACTACTGTGAAAGATGACCATACTTTTGGAATTAATGAAAATAATCCCGATTTTGCTAGATTCAAACTACTACATTTAAGAAATAATGGTGGTTTCGTTGACATACAAAATAAACAAATCCCGTTATTTGCCAGTCAAATAACTACAGAACAATTAAGTTGCTTACACAAGACCAAGGAGAAAGTGACTGATTTTCTTAATATTGACGATGAAAATTCCGAAATAGATCCCATTGATTTACAAAGGCATATTGGAAGCAAGTACGTGCAGAAGTTAAATCAAAATATGCAAAGGAGGCTGAACGAATTCCTTTTGAAAAAGACTCACAGGGATGTAGTTAAGGATTTTAAAGATTTAAGTTTAAGGTATGTCATATTCCGAAATTTGTATCATAAACTGCCTCAAATGCCAATATAAGAGCTATTGTAAATTATTGTTAAATGTTTACTTTCAATTTTTAACGTTGATATAAAATATAATATAAGGATAATAGCCTTGCGAAAATACATTACAAATAGGGTCTTATGTATTGCAGAGGACTTTTATCCAATCAATCAAGTTTGATGACTATAGCAGCATCTTTTACCACTAGACAACAGTTGTTACGAGAGAATTTGGCGAAGGAACAGGAAATCCGGGTTAATGTATTAAGGGCATTCAATTTGCCCGATAGAAGCACAAGCATACTTGCAGAGAATGATGATGAAAGTGAACGAATTGCTGGTAGGTAGTAATAAAAAAAGAAAATAGACATTTTTTACTTAATAAAGTGACAATGGCCGCAATCATCGTTCTGGTATTAAGCCACATTTTTTTTTAAATTAAAGAGATTTATTAATTATAAATATATTTTTTCTAGTGGCATTGGCAACGTAAGTGATTGCTTCCATAAAAAAATAGTATATTACTTACAATGTATAACAGTGACATTTATTTTCTCTCTTTTGTATTACTAAATAGGAACGCAAAGCTGCTATTATCCTTTATAATGGCGAAGATGGTGTTTTGAAATCGGATCCTTTTCGAATTAGAAGCTGTTAATTTTTTACTAAATATTGTCTTTTAATGATGAACTAATTGTCGGGTTTGTTCATAGACTTTACTTTTGAGGTACTCCATATATAATAAAAAAGTTCATAAGTCCATAAGAAATTGGGTGGTCAGGGGATATTGTTAATATGGGCGGCTTATATGGTTAGGGAAGAAATCACGAAGAAACTCCATGGTCTCTCTAGCTGTGTGAGACCTGGCGTCATCGTATTGAAACCATGTGCGTGTAGTGAAGGCAGGATGTGCTCTCAATATTCGACCTGCAACCAGATACCCTATAATTTAAGATGATACAACAAATACCTTGACAATCCAACCAGTTTATTTCGTAGTAGTAATTTCGTTCGTAAACTTTTTACAGGTTTTAAAATTCGTCCACTAAGGCCATACGTAAAGTTCACTTACAATGGCAGTTCAGTTCAGAGTGCGACGGGCATTGGTTGCCATCCTTCCTGGAGCTCCAAGACGCTCAAAATAAAAACTAAGTAAGATTTAAAAAAATAAAAAAAATACTTGTGTTCTCGCTTCAAATACTGCTGTCAGTCCAATTAATGTAGTAATAGCAACTCTGGTGTTTTTATATTGTGTTCGGTTAGGGTGACTTTTTCTGCGAAATCACAGAAGAGCTAATTGTGCAGGATATCTTTTTAAATGTCTTCTTTAAATTTTTAATCCTTCATCTTTTTAAAACTAAATGGCACTTCATCGTCCAGTACTTTCCATATCTAATGAATAAAAAATAATTTTTCATTGCACTTGGAGGAGAATTATGAGAGATACAAAAGGGTTACACCAATGACATGAATTTTTTTTTAGTTAAACGAATCTTGTTGTTTGTGGGTCTGGTAGAGAAAAATAAAAATAAAGACACTTTATCATTTCAGGTTCGAGCCTCTCTCTTCAATCCACGTAAACGTATACGATGAGTGTAAGATGAATATATCGGGGTCCGGCTCGGAGGACCAGCCATCTAACAGTCGTACCGTGCAATACAGACTGTGCAGCAGATGGCTCGGAACATTGCAAATTCCATTGTATACCGTGTTAGCTTTAGGAACGGTTAGTGGTGATTGTAAATTATTAGATTACGACATAAACTATTTTAGGACTATATTATTTGATGTTGCTAATTTATTCCGTACATGTATATTCTAATGTACGGTAATGAAAGTTGGGTTTGTCAGAAGAGTCATAAAAGCAGACTGAAGGCGGTGAAAATGAAAGCATTAAGAAGTATGTGTGGTGTAACTTTGAATGATAGAATAAGAAATGAAGATATAAGAGAGTGATGTGGAGTTAAAAGAAGTGTCGTGAAGAGGATAGATGAAATACGGCTGGCAAAATAAATTTATGTTGTGAATGTGGATGGAAGGGTCGGTAGGGAAGGGTCTGTGGTCTTTGTTTATCCCTACATGAGACAGGCGTGACGATATGTATCTGTGTTTGTAATTTATTCCGTTCAAAGTATATTTAGGAATTGATATTTAAAATATTGTTAAGTCGAAGTGCCGATAATTCTGGAGAAGATGACTGTTGGATTGAAGAGCATGTCTTGGCAAAAAGGACTAGACGGAATGGTAGATCTGCACAAGATCACTGGCAAAGACTGGAGGCGTCAAAGCCTAATTATGATGAGTCAACATATATATTTTTATATGATCAAACGAAAACTTTAGTTTTCTAATAATTAAGCACAAAAACGTAGGTACTGTTTTGGGTAATTTAGGCCATCTTGTTTTAAGCTCGGCTCCTTTACATTCATTTAAATAGAAAGAAATTTTGTTCTAGAAGAATAAAATTTTCCTCAATAAAAAAATGACTTGCTTTATTTAAAATATTAAGAAAAATAACATTGTGCTTACAGATCCGTGGTACATTTAAATTGATAACACCACCCATGATTTTTGGCTATGAAAACTCATCTACGAAAGAAGTCAAAAGTTTGATTCCAGAAGTGTCTCAATTAATGAAGAAAGATATTTCGTTTCTTACACTGCACATAACAACAAGCCTGTCACATTTAGGTGGAGTACAGACGTACAGCCAACCGGCATTGAATAGATCCGATAATGATCATGTCATCAAACACTTAAACAATTTCCTAACTAATTACCTGAACGACTTTCCATCTAGGAGTATAACACTTACGTACATAGATAGTTCTGGAAGAAACAAGTGCGTTATTGAATTCCCACAGCCAATACCACCACCTGATTTCGAAAATTTGTCAAAAACTGTGACAAATCGGTTAGGGTCAGCTTTGTCGAAAAGTTCCAGTCAATCAAAGAGTCCTTCGTCGAAAGGTAGCACGAAGAAAAAAGACGTTACCAACGCTTATATAGATGATGATGAAAGAGAATCTATATACAGCGGTTTCGCTGTAAATAATTGGGGCAGTGAAGACAGTGAGTTGTCAAAGCTTGTGCAGGCTTGCGTCAGATATGTTTCTTTGATACCCACATACGAAGTAAGCGAATCACACGTCGTTACGCTATTTGGCATCGTGAGTATAACAAAATATTAATGCACTGATATAACAAAATGACAACAAAGTTCACTGCACTAATGCAGTGAACTATGTGACAGCAATAACAAGTTGACAACAAAGTTCACTGCACTAATGCAGTGAACTATGTTGTTAAACCGTTTTATTTTTATTTTAGCGAATAACCTAAATTATACGCTAAGATACAAATGAAATGGCTTATGTGTATAGCCACTCATTCCTTTAGTTTCATGTATCATTATAAGAACACAAATGATAATAAGAAAGAATCAGACTAGGAATTAATAGTAGGGCATACAAATATTGGTTCTCATTGCGAAATAAAACTTATAGAATATATTTTTATACTAGAGCAGTCCTGGTGGTAAGTGATCGCCGCTCATAGACATCCGCAACACCGGAGACGTCTCAAATGAGTTGCCAGTTTTTTGTGAATACATACGTTCGTGGCTTGAGTGTTATTTGTTCACATTGTTTTCTCATACGAAACCTATGGAATTTGGATGCCGGGAACTATAAAAAAATTATAATCCGGGAAGAATAAAAAATTATAATCAAGCAAATTGGTAGCTTTTGTTTATTTTAAATTTTAGGAAGCAAATTAAATAATATCTATATTGTTGTTGTGATGTATTTATGAATTTTGTTTTAAGGAGTTGCTGAAAGTGTTACATGGTTCACCGTTAGACCACACGATCTTATTGGCAAGCTATTTCTTATATTTCGGCATCCAATGTTGGGTGATAACAGGTCTAGCATTGCCACGTGGTTTGAGCAGCTATGTGCTGGTCAAATATGATCTGGTGACCGGTAGAATTGTTATGGCGACCGACCACTTGTACAGAAGTCGAAGATTTTGTAATAAAAGTGAAGATTTTGTGTGGCACGTGTACGATGCCGTCGCCGGGGAGAGATTCGAATTGAGGGACTTGTCTTGCCCGTTGAAGACAGTATCTTACGTGTTTAACAGTCAAAATGTAAGCGCGCTCCTATTTTTCAATTCCTATCCTTATCGTTATAATTGTAATCCTTAATCGTATTTTAACGTTATTAAAATACTTTCTATTCATCCACTCAAGTTCAAATACATTTTTTTAAACTTGTAGTGGATGACACTTGATGTTAATATAGTTTTTAATTCATAAATTAATAGTAGAAATGGACTTTAATTTTTTTTATTACTTGTTATACTAGAAAATCGATTATTATCGATTTTTCAGCACATTGATTGATGAGAATTTTATTCAACTTCTTTGAGTAAGAGTACCACGCTCCAAGGTGGATTGGCGGGATATCCAGACCCGGAATAAACACCTAGTGTATAGTGTAAATATATAATTATTCTGGCGTGGGAATCAAACTCCCCATATTCAATGTCAAAAAATAATAATTTAAATAATGCAATTTCAGATATGGGTCAACATACAGTCATCACAAAATTGTGAGAGCGTATCCTTCGATTTCACAAAAACTTTAAACTGGCTACCTGTAAGTAATATAAATTATTTGAAATCTATCTGCAAATTGCTCTTTTTGCAAAATATCAATTGACAATTTACGCTTTGGTGGATTTCTTATCTGTATTAGGCCTCGCGCACACTACGAATATATTTTGATATGTCATCAAAATATGTGCAATAGAATAACATAATTTTTTATTTTTTTTATATATTCACGCCTGGGGTTGGCAGAGACCACAGAGCTCCATCCGCTACCATTTATCGCAGCGAAACGGCTCTTCATTAGTCGCTTTTCGCTCTTGTGAGAATCAGGACGTGACGGGTGGCGAACCACGTCGCCGTCATTTTCAACAAATTAGATATATTAAATTCGTCTTAGTGAATCCCACGAGTCGCGAGGGAGGATGGAGGTCAGCCCTGCATGCTGAGGTAAGGCACCATAGTACCCGGGGGAGCCGGATCCCGGGACGATCGGCACGCTTGCGACTAGGCTCGCCCCTAGCCACGCATCCATTGGCACATCCGTGGATTGGCGGAGAGGAAGGGAAAGGAAAGGGCAGGAAAGGAAATGCGGATTGGGGGGTTACCAGACTCGGAATAAACATTTATAAATCCATATAAATATTTATTCCAATGCGGGAATCGAACCCGCGACCATTGACTCCGCGGGTGGAGGGCCCCGCCACTGAGCCAATCGGTCGTCGGTTCCATCAAAGGAGTAAAGTATACGTGGGGCAGGGCAGGGCCAGGGAAATTCCTACAATTCCATTTATCATCTTTCTACGTACTGTAACGTGCCTGCCGTACTGCTTACGGCGACACCCGGGATTTGTGATAGAGGGCTTCTTCAAATAAAATCCCTCAAAATTATATTAATTTATTCTAACGTTTCATTGTATATTTATATATTAATTATACTTTAATAACCTTTTATCAATTTACATTCTATATATCGATATATATAATATAATTCCAATGTTTTGTACCGGACGGGTGACATGTCTATTTAAAAGACGTCCGTCGAACTAATGTATTTTGTTTTATAACAATTTATTTCTTTTTCATTTTAAATTTGAATGTTAAAATTGTTAAAAAAGAAGTAATACAATATAAAAGGTTTTAATAGATTAGTGGTACATTTATGAATGTATCACTAGAGTACCTTACCGAATTTGTTATGGAGAATGTTCCGAGACGTTATTTAATCTTCTCCCAGCCGCACCGTTCCACTGTCGGACTACGCGCCACCATAAATAGGTTCCATCTCCATCACCTGGATTGCTGGCCGTCCACCACCGTGTTAGTCGCAGTTTTTTGCGACGAACTGTGTAAATGAACGATTTACAAACTGCGGTGTTGCTACGTAAATGCGACATACATTCCACGTTAATTCAAGAGACGAGCGTATGTATTTACTAAAGGCTGGCGATGCATCTGAGATGTCACCGGCGTTGCGGATGTCCATGCACTTACTTACAGGTGACCCGCATGCTCGTTTGCCTGCCTTGATTGCTATATAAAAACACAATTAACTTTTTCAACCATCACATAGAAGATATTGGATGAGAAAATGACATATCGCAATTTACAATCGCTGCCATATTTTTTATATACATGCGTATACTGGAAACTGTGAAGGTGACATTGAGAGGCGAGTGAAAGCTGTTAATGGAGCATAGAGTAATCAGGTTAATGGAGTCCTGCACTCCTTTATGAGAAGTCAGAATGTGTCTAAAACGGCCCGTCTGGCAGTTCATCAGGGGGTGCTTGTTCTTACTCTGATGTACAGTAAGTTGGGTTTGGCAGAAGAGTCAAGAAAGCAGACTGAATGTGGTGGAAATGAGAGCATTAAGAAGTATGTGTGGTGTAACTTTGAATGATACAATAAGATATAAGAGAGCGATGTGGAGTATAAGTTGTTGTGACAAAAGTTGAGAACGGGATGCTCAGATGGTTTGGGCACATAAAGAGGATGGATGTAAGACGACTGGCAAAAGAAATTTACGTTGCGAATGTGGATGAAAGGGTCGGTAGGGGAAGACCACGGAAAACATACCATGACTAAATTGCTGAAGTTTTTAAGAAAGGCGAGGTCAAGAGTACCATTAACCGGCGGCCTGGCATGAGGAGAGTATTGAGTGTAGAGGAAGCAAGGATTGTATGCTTAGATCGTAGCGGATGGAGATTGGTGGTCTCTTCCTCGCCTCATGAGACAGGCGTGACGATATCTATGTATACTGCCACAAATCTTGTTACTGGTTAACGGTTAATATTTGTATTGTTTCTTAGGTATTCAATAACGATCTGCTGATGGTTAAACAGCCGTTGGTGGTTGATAGCAAATTATACAGCGTTGCGGCCAGCGTTGAGGGGCTGCGATTGACGCTAGACGCAAAAATCAAGGGAAAAATACAAAGATGGCGCTCGCGGGTGATAACTGTGTGGAACAGGTGTGTTCTGAGCACATAGGTTAATTAAAATAATAATTCGTTTATTTTTTAGTTAAGAGACAGCGACATACAAATGTAAGTCAGATTAACATACATATAGTCACGCCTGTCTCCCTGTAGAGTTAGGCAGAGACCTCAGATCTTCATCCGCTACGATCTCGACACACCCTCCCCCTCTCGCCCTCTGGTGTATACCGGTGTGTACCCGCTAGCTAAGACGTACAGTGGCGTTGATGTGAAAGAAGAGATATGTCACGATTTTACTAATCTCTCACCACTGAAATTGGATAACGTTGCAAGATCTGTATATAAGACCGTGGTTTATATAAATATTATTATTGACCCCTTCAGACCTGAATTATTGCTATTGGATAATAAAATAATTTTTTTACTAATTATTAGTAAGAAGGATATCATTAAAACAAATGTGTGAAAAATAATACATATTTACATATTTAGTTTTCCGAATTTTCTGGTATGTGCGCAATTATGCACACAAATGGCGGAGGAATAAATTAACTAAAATATAAATATTATAAGGCCTTAAACATTATGTGCATGTTGCCATAGTAGTCCCAAATACCTTGTTTTTGCGTAAATAACATATTTGTTTTGCTACGGGAACTAAATTCATCAGTTTTCACAGACGACCGCAGCGCTATATAGGTCGTTTCGTTTTAAGATTTTGCTGTAACTTACTTCGAGAGGCATTGCCCCAGTGGGAACAGTGGGCCTTCAACCCCGTGGATCCAAGACCAGAATTTGGCCAAAGGCTGAAGCAGCTGATGCAAACGTATAAGGTATATAATCCGTCAAAATATCACACACATAATACCCATAACAAACTTCTTTTTGTCTTATTTTAAATATTTTAACGTTTAGTTCCGTTTTATATATGTAAGTGTACTTAACCATGATTTAAATTTATCATCACCACCATCACCTGTAAATCTGTGTGTACGTATTTGTCATGGCATGCTTGGTAAAAGAAGTGAGTATAGATCCAGAGACGGATACGGTGGCAAACGCCACCCCATTTTATACCGTCAGTCTTATACGAGGCATTTATGAGATAAAATAGCGGTGGATATTATAAAAAAAAAAACAGTTGTAAAAGTTCACCCCTCTTAAGCGGAGGGAATACAAACATCCCTTCATTCAGTATGGCATGGTATGTTATCATTAATGAGGTTGCATTGTATGGAAGTGAGATTCTAATTTTTCCTTACGTATATATGCTTACTTTGTTTTATGTGTTTTGTAAGTTATCATATAATATAATATATATCTACTTATCATGTATTATGTATGTCATATCAGTAGCGACGAGGATGGGATTTTCCAGCTATAGTCCAAACTGCCACTTATGTTCATTCTGGCCACTTGTTAATAATATTTCACTTAGACTACGATAGCATTATTGTTTTTGGCGAACAGTTTGGTGTTGCCATCATGAAAAACCATATTACATATTTTTTTTTGCAGATGTATGGTTTCCCCATGAACTTGCCGTATGTAAGTACTAAGTCGGTGGTGGCGAGCGTCAAGGCTGCTGCGGTGCACGCGAACGACGATCCGAATGTCGAGTTCGGTCTCGCCGTTGAAGTGTTTGCATACCCTAACAACGTAATCAGTGTGTGGGTGTTTTTAGTTAGTATTACCAAAATATAAAATAAATATGTACGGTGACTACCAATTTTATTTCATATCCGTCTGAAATATTGTATACAATTGTCTATGACAAACGAGCAAGAGTGTCATTTTATGGTATTCACTATCGTCCATAGACAATTGCTATTCCAAGGGCATTGGAATGCATTGCCTTCCTTAGGGTAAGATGATAATGAAGAGGCGAAGCATGAAGTAATCTGTGGAAGCGATTTGTTTGTAGAGGTTCGTGAGTGGCTGGACCATCTCTTAATTTCTCCTTGCATATGTTAGTGGGAAAACATTTCGACTCGGTACCATCTAAGCTACAGCTTGGTATCAGTCAGTGGTCCGAAGGTTGGCGAGAACAGTCCTAAGAGATTCCCTTGTCCGCAGTTGATGATGATAGCTTACCTCTAACATGTGGAACGTGGTTTTGGATTAGGATAGTGGAAAGGTAGGTTTGTTGTGGGGGGGGGGGGGCAAACAAAATCCTCAACAGAAGAGCATTATAAAAATTTATTCTTTAACTCATTCAGGTATCGTATAAAACCGAAAGAAAAAAAAATCACTTTAAATAAAAAAATAGAGATTGTATGTCTTTTCGTTTTAATGCTAACAAAATAAAATAACATTTTATTCCATCGTAATATAAAAATATGCGTAAAAATAGAAAAAGGAGATGTTACAAGAGTTACGTGCCCTAGCGTTTGTCGTAGTCATGTTGTTAAACCTGACAGAATCAATCGTCAACGGTGCCAGTTCAAATCCGGAGGTCAAAAATGCAGTACCGTATTGTCCCTACGATGCTACATGAACTCTGTCGTAATATAATCATCTACAAAATTTTCATATGCTGTTATGTTTAAATATAACATGAATAAATAAATTTTATTACATACGGGATCACAATCCAATCTATAATAATTGTTACAGAATTATACAATATAACAATATTTTAAAAAATACTGTAAAATTTTTATCATGCACAAATGTTGAAATACGAACATCGAGCTGGAAGCAAAGTTGCCCTTTTCTTTCCATGATGAAAAGCAGTTTGGGTTGCCAATTTAAAAATTAACAATGTTATTAACATTGCTTGAATTCTTCCAGAATTTTAATTAATAGTGTTTATATTGAAAATTGTAATGCAACCTTTAACCAATCAAGCTGTCGCAGTAAATTCTTCTTTAATAAAAATATATTTAAACAATATATTAAATATTTTTATTCCCCTTAATACATATTTTTACAAATTTGTTTTCGCCTTTTTGTATTCATGATTAAGAATTTATTATTAGTGAAAAAGGGTTTCAGTTTCCATATTCAAACGGTGTATTCATGTGTGGTGTTCGTATTTATGTGTATTTTATTCTTATCTGGCAACATTTAAGTAGACCATTTCACAATGCATAGTTGGCAGCCCTGCTATAATTTACTCCATCTCTCTACATACACCTGCTTACTTTTTAGACCACATTTTCATAGTGTACTAGAAACTTAAATAAATAACAATGAAGTTATATGGAGATTGTTAAAAACTTTAATAAATAACTTAAATTAGTAAAGTCATGATAATCTCAATTCTATATCAGGCATTTAGCAACGCGCATAACTAAAGTTATTTAAAATTTTACAGGTTAAGTTTTTCACATAAGCAAAGATTACATTGACAAACGACTTAAAAAACTTCATAGGATTTATTTCAAGGTATTTTATCAGTATTGAATATTATGTATGAAATATCAATTTAGTTGTGTTAGCATCGACTATTCCTTCGGAAGTCTTCCAAAGTGTGAGCAAAATATTTGATGTTATTTAAATATTAATATGTTTCAGTTCTGAGACACAATAGAGGGCTATCCATAAATTATGTCACAAAAAATATCATCGTTTTGGAGCACTGCCCTGTCTTTGTTAAGTTTATAGTTAGCATGTGGTGGCACAAAGGTTAAGACTCATCAATATCACACTTTGTCGAACCCCACCTTAATGTGTGACACAATTAATGGATGGCCCCATAGCTATAACATAATTTGACTTATTGAAATAAAAGTGTCTCAGCGGTGCAAGCTGGGGCATCAACCTCACCGTCCAGATTAGATCACTTGGTCTTAAGACTCTTACAAGTCCCGGGAATGAGGAGTAACCTTCATCTCCTCATTGCCATAGTTATGCCTGTTAGTTGACAGTGCATTCCTGCTAAGTTCTTCACATATTCAAAGAATGCTAATATAAGTTAAGAACGATAAAGCTTGTTTCAATTTTTAAATTAGTTTTAGTAAGTGATACAATATTTGAACATATCAATAGTTAGATTACATGATATACGCTTCCATTATTTTATATACTATTCATACTTCAGCCTTTAAATAACTTAGTTACCATATTAAGCTAAGACAGCTTCATACTAAGTGTCCTATTATAAATAAAAAAAATATTTATATATATATATCGTTGTTTTCGTGTATAAAAAACCCACTTGTAGTTCGTCCCAAAAGCAATAACTTTTGTTTTACTAAATATCGTTTTTAACATATCGATTTTTATACAAAATTATATTGTTCCATAAAATTACAAACGTGTGGACACCCTTTCAATGTCAACGTGGACCCGTTACAGACTGGATGACGTCATGGCGTCAATTGTTCGTTGCGTTTGGAAATTTTTTTTTAAATAATAATTAAAAGTAATTAATATAGCAATTCGAAGTATAGCAATTCGAAAATCTTTTCGTTATTTTCAAATCCGTTTCATTGTATGTTCAGTTGGAGCTAAGGTGAAGATAGCAAATATTTTATTAAAAAAGAAAATAGAAGAATATTGTTATCACGATTTTATTGCTTCTTTGACTGCTAGTGCGAAGATTGGAAATATAATTTTAAAAAAATGTCTTATACATCTAACTTTTTTATTTAACAGACTTTTTAAACTGTGATCACTTTAACATGAGGTCGAATGCACACATAGTTTGTTTGCAAAAAAAATAATGGGGGATCACAGATTTTTTGCCAGAAGTGAAAAAAAATTTTTCAAGAATCAAATGGCGTTCAAGTTAGGCAATTTAAACATTATCTGAACGATATTGTAACCATGACGTTTTAAGCATTATCTGAATATGAAGTGAAGCAAAGCGTCAGGAACGTAACGGTACTGCATATTTGTTAATAACTAGCGTAATATGGACGCATCGCAGCAAGCTGGACTTTAGCCTTCTTAACCTAAGAGCCCTTATGACTTAGCTGCCTGGATCTTCGGGTTTCTGTTTGGAGCGTTTCAGTTGTTGGAGGTAATGGCGCTGGATTGGCTTATGGAGAGCCAGTTGGGCCAGAGCGTCGTCGATCGAGAACCACTGCCTCTTGCGACCCATTAGCCTCGAATCCTCCCACTCGGCCAGCTCTTGGGTAACGGTCATTACGTATACCTCCGTGCGATGTTTGTGCTCCCGGTTCTGGAAAATTTGAATTGTTTTTTTTATTTATGGAAAAGGAAGGGAAAGGCGTGTCACCTGATGGAAAGCAATCAACGCCGCCTATAGACGGCCGGTGTTAGAGAAATGCGTTTCAGTTAATTTTAAGCGTGAGAGAACCGCCTAGAGACCTGTTAGTCACTCATTGAACGGGTAGATTTGATACAATCAAAAAACAACTGGTTATAGTTTAATGATTATGGGACCCCTCCCCTCCAGGGGGTTGGACCTCCGGAACTCAGCCGCTCACCGTACGAAGTGCGGTAGCTAAGCTACCACTCAGACGCCGGTTTTCTGAGGGAATGTGGTAATTCATGCTACGGACAAATAGTATGCCATTCCTGACAAAGTATTCGTCTGCAGCGTTACTTCTACCACTATATTCGGTATAGTACGTATTTTTGGATTTATTTTAGACATTTGTCGCTAGGATTGAATTTACGCGTACCGTAGTAACTAACGTACTAGCTTTGGCCTAATTAACGAACAACAGTAAGTATTATATGTATAATACAATAAAGAGATTGACCGGGTGGTAATAGATTTGAATACTCCAAGTAATTTATTTTAATGGATAATAAAAAGATATCTCTAACCTATTAACCCATGTAATTTCTTCTTTGTCTGATAAACGTTTGAGGCGTGTATTACTAAAGCAATCTCACATCATTATACATTGTGAAAGAAATTTCATTTTATTTCTTTATCGAAGGAAGCAAAGTGTAATATGAAACAATGATAACAAATAATTTATCACATTCATTGAAAATATTTATAGTTTGACCATAGGGATATATATAATTGTATGAACTTATACGGGTGTGTGTTTGTCCATACGGTATGCTTAATAACACCATTGTTATTAAGAGTAATATAAGTTTTGTTAAAGACAATTCCAAATGTTAATTAAATTTAATTAATAAAGTTAATATTTGAAAAAACCATACTGATATCGAGTGTCATCACTACAAGTTTAAAAAAATGTATTTGAACTTGAGTGGATGAATAAAAAAGTAGTTTATTTTAGACTGAAAATTTGATCAAGCCATATAAATAGGGAGAGTGTGAATTGATAATTTCCTTTTAGACATGTCATTTACAGTGTTTTCGCTGTTATGTACAATATGTTGTTACAAATTGGAATTTCATGAAATATATAGTACAAAAGCTTTTATAGTACTATATAATTTCTGTTGAATTTTATATATCGCATTTTATGCTGTTATTATAAGCATGTTTATACAAAACATTAGTGTTGTATAATCGCTAATAATACATTAATTTGTTTGTGTACACTGTAACAGTTTTAAGGCAGGGAATGCACTAACTCTATTTTAGCATGAAGGTTTCTCAACCACTGACTTTTTCAAGGTTATACAAATCAATCACTTTTAGACATTAGCTGTTGGAAATTTCAAATCGTTTAGGTAGTAATCAACTGAAATATGTTTTTTTAATAATAAATATGTTGTTTGCATTGTCTTTTGCAACCTTGGTAAATAACATATATTATTTATGATTGACATGACCCAGTAAGATTTAAAAAAAATGCAAGCGATTTATTTCCACATTTCTATGGATTATACTTAACTAATGTGACCATTTAATTTTGGGTTGAATGTGGGACTTGAATTATTGCAAAATATTACAAAACCGTTAACCTGGTCCAATTGTCAATCAATGCCATCTTGAACACAAAAATTTCATCAAAATCGGTCCAGCCAAACCAGTTCAGTGACAAATACACATACAGAAAAATTATATATATAAACAACCGAGCAACAAGTGCAAAACTGTTGTATATATACATAAATATGTTGTAACCAAGGCAAAAAAATGTGTTGTAGTTCTAATACCTACAAAATTTTTTAAATATAATTTTCACATTGCATATTCTTGTATTGATGCATGTTTTTTAAAAAGATTTTCATGTTCTAATGTTTATCATGTTGACGAAAGAACACTATATAAGAGGGACATTCCCATTCAAAATGGTAAGTATGGTTACTTCAGCCGTGGCCTTAATTTGGCATATTGTGATTAGCAAACCTATTCTTTGCTAACACATATTTTGCTTCATCATCTTTTTCTTTTTAATAACTGTAATGAAATTTTTGGCTAACAATGAAATGTTTCTATATATTGTGCAATGTAAACATTTGCATTATTTGCATATCTACTGTGATATGATTTATAAGTAAGTGTTTAATATGTATAATCAAAGAAAGTTATTTTGAATGTACTTCTCGTCTTTCGATTAAAGAGAAAATTAATTTCCATTTTTTTTATAGAACAGGTAAGCAGGTCATCTGATGGTAAAGAATCACTACTGTTAATGGACTTCTGCAAGATAAAGAGCAAATGCTTATTGAAAGAAGAACAGCAACAAAGCTACTACAGAAGTCAGTTTCCTGCGAGAGTATTGTACCTATTTCTTCCTTTTTTTCTTTGTTGGCAATTAGCTATAACTATTTTGTCATATAAATAAAATAATTTCTTTTTTTCTTATTTTTTTTTTTCATAGGATGGTGGCCGTACCAAAACTTGCATGAACTTCTGCAGACAATTTAAAACTGAATACATGCATTTATTTCATATCTCCACTTAAAAGTCTTAATCAAACTATATTGTATTGTATATATAATCAAAGAATATAAATGACAATAACATAAAATTATGAAAATGAAGTAAAAAATACAATGTAACTGATGTAAGTTGGTGGGGAACACCATATACATGCTTATTTCTTCTGTTGGTTTTGGTCCACTCCTATTGTCATACTCAGGTTATGGTAAATTTAAGACAGTTTCATCAAGAAACACACATTTTTCATAGATTCAAATACTATACCATTATTGCTTATTATTGTAATATGTGATTTGTGTGCGAGTTTTTTTGTGAAGAAATGGATGTTAACCCACCATGCTTGTCCACGGTGGAATCGTGAGGTGACTAGACTCCCAATAAACATTTCTAGGCCATAAATCATCTATCACTATGATAACACTTTATAAAATTTTAACAACAAACAGTTTAATAATAACCTCAAATACGCCGAGACAGCGGCCCAGCTTGCCAATAACACCTGCTTCTTCGAGCACCTCGCGCATAGCTGTGACTGATGGCTCTTCCTCCGGCTCCACACCACCACCAGGCACGATCCAGTTGTCCGGCCGTCGTGACGAAGTCACGAGCAATACCTGAATGTGAACCACACGGTCAAACTACACGCAACGCAACTTATGCATGTTCTTACCAATGTTATGACACACTAACCTCTGTTTCGGCGTCCGATCGTACACAGATACAAGCGGCGCGGCGTCGGAATCCTTCATCGTCGTAAATACGAATAGAATTAGGCTTCTCCTTCACCATTTCGAGTGAACACGTAAAAACGAACGAAACAGACAATCAAAAACTAAAAGCGGACATCAAATAGAAAGAAAAGTATCAACCGAACTTAATTTTTTAATGATCAACAAACGCCATAACTGAGGTATCCTAAGATAAATGTATCCATTTTTGACTAATTTATGAGTTACACAATGTACATGTAAAATGAAACTATAATAACAATAACACTACAATTAGAGCAATATTTCAGCTATAACTAGCTATTGATCGCGTATTTCAAGCCCATGTTGAATGGTGCCTGACGTTTTCTCTGCGAAAATCGAAGTAGGTTTTGGAAAGCAATTACGAAGTCTATCAGCTGACAGCCGGAAGTAGATTGAGGTATTGCTATCTAAATAGTTAATATTTCTACAAAGGAATCCATAGCTTTTCTTTGTTCTTGTTTATTTAATAATGTAAACTAAATATAATAAACATAACTGTATAAATTAAAATATATATATTTTTATATATATATATATATATATATATATATATATATATATATATATATATATATATATATATATATATATATATATATATATATATATATATATTTTTATATATATAATAATAAGGAGATTATATTTTATTTTATCTAATTAATTGTAATTAAATAAAAACTAAATTAAAATCCTTTCATTCCCACATCTTTCAACGTTCAAACATGTTACAGTCTAAAACCTTTACTTCTACAAATATATAGTTTAAGTTTTCTTTTAAATGAGTTAATAATGCTTTTCAAAAGATATTACTCTTAATCAATAACAAAAAACATAAAAATAATAAGTTTTGGAAAGAATATAAAGGCTTATGCATACAAGCAACAGTGAATTTATGTAAAATATATATAAAACTATTTTATATATTTATATAATGAATTTAGTCATATATTTCAAATATTTATCCTATCGTACGTAATCTGTACTCATACACAGGCAAACTTAATATGATTCTATGGATGTAAAGCGTTTTATTTATTTATTTTTCATTAGAAATATTTTTACCAAATTTATGTAACATAAAATGAATCCGATGTCATTTGTCAACACGATAGATTGAAATATCAGTTTATTGTTACCTCTTCTTTTCTCGGTGTATCGAAGGTGTTTTATTAAATTAAAATTATTTGAAATCTGGCTCATTTTCGCATATATAAATTCTGTAATTAATTATAATTTTACTACTTTGTATTCTTTGGTGGCAATTAGTAATAACTATTATTCCAGTGTCAAATAAAATAATATAATAATATCAAATATCTTGGAATGTACTAGTTTGCTTGTCACGTTACGTCTTAATAAAATGGTGGTTATTTTACCAAAACTTTTTACGGACTTTTCAGTCAACTGAAAAAGTCACGATACACGCATTTATTTCATATCACTTCAATTATACGCCTTAATCAAACTACGCTTTATGCTTTAATCTTTAATCCAATTTTATTGTATAAAACGTGACCATAATTAAACAATATAACTGAAAATTATATAAGATTATAGAAATGAAATAAAATCACAGTGACATTCTACATGAGTTGGCGGAAAAATAAAACAACTACTTTATAATATTATAAATGTATATATATATTACTACGTTACAATATTTGAAGTAGCAACACTGGTCTATAGTTGTCTACTCTGCTGTTTTTCTTCGTATTGGGGGTTTGGCAGTTATTATTCGAATTGAGTTCCTCTTAATTTATAAATAAAGGACTTTAGTCATGGGTAAGTTACATATTTTTGAAAGACGTATTAGTTTTGGAATGATTTTATTTTATATTTATGTCGTAATACCAAAGGTAACATCAGTAAATTATCAAAATATGTTTATAACGTTACAAATAATGTCCGAAGCTTGGTTGTTGAAAAAAGAATGAATGAAAGATTCATCTTTTTGGCGTCTAACTTGGACTGTGATAGTTGATTTTTGGCTACGTCGGTTTCTAATTAAGACTTTTCCTAGTTTTTCACATTTTTCCATTTCAAATGTTACTTCCATTTCCTTCCAAAATATATCAAACATTAACTTTATAGATATTTTGTTTCTACTTTATCTTTAATTTTATTTCGACTGTACTATACTTTTTGTTTCTTCCCCCCTTGTTATTTATGAAGTAGGAAACTTTCAAAGATAAGTGGACCAATACATTTAAAAATAATGACAATTTATCCGTGAAAGATTGTCACAGCATAAATATAATGCGAGATATTTTTAAGTTTATAATATAAATACCATTTGTGGTATTCATTTTGGATGTTGCTCAGGAAGTTATTTTCATATTTCTCGTGCTCCAAGAATATAAACAATAGATGCTTGCCTTGTAATTTTATTGAATAGAATGTGGTCTTTCTCTTAAATGTCACTTCCTATGCATCGAGTTGACCTTAACGTTAATGCTATAGAAGTTGTTTTGATGTATCTGTCCTTGTACATTGCCAATATTTTTTTAGAGAATTGACCTCAAATTATTTTAAATTTTCCTATTTCAGACAATCCTTTTGATTTAACAGCATTGCTGAAGAAGCATGAAAGGACACACAAAGAGAAGCCTGCACGATTCAAGAGTGTAGCTGGTGGGGTAATGGAAAATTTTAATTTCTACTCTAGTACTCCAATTTATTTATTTAATAAAAAATTTTAATGTTCCGATTTCTTTAAATTTTAGGTACTACAACGATTAGAGAATAACATAAAGACGAGGAAAAGTTCCAGACTCTCAAGTTTTGATAGTGCACGCAGTTTACCAACACAAGAAGTTTCTCATCCTAAAAGTGAAGCTCAGCTAAAACAGGAGCGGAGAAGGAAACAACTGGATAAGTGGAAAGAAGAAAAAGAACAAAAAAAGAAAATTGAGGCGACAAAGAAAAAGAAACCTTTTGTGGCTGGCATACCCCATGCTCCTTTAAAATATGTCCCACCACCACCACCAAAACCAATGCCTAGTACATCTGGAAGGGTTACTAGGTCTCAAAATTTGAAGAAGAAATATATGCCACAAAACAATTCTAAAAAGAGAAACCAAATTGAAAATGCATTATCATTTGCACCAAATAATGCATCCTTCAAACCTGTTCTAAAAAGCTTAACAGAATTACCAACTTTAGAAAATGTTCGAAATACAAGGAAAAAAATGAATACCATAACATTTGCACCTGTATCACCCAAGGTTATTCATACAGAACCCATGGTAAATTCACCAACATCTAAACAAAAAATGAGTAAATATTGCAAAATAAACAACAAACAAACCACTCATGGTAAATCAAATACTGAAAATATACCTCCTATTGCTAAGAAGTCTAAAAATTCCATTCAAAGCATTACTTCAAATAGTGACTCAGACTCATTACCTACAAAAATGAATAAATCAGGGAAAAACAAAATTCTGACATCAAAGCAAATTAAATTAAGGGAAAATAGTACAAGCAATCCAGATGGAGTAGATAATGTTAATAATATAACAAAGGAAATAAAAATAAAAACAACAGCTTCTTATAAAACGGTTCAAGCAAATGACAGTAACGCAAAGAAAGAGGTAGGATCAAAGAGAATACGAACTACACGTAAATCTACACAAGGAGACAATAACAGTAGCACAGAAGAAGACATCAAAGTAAGAAAATTGAGATCTACACAAACATCTATGAAAGCAGAAAATGATAATAGTGCAGAAGAAGAGATAGAACCAAGAAAAACGAGAAGTATGCGAAAATCTTTTATAGGAGAAAATGGTAGTACCGAAGAACTGATAGAATCAAGAAAAACGAGATCAACACGAAACTTTGTAAAAGCAGAAAATGACAGTAGTAGTGAGCAAGAGATAAACTCTACCAAAAAAAGAACTACTCGGAAATCTGTTATAGCCAAAAAGGACAATAGAACAGAGGAAGATGTAGGATCAATAAAAACTAGAAGAATACGAAAATCCAATCATGAAGAAAAGAATAATATTAATAGTACAACAAAAGAAAAAAGATCAAGAAAAAGCAGAACACGAATAAAATCCATTGAAGTAGAAATTACCAATAGTGCAACAGAAGAGGCAAAATCGAGAAAACACAGAACGCCAAATAAAGCAATTAATGCAGAAGATATGAATTGTACTCCTACAAATTTGGTACCAAAGAGTGAATCTAGCTCAGAGGAGAGGCTTAGATCACCAAAGTCATTAATGGCTTTTTCTGAGATTACTGACGATATTGCAATATCAAGTCCCTGTGTAACTTTATCTAGGGGTAAAGACAAAGCAAGGAATGAAATGAAACAAAAAATAAAAGAAGGTGAGAATGCATTATTTATATTTTTTAAATAAATAAACGTTAGTGTTCAATATATTACATTCAAATTGTTTATTCTCGATACATAAGCAATTACATTTAATTTGTCAAATGTCAGTCTTCTAATAATTAAGCTTATACAACTATTTTGCAATGTGGTTCCTCTGAACGCTGAACAGCTAATGAAACTCTGCAGCTTTATTTGTGGGCAAACGACCACGTGTGTCGCCTGATGGAAAGCAATTAACGCCATACATAGAGATCTGCAACACCTTTGAGATCAGAATAAGCGATGGTTGTAATGTCATATTGGTTCGGAAATACTGCTGAAGGTTGATTCCCCAGAGTGGTGGTGTGTGGAATGATGTTTCGGCAAAAACGCACTGTAATGTATTGCCACTCATCCAGATGGTGGAGGTGAGACTATTCTTTTTTGTGAGTTGTGCTGTATGATAACTAACCATGCTCTCATTCTCTTTTATCATTATATTTATTTGTTTTCTAAATATACATTATATCTGTGGCATCATATTGAAAAATTTGCTCATATTCTCATATAGTTTTATTGCTAGTACCTTTACTCAAATAATAAAAAATTATGTCAGTTTTTAGAAATACCTAGATTTTTTTAGTGTTGGTAGAACGACCATCGCTGTAGTTAACCAACTACATCATTAAAGCTGAGCCAAGGCCTATTCTTTGGCACATTAACAGTAATTTCAAGTTATTCCAAAAATTTGTTAGCTTAATTTTTATTTTGATTGTTAGCTTAATTTGTTAGCTTAATTTTTATTTTGATTGTTAGCCTAATTTGTTAGCTTAATTTTTATTTTGATTATATCTTTTGATGTTGTTTGGATTGTGCCTTGAAAGTTATTTAACTATTTATCTATCCTAGTTTTTGTATTTTGTGTTTTTGTTTAATGTTGGACATCAGTATTGAAAGCTGGGTATGTAAGACATACTCTTTACTTTGTGTTCTTATTAGGTTTGCTGGATGAAGATGTGAGTGACATCAACGCTGTATGCCACTTCAGACGTCAGATGGACTCGGAGATTAAGCGTATGACAGAGTTGTGTGACACTTGGGAGAAAATATCACAGCAGACACCCCTCTCTGAAGCAGCACAAGTAATTGTCTTCCATTTGTTTGTTAATTTTAAGTGATGATCAATATAATTGAGAAAATGAGTGGATGAAGGTAGTGTTTATTAAGCCACTGTAAGAAATGCGGTAACACTGAACAATACTAGCACTGAATGTAGATGTTCTGTAAGGTTAGTCCAGGATCGCGCTGACTGTGTGCAATGGCTGTGTGCGAAAACTAATTTTTTGACGTAAATATAAATAAAATTACTTATTTGTATAAGCTACACACTATTTGCTTTTAACGGCAGAAATAATCTATCGACTTTTGAAGGAACCCTTCTTAAACGCTGTACTCTTATAACGCGATTTTATATCCCTCGTATAACACGTGTTTTCCCTCGTACAACGTTCCCAAGTCATATATTAATATGTGAAAGACAGTTCATGGTCTCATAAATTGTTCTTATAAAATTGAATTATTTTATTAGATTTTTGCTCCTAGTTTTTGAGTTTTAGGAACACTGATTTTACATACAGCGATCGCCCGTATAACGCGTTTACCTATAACGTGGAACCACTACCGCGTTATAGGAGGGTTTACTGTATCATTGTTTTAAAGGAAGGCATATTGAGCGCGGTGGGACTGGCGCGGCTGTTGATGTCGCAGAAGATGCAACAGTTCGCGGGTTTGGTGTCACGATGTGAGCGCCCCGAGACTGGCGTCCCCCTTGTCACGCCCGCGGACTTGCAGGGATTCTGGGACATGGTGTTCTTGCAGGTGTGTGCGATTTTATCGTTAATTTCTTACGTAATTTTTTACACATACACTCATACTCATATACACACATATATACACACTCATACTCATATACACACACATATACACATTCACACTCATACACACACATACACAATAATACATAATCAAAATGTAAATCCATAATTGGATCGAGAAGTTTTTTTAATTTGTATAAGTGTTAGCATATGGTGTGGTGTGGATTTTGTAGGGAATAAATAAATAAATCTTACCCCATCGGGAGGCTACCTCAGAATGACAACGTGACGTACCTTGGAATGCATCTAGATCGTCGTTTAACATGGCTAAAATATATTAAAGCAAAACGTGAAGAAGTTATTATTCATTAACTTTCTGAATAATTACGGCCGCTGAATTTCACTACCGCACAACTCGCCACGGGGAAAAGTTTCATCCCCACCATTTGGATGAGTGGCGATCCAGTACGGTGCGTTTTTCTAGAAACTTCTTACCACACACCACTACATGGTGGAACCAGCCTACCTCCAACGTTGTTTCCAAACCGATACGACATTGGAAACTTCAAAAAGCAAGCTTAAAGGCCGGCAACGCTTCTGCAATGTGTATGGTACTGCGGATGTCTGTGGGCGGCGTTGATTACTTCCCATGGGTGACACATGCTCGTTTGCCTTCTTATGTCATAAAAAAAACGTAGTGTGGGACGCCCCCGGCTAGATGGTGCGACGATCTGCGCAGGGCGGCTGGCAGAGGCTGGAATGCGTGAAGCGGAAGATCTGGCTAGATGGCGCTTCTGGGAGGGGGAGAGGCAAGTACAGCAGTGGACTGCCTCAGGCTATTGATGTTGATGATATATAAGAATTATAATGTTATTTATCCAGGTAGAAAATGTCTACATCCGATTTAAGAAATTAGAAGAGCTACGCGCCCGGAACTGGGTTGAAGAGGTACCAGTTGTGCAGAAGAAGAAGGCGCCTAAGTTAGTCAAGAACAATAGCAGTAAGCCAGCTGCAAACAGTCGCCTTCGAGACCTCATAGCAGGTAAGACACAAATACTATGTGTGTGTGTGTGTGTGTGTATATAATATATGTATGTATTTAAATTTATATGCAATTTGAAAATTATGGGCATTTAAGAAAGACTTAGAAATTTGATCAAACTGTAACCATTTTTCGGTTATTGTGAAATTCAAGGTTAATAAGGCTTCCTTTAGAAAGGTGCGCAGCAGACGAATAACCGAAACGTACTAACTGGTGTCAGACTGGTAGCGTAGCCATTTGCTTGGTATGGTGTCTGTATCTGTTTAATTCGCACTCGTTTAAACGACGCATCTCCATCTCACTCCGTGGCGTCACTATCTGTCTCTTTCACTCATGGCAAACATGTCCACTATCCCTCTCTCTCAATAATACTATATATAATTTATAAAAATTTTATAGTTCCATTTGTTTATCTGCAAAATTTTCAACAATATTATAATAAATAAATATGAAATATTAAAATTTCAGCCGCAAGAAAAGCAAAAAAGGAAGTCCATCCACCAGTGGAAGACTCTGGAGCATTAGGCTCAGGAGATAACTGCAAAACATTTGAAGCTGGCTTCTTCCGCGTCCAGTCACCAGTGAAATCACCGACCACTTTTAACACACCCTCCAGTCGACCAAGCTTATTAATGTCTGTGGTGCAAAACGAGGCACAGAAGGTTTCAGCATCTAAGGTTGGTAAAGGCATACATGTTTTTATATATATTTTATAAAGTTGGATACCTATTTTGTTAGGCTCGCTAAAACTTAAAAGTTTGGTGAGTATATATATAATTAAAATACATATAATTGCATAGGTTTGTAATTTTTTCTTAATAATAAATAAAATAATTGAGAAGGGGATGCTTAGATGGTTTGGGTACATACAGAGGATGGATGAAAGATGACTAGCAAAATAAATTTACTTTGTGAATGTGGATGTTAAGGATCGGTAGGGGAAGGCTTTGGTTAAAGGTACTCTTGACCTGGCCTTTCTTAAAATCTTTAGTAATTTGGTCAAGGTCTGTCTTCCGTAGCTTTCAGTACCTCCAACTGCATTTCTGAACCGATACAATATTGGTATCTTCAAAAAACAAGCCTACTCATCTCAAAGGCTGGAAACGTATCTGTTATGTCTATGGTGTTTCAGATGTCTATGGGTGGTGTTTATTGTTTTCTATCGGGCGATACGCTTGCTCTTTTGCTTCTCCATCCCATGGGAGGAAAAGAGGCTAGACTGCTTGTACTCAATAATAGTTAGAGTAATGCACAGTACTGAAACATCTACTAAGAAGTCGTCCTCTGAGAGAGTATGGTCCTTCTCCGAATAAGGCAGTGTATTCATGCTGCTGAAAAACTACCAAAATTTTGAGAAATTATTGTAAAGTTTTGATTGGTTTGTTATAATGACATCCCTTACAGGTAATGCAGTTAGTGTTGGTCTTCAAATTAGTGGTTATTCTAATTAGTTTCTTTACTTTTACAGAACTCTGCATCATTTGCAATGTTGCGGGCATCGAATATTGGCAAAAGTGTGGAGAGAAACGAATCATTCACTTTGGAGGAGGTGTGTATAATTTGTTATTGTTCCTAACCTCTTTCAAGGATCATTGTCATCAGTTTGACCAATCGACTGCTGGGACTTATAGAATATAGAAATTGTAATATATTTAGTAGTGAGGGTAGATCAGTCAGAATTGAAAACCGCCGACTAACCACGTATTTGATTGTGCTCCTAATTATCCCAGTGTTCCTCAAGTAATAGATACTTAAGAAATATAAAAGGTGGAAGGCTAGTGACCCAAGATACAGGCTAGAGACCCTAGTTCAAGCACTAGCCCATTAAAAGAGAACCATAAGTTTCACTTTTAGCGGGCTGCTTTAGCTTTAGTGATACTACTGCTCCATATATAATTTGAAACCATTTCACCTTCACATACATACATATGATCGCCCCTGTTTCCCGTAGGGGTAGGCAGAGACCACAGATCCCCATCTGCTGTGATCTCGGCACACTTTCCTTGCTTCATACTCATCACTCTCCTCATGCAAGCTCGTCGGTTAAGGGTACTAATCTCATGATTACATACATACATATAGTCACACTTGTCTCCCTGTAGGGTTAGTAAAACGGCTCTCCGTTCTTCGTTTCTCGCCCTCGTGATCAGGACGTGACGTGTGGCGAACCACGCCGCCGTCATTTGTTAAAGAATTAGGTATATTAAGATTCGTCATAGATTGGTGGAGAGGAAGGGAAAAGAGTAGGGAAGAAAGGAAAAGGCAGGGGAAAGAAAAGATGGATTTTAGACAGGATAATAGGGATATGATACTACCGCAACGGAAGACAAGGAGTGATACGGTAGTAGCTCGGGAGGCCGGGGTCGCGTACCCGTGTACCAATACCATAACTACCAGACAAGCGGTTAGGCAAAGATACTCCGTGACCTTCTCATAATTATTGAATTATATTACAGAAGTCTACAGTGCCTCTGACACCAATCAACTTGAAGGCAACACCAGGGCCGAGCATTCTCAAGTCTGCCAGTGAAACCTCAACGAAGAAGAAATCCGGAAAGAAATCTCTTAAAATGATGTTGGTCAACGAATTTGGTGATGAAGAATTGTTCCAATATTGAACTGTCTTTGCTTTAATTATGTGTGTAATACTATAATAATAACAATTTAGTTGCTAATTAATTTACATGTTATGGAGGAAATGTTCCATAGAGATTTTCTGTATGTGCATTCTTTGTAATTTTTTGTGTGATTTTACCGGAATCAACACTACAATCTTGTTGAAATGTATCCTTCTAGTTGTATGGAATGGCACACATGTCCACTAGTGGGGAGTATGAAAGCTGCCTTTTACTTTAATGTTTTCTGCAAACTTTTTGCAGGGCGATGTCGGATTATCGAGATTTGTCGGATTATAGAGTATTTGTCGGATTATCGAGATTTGTCAGATTGTCGAAATTTGTCGGATTATCGAGATTTGTCGGATTATCCGACAAATTATCGAATCATCGAGTCACCTGTCGGATTACTCCGACGAACATTTGTCGGATTATCGAGATTTGTCGGATTGTCGAGATTTGTCGGATTATCGAGATTTGTGGGATTATCGAGATTTGTCGGATTATCGAGATTTGTCGGATTATCGAAATTTGTCGGATTATCGAGATTTGTCGGATTATCGAAATTTGTCGGATTATCGAGATTTGTCGGATTATCGAGATTTGTCGGATTATCGAGATTTGTCAGATTGTCGAAATTTGTCGGATTATCGAGATTTGTCGGATTATCGAGATTTGTCAGATTATCGAGATTTGTCGGATTATCGAGATTTGTCAGATTGTCGAAATTTGTCGGATTATCGAGATTTGTCGGATTATCGAGATTTGTCGGATTGTCGAAATTTGTCGGATTATAGTCCGAAATTTTTTGAAAAAAAGAGTGCAAGAAATTATAAATCAAAGAATCTATGAATCATGAACTATAAATCATACTACATTTTTATTTATATTATATTCACATGTCGAATTTAAATTAAACATCACAATGGAGAGTTAATATTTTATTACAAAAATAAGATAACGGCTATCAACAGTAATAGGCTTGTCGGATTACATGGGGCGCCGGATGAGACAGGGTCCGTATTACCGCGGGTCCACTGTACGACTATTTTTTGATTTTTAAAGAAAAAAGAGGCTGTGTAGAATAAAAAAAATATAAGAATTATAGAATATAATAAATGTGCGGACAGAATTCTTCTCAATGAAAAGGTCAATAAATAGTTTTCTAGAAATCCCGTATAAAATTGTGGACATGATATTTGCTATAAAACACAATATTGCTACTATTTATTAGTGAAAGCACTAATGTATGTCAGGGAGACAATAGAGATGTTGATTGTATTAAAATAAAAATATAATTTCGCCCGCAGAACGGGAGTTGCCATGATAGAAATCCTAAAAAACACACTTTGTTTATTTTTAAGGGATTTAAGTTTTATTTAATAAACAAAATGTGGTCATATCACCCAAGTCAAGTTGACAGTAAAGCCACGCTGCAAACGCATGCTTTGTCAAGAATGGCATAATATTTGTCTGTAGCACGAATGGGCCGCCTCGCCCGGGGAAGTACCACACTCCCGCAGATAACCGGCGTCTGAGTGGTAGCTTAACTACCGCGCACCGTACGGTGAGCGGCTGAGTTTCGGAGGCCCAACACCCTCACCCTCCCTTTCCCTCCCTCTCTCACTCCCCCTCCCTCCCTCTCCCTCCCTTTCTCCCTGCCCCTCCCTCACTTTCTCCCTCCCTCTCCCTCTCCCTCGCTCTCCCTCCCTCTCCCCTCCCTCTCCCTCCCCCTCCCTCCATCTCCCTCTCCCACCCTCCCTCTCCCTCTCCCTCCCTCTCCCTTTCCCATAATGACACTTTCCTTAAAAGACGTCAATGCTTCTGATGTCTATGGGCGGCGTTGATTGCTTTCCATCAGGTGATACGCTTGCTCGTTTGCCTTCCTATTCCATAAAAACAAAACAAAACCAAACCAACATTGCACTACGTCACTTGTTCCCTAAACTATTGTAAATAAAATTCAAAATGGAATTTAAAATACGTGAATATAAAAGTCTTGTATTAAAATAAATTTTTGAAATACTTTTACCTATACTAGGTATTTATGTATTCTTTTTATCACGTTTCCAAAAATAGACAACATCCCGACTATGTCTTATTCTTTCTTGCACAATCCCTACCCTCACTTTTTAATAGGGAAATAAAAATGCAAATGAAAAAATTAGCTTTTGAATAAAAATGGCGTCGTGGCATTTTTCGACATCAAATATTTAATTTCTTTTCAGGGTTGTGTTTCACAACGCCAGCAGATAATATTTTTTGATAATAAAAAAAAAATAGCAGTGTACATGACAAATTAAAAATAAATATATTGAAGTTTCATTTTTTCTATAGAAATAAATTACTTTTTTGTCATTATTAATGGAGTCAGGTGTTACTTTGCGGAAATCCATCACTATATGGACAGTCAAAAGTTTTACTTAGCTAAGATCCGCGACAAGCAAAACAATAACAGAAAACTAATAATGTGTGTTTTTCCGTTGGGTTAAGTGGATTTATTTGAAACTTAAACCAAAAATGTACTAAAAATCGGTCATCAATTCTCCACCCACCCACCAACCACTATACACAACACCAAATACACATTATCACTTTTCCATCTTGTTAACGACACGTGTTTCGCCCCAACACGAGGCATCTTCAGGTATAGTAGACTCTACGGTAGACAACCGAAAACTTTTCGGTTGGTGGGTGGAGAATTGATGGCCGATTTTCGTTAAGTTTTTGGTTTAAGTTTCAAATAAATCCACTTAACCCAACCGAAAAACACACATTATTAATTTTCTGTTATTGTTTTGCTTGTAGCGGATCTTAGCTAAGTAAAACTTTTGACTGTCCATATACTTTTTTGTCATATATCACGTTATAGAAAAGTACCGCCATCTTTAAGAGAGGTTCCATTTATAGCGAAAATACTCCACAGCCATAAAAGGTAGTTTTAATTGGTATTTCTTGTAAGCAATTTTAATTGACATTTTTTTGTCTATCGATAAAACCGCTAATATACTGCAGAAAAGTTCAGAAAAAACAAGTTTGTTTTGAAATCTTTGTTTTTCAATTTGTTATGGTATTAATGGCGTTTTAATATTTTTTACTTGTTCGGATTGGAAGAGAATTCTAGTTTTTTTTTTCTATATGAAAACAAATATTACTTTCGACCGGGATTTGAACCTGTAACCCTTCGCTCTGAAGTGCTCTCACCAAGATAGATACTCTCATCAATGTGCCAAGAGGTTGTCGGTTGACTTTTTTTTGTATTACTTAGTATGGTTAATTATATACTCAGTTATATTTGTAGTTATTATTGTATTATGTAATTGGTAGTAATTTCCACTTTAAATTATGTTATAAATTTATATATAATAAATGATTGATTTTGTTCATGTGATTTTATTTATAATAATAATCTTATTAGAATAATAAACTGCTGTATTGGTAGAGCCGCGCTGTAGACGAATACTTTGTCAAGAATAGCATATTATTCCTCTATAGCATGAATGGGCCGGCTCGCCCGGGGAAGTACCACACTCCCGCAGAAAACCGGCGTCTGAGTGGTAGCTCAGCTATCGCGCTTCGTACGATGAGCGTTTGAGTTCCGGAAGTCCAACCCCCCTCCCATAATGGCGGCGTTGATTGTTTTCCATCAGGTGACACGCCTGCTCATTTGCCTCTAATGAAATAGTAGTCGTATCTTAACCGGCGTAACTGTTATTTTGTTCCTTTCTTTGATGGCAATTAGTCAAAACTATTACGCCAGTGTCAAGCTTGCTTGCTAAGCTATTCAGCTTGTCACGTTACGTCTTGATAAAATGGTGGCTATTCTACCAAAACCTACTATGGACTTTTTCAGTCAACTTAAAAAGTCACGATACATGCATTTATTTCATATCACTTCATTTATAAGTCTTAATCAAACTATATTGTATAATACGCTACCACAATTAAACAATATAACTGATAATACTATAAGATTATGAAAATGAAAAAAAACGTCACAACAACGTCACTGATGTTGATGGGAAAAGTCAACTGTTATTTGTCGGTTTGTTTATATTTTACAACGGTGTTTTTTTTTCTCTTCTTTTCTTTGATTTCTTTTGACTAATTGAGTGAAAACTATTTTGCCAGTTATTAATGGAGTCAGGCGTTACTTTGCGGAAATCCATCACTATATGGACAGTCAAAAGTTTTACTTAGCTAAGATCCGCGACAAGCAAAACAATAACAGAAAATTAATGTGTGTTTTTTCCGTTGGGTTTAGTGGATTTATTTGGAACTTAAAGCAAAAACTTACCGAAAATCGGCCATCAACTCTCCACCCACCAACCACTATACACAACGCCAAACACACACTATCACTTTTCCATCTTGTACACGACACTAGTTTCGCCCCAACACGAGGCATCTTCAGGTATAGTAGACTCTACGGAAGACAACCGAAAAGTGAAAACACACATTATTAATTTTCTGTTTCTGAAAACCGGAAAAAACACACATTATTAATTTTCTGTTATTGTTTTGCTTGTCGCGGATCTTAGCTAAGTAAAACTTTTGACTGTCCATATATTATGCCAGTGTCAAGTAAAATGGAATAATATCAAATCTCTTGTTAAATGTCTAGTCAGCTTGTCATATTATGTCTTAATGAAATTGTGGTTATTTTACCGAAACCTTCTATGGACTTTTTTAGTCAACTTAAAAAATCATGATATTTCACATTACTTCAATTATAACTCTTAATCGATCTATTATATATTGAATAATTATCCACATGGTGAATCAAACAATATAACTGATAATAATATAAGATTATGAATATGAAAAACAACGTACTCATATAAGTTGGCGGGAAAAGTCCTACAACAGTGTTATATTGTCCATGTATATAAATCAGTGTTGCCATTTCGGGCAATTTCCCGTTGTACAGGCTCGCGATAAGACTTCTCTTGGCTACAGTCCGTGCCCTATTTAGCACGGTGCCAAATTGTTCTGACGTAGAACTGTGCTAAAGTCTATATTGTACTGGAGATTGTCGTCAATGATAGCTCGATATTGCAAATTTATAGTACGACGGGATTTCTGCGTGATATATTGAGAAGATTGTGCATTTGGCTTTTGATAGCTAAGCTTCGAACATACATTTCGAGATTTCAAACGAAGCGTTGTAAGGATTCAGTTATTTAATAGTCATTTATATATTTAGTAATTTTACCTTTACTCTTCAATGTTTTTGAAATTGAAATTTTGAAAAAGAACTTGATTCAAATAGATTTCTTAAATTCTTATTTTCGTGGTAGCTTTAAATACGCCGCAACCAAATGTTGGAACAACTTGCCACCACCTCTTCGTGACTTGCATACAATAAATATATTTAAAAAAAAAATACAAAAATCTAATTTTAAGTATGCAGTCAGGAACTTGTTCTTTTGGACGCGGTGAATTATAGTACATGACTTTGTGTTTTTTAATTCCATTGTACTGTACGTGTATTTATGTGTATGTGTATATCAGTATGAGTAGTTATATATATGGATGTATTTGTATGTACGAGTGTGTCAGTATGAATGTCGTCACTTTGGTCCGCGATCTGACCACGTCGGTTCTTGCTGAAAACCAGCGCCGGGTGCTCCAATAGTGCGCCCAGCATATGCTGAGCAAGAACCATTTTATGACACTCATTAGATTAAAATATTTTATATTATTTATATTAAATATATATATTATATTAAATATATATATTATTAAATATATATATTATTTTATATTATATTATTTATATTAAATATATATATTAAAATATTTTCTTTTTGTTTTGTGTTTTTATTTGTATATAGAATATTATTAAGGATTTAATATTGGTAATTTTAAAAAAAATGGTGTCATAAATAAAGTTTTTCTATTTCTATTATTATGTAGCACAGTTGTGATGCAAGGGAGTTTTTGGTAAAAAAATATGAGAGTATTTTTTTCCATATTTTTATTTGTATACATACGTTTGGCTTTTAACGCTAAAATACATCAGTGACTTTGAGTTTGTATTTCATTTATGTAAGTTCATGTTATTAGCTGTTATATAATTCTTCTGGTATTACGCAATATAAATAGTTTGATTAAGGCGGGAAAGTAAAATGAAATAAATTCGTTTATCGTGTCTTTTATAACTTGACTGTATAAATATGGTGAGCGGTGTGCGGCTGAGTTCCGGAGGCCCAACACCCTCCGCCCTCCCCCTCCCATTCCCACTCTCATAATGACACTTTCCTTAAAGGTCGGCAACGCTTCCGCACTACCCATAGCGCTGCGGATGTCTATGGGCGGCGTTGAGGGCTTTCCATCAGGTGACACGGTTGCTCGTTTGCCTCTCTATCTCATAAAAAACCATGTAAACATCTCTGTCTCAACTTTTATTTTGTATTCATAAACTATCAATTATTTCTTCTATTGTTCACATTGAATATGGATGGATCGATCGCAGAAGTTAAGTGAAATGAATGCATGTGTCGTGACTTTTTGAGTTGGCTGCGAAAACTTATATCAAGGCTTAGTAAATTGATCATTTTATTAAGATGTTGCCGTAATTAAACAACAAGATTTCAAGATAGTTTAATTATTTTACGTGACACTTCGATAATAGCAAACCTTATATCTGTTAACGAAGAGGTTAAGAGAATATTTGTGTAGCTCATTTTTATTAGATACGTAAGTACTACGTAATTAAAGGGCAATCCAAAATAGCCTGCACTATCATAATAACACTTGTTATTAAATTGGAAATAATAGAGTTTTGATTTACGTTTTGTTGTAGTTGAGATTACGTAATCTATGCGAATTTCGTTTCACCGAGACGTGTAGTTGATTCACTAATAGGGGGTAATTTGAGCCTTGACTATGGCAACCCTTGTGAGAGGATGCGCTTGAAAATAATTTCGCTTGCTGTTTGAACAAGCGAGTAATTAGGGTAATACTACGCTTCCATAATTTGCAGCGCAGACGATATGGTCTATGGTTAATTTAAAAATTTAACAATATGTCTAATTAGTTCATACAATCACAAACTTCATAATAAAAAAAACCTTCCTTCATCATTTTCTCTTACATCCATTATTGTACCTAAAGGCATACGCACCTGCAGTGCCCATAGGCATACTCTTTGGACGTCCATATCATAATGTGGACGTCCATAGAGTACCTACATACAGTCTACAGATGTTTATAGATTATATAATCTTCCTATATAAGCTTCCCTTTTCTGTATAAAAAGCCTTTTTAATAATCATCAATACCTTAATTATTTAAATTAAGAATTACTTTAAAATTAAAAAAAAATTTTTTTATTAAAATTAAGTAATACGACAATCGATTGGCTTAGTGGCGGGGCCCTCTGCCCACGGAGTCAATGGTCGCGGGTTCGATCCCCGCATCGGAATAAATATATGTATGGATTTATTAATATTTCCGAGTCTGGTAACCCCCCTCGCAATCCACATTTCCGTTCCTGCCCTTCCCTTTCTTCTCTATCCTTTCCCTTCTTCTACGCCAATCCACGGTCTGCCGTGCCAAAGGATGCGTGGCTAAGAGTGAGCTTAGTCGCAAGCGTACCGACCGTCCCGGGATCGGGCTCCACCGGGTACTATGGTGCTTTACCTCAGCATGCAGGGCTCCGCTGGGGCTGACCTCCATTCTCCCTTGCAGCTCGTGGGATTCACTAAGACGAATTTAATATACCTAATTTGTTGAAAATGACGGCGACGTGGTTCGCCACCCTTCACGTCCTGATTCTCACGAGGGCGAGAAGCGACCAATGGAAAGCCGTTTCGCTGCGATGAATGGTAGCGGATGGAGCTCTATGGTCTCTGCCAACCCCTGCGGGGGATAGGCGTGAATTTATATAAAAAAAAAGTAATACTATGTTTATTTATAACGTGATTCATATTTTTCCTTATTATGCTTTTCATGACGTTACATTACTATACGTTATATGTATGTATAATACATTGTCATTAAAATAAACTACAATCTGCTTGTTAGTGCGCGGTTTCTTACAAATGAACGATCCTATAAGAACTATGTGGGTGGTTCAAATAAATATATAGTTTTGGGAACACCCATTCCCTTTCTGCGGTACATGGTAGCTCAATATTCTGAGATTCGTGACTAAAAAGTAGCCTTCGGGGGTTCGTTTCACGAAATAATAAATGCAAGCTAGTATCTGGAATACATCTTGCATCTTTCGATTAATGTCGATGTAAGTCGCAACCGTTTTAGGGCTGTGTTCAAGTTTATCGATAATTGATTTTAAATGAATTTAATTTTTATCTAAATAAGCCGGTTTAGTTTCAAAGGTTAGTTATCATAATTTAAGAAAAAAAGTCATTCTAATATTTTCAAGATGATCCCCCTACGATATAATCAAGATATATTATATATTGTTTAAAGTAAATATATACGTAATTAGAAAAGGCTATTTTTATTGAAATCTATGTTGGTTTTATTAATAAATTTCTTGGAAAGATTGGTGAAGACTTAAGATTAGATATCTAAGAGACAATGAATGGACATGTTTTCATAGAAAGAGTGAAAATTCATACAGTATATATAGCAATTAATATTTTAGGCGTGAAGTGTATTATTTTATTTATGTGTGAGTGTGAGATAATTGTCATGCTTTTAAATTTGTCAAGATTTTAAATTTTCGAGGTTCGTTAAACGATAGAAAGCATACAATGAAACACGCATATCATCATCATTAGCCTGCAGCAGTTCACTTCAGGCTTTCCCCAAGTCATCTTGGCCGATTTTCGCCAACATGCATCTAGTTCTCCCATTTAGCTTGCAAACTCATTTCAAAATGATCCAGCGGACGCGCGTCCTTACGAGACGATTCTAAATACTAAATATAATCAGTCAATGTAACAAGTATTTCAGTTTTATAAGTACTACTCAGTGTAACAAGTATTTAGAGTATCATAATAAGTGAATGACTTTGCAAGCTTTGTACAACATTTTCTTAATTTTCTTTCATCGATACATCGTGAACTTCTAAGAACATCACTATTGAAGAATAGATTTACGACATCATTCGGAAACGTGTCGCGGTTGCAGCGCTCTGTGACGGAATTTATTTAATTTAAAATTTCATTTAAAATTCTCGCATCTTGCTATCGAAGATCTGATAACGGTTAACCGAATATTTCTCAAAGTGATATAACACCCCTTTGTGGGCGCTGGAAACCTTTATTTTTAAAGGGTCTAAAGAGAATTGGGGGGCTAAACAAAACCGAAATCAAAACCACCTCTAGAACTATGGAATAGGATAAGATTGATATGACGCGCTATAATAAAATTAAAATTGTTATCATTGCGTTTTTTTTAATTTTCGATGTAGTAAATTAAACATATTTTGGGGGGTAGTAGTATATGATTGATTCTCAAAAAGACAAACAAGTTTAAGAACCACTGGTTTTTATATGGGTTTGGTACATTATTATTCTCTTTGTGCTCTGGACTTACTGCGTGCTGGGCTTGAATCGAATGACATTAAAAAAATTAATAAAGTTTAAAAACAAGAATAAACTATTTGTTGTCGAGCGGAAAAATCCTCCGTAAGATTATAATGAGAATTAGAAGAGAGGATGGGTCATGGAGGATCCGAAAAAATGCAGAGATAGAAGACCTGGTGCACCAGTCCAACATTATTAAAAAAAAAACATCATTGTATTATTTTGGAGCCCCTCCACCCTGTGTCGAGAAGTTTTGAGTCATTAAAGTCTAGGCTCTTCGCATCCCGTGGTTATTTCTATTGGTATTGGATTTCTGTTCGCGGTTCTTGGCAAAGTAGTAAGTTTGACTGACCATCTTTATAATGGATTTCCGCAAAATAACGTAGGACTCTGTAAATTGTCTAAGATTCATCCCTCTCTTGTCACTAGACATCACATTTTGTTAATGTGCCCACCCCTTAATGTGTGATCCGCTGATGGTAGCTGATTTCACAGGGTAGATGACAATGATGCTGTGGTTATATGTTTCTATATCCAAGGCTGCACTGACTCGAAATGTGTGGCATACACGAGTATAGGAGCTAGGGCGCTAAGGTCGCCGGAGTTAACCCTGAGATTAAATGAATGCTAGCTTTTTTACTTTTCTTTGATGATAATTAGTTAAAACTATTATCCCAGTGTCAAGTAAAATATTAAATCTCATGAAATGTAACTACCCAGCTTATCACGTTACGTCTTGATAAAATGGTGGCTATTCTACCAAAATCTTCTATGGACTTTTGTAGTCAACTTAAAAACTCACGATACACGCATTTATTACATATCACTTCATTTATACGCCTTAATCGAACTATATTGTATAATACGCCACCACAATTAAACAATATAACTGATAATAATATAAAATTATGAAAATGAAATAAAAACACAACACCACATATGTAAATTATAAGCTCTGCCTTAAAATAAAAAAAAAACCGCTGCTGTCGTTATATTGTTTATGGTCGGGTGGGAGGTGCATTTAGTATTATACGATGTCCTTTTAGATCGCTTACAAAGCTAGCTTAGAATAAAATCATAGCGAATGAATGACATTTAAAAGTCGCAAGAAAAGATGATAGATTATTTCAATACTTCGACAGTCGACAAATTATTTTAGTCGCTTTATATTTAGAACAAAAAAGGCGCTTCACAGTCACCGCGGCCCTGTCCTGTTTATAAGGTGATTGTCGAGGACTGGCGCAGTCTGGTTGCAGTGAGAAGTGAGACAAGCCAAGCTCCAAGACGCGCCGTAATGTAAACAACAAATACCGCTCTACATTCGGGATTCCACAGTGGGAAATCCAATATTCCTGCAATTTAAGGACAAGTCCTAAAATTCTTTTTTCGGCATGATCATCTATCAGTCTGCTCCATCTGAGTGAAGATTTCTTAACTGGGGAAGAGATTCTCTTGTAGCGTTGTCAGCCACTCCTTTCCCACAAGATGTTGTACAGGGTTTTATTAATTAAGTAAAAAAGTAGAAAGAAATACGAGCGTACGTGCGTGTGTGTGTGCGTATGTGTGTGTTTGAGTGAGTTATTGTTTAAAATAGTCCTTTAAATTTAAATGGTTTATAGAGGCATGTTGTATATTATACATGTTATCACTTCATTCTTGCTTTCCTTAGATAATATTATATATTTTCCTAAGCATAGGAAGTTAGAACATATTTTTAACTTATATTATAAGGTGTCAGGATCGATTGTAACAGGATCGATGGTTACAATCAGTCCAGTCACCCCGTTTCGGCTTGACGTTGAGTTCTGGGACAACTTGTATAGTAAGTAACTAAAAAAAAAATTTTGTAAAAAAATTTTTTTGTAAATAAAAAAATATTTATTTAATTTATTTGTCCATGGATAATTTGAAGGTGATATGCAGCCCCTACATTTGAATGTAGCAGTGAGTTTATTAAAAATTGGATTTAGTATGCCCGCCCGACCTGGCTGGCATACGGCGTTCTTTCATATTGTCATGTAGCGAGGAAACGATTCTATTTGTCCCAGCCGGGGACCGAATTATACGCTCTACGTTCGCTTCATTCACGGCAATTTTACTACTGCGACAGTTTGCTGATTTAAAAAAATTATCAGCGTGTTTTTTTTTGGTCGAAGCGATTTTATATTGCCCGTGTAATGTATATTTAAGTGTATGTATTTATGATGTATGTAATGATACAATAAAAATGCAAAAAAATAGTTTCTGTCGTTGTTTTTTTGAAATAGACAAAAGAAAAAGCTTTATTCATGACACCTTTTTTACAATAACCAAAATTAAAACATTAATAATATTATTATAATATACAAATAAATAAAACATAAAATAATTTTAATCTAACAAGCAAAACAACACCCTAGGGGCATAGATTGGGCTATCTTTGTGCACTGTAGTGCATGCGTATATGTATTTTTTCAGCCTCTTTATGTCCCACAGTTGGACACGAAAGTCTCCTCATTTGTGGAAAAATATACAATACATTAATTCAACACGCTTAATCTTTATCACTGAACCAATTTAAATCGTCATTCGTCTATTTTAACGTTTCTTAAAATTTAATTTAAAAATAGAAATAGAAAAGCTTTATTTATGACACATTTTTTTACAATAACTAAAATTAAATCCTTATGATATTATAATCCACAAATAAATACACAAAATCAAAAGAAAATAATTTTAATCTAACGAGTGTCACAAAATGGTTCTTGCTCAGCATATGCCGGGCGTTCTATTGGAGCACCCGGCGCTGGTTTTCAGCAAGATTTTTTTATTGATATATAATTATTTTTTATTTAATATAATTATTTATTATTTAATATAATTATTTTTTATTTAATATACCTAATTTGTTGATTATTGTTGAAATATACCTAATTTGTTGAAAAATGACGGCGACGTGGTTCGCCACCCGTCACGTCTTGATTCTCACGAGGGCGAAAAGCGACTAATGAAGAGCCATTTCGCTGCAATGAATAGTAGCGGATGGAGCTCTGTGGTCTCTGCCAACCCCTGCGAGGGATAGGCGTGAATATATAAAAAAAATATAAAATTATTATATAATTTTTAAAAATTCTTATATAATATAATTTTTTATTATATAAGAATTTGATACTGTATTGCCCGTTAAATTTTTTCACCTTGAACTAATCAAGAGAAATCCCGTTACGTCCAAGTTGCAAACAAAGTTAATTCACAGTGGAGATTTGAAGGGGTAAACAAGGATACCTCATTAGAACTATCCCTAAGCCCGGGAACGGGCGATGGGGACGGGGGATAAATCCATGAAAAATGTCAACGATATTTCATAGCACGGCTCGCCTTGGGCCAAGGGGGAAGACTGGATTAAACATCCGAACCCATTACGAGAGACAAGATTTGCAATGGCGAGACATTTAATTAATAAATGTTATTAACTTGTTTTGCAGAGTATAAGACGCACCTTTTTATATAAAACAAACAATACAAATATTTTTTTATATATTCACGCCTATCCCCCGCAGGGGTTGGCAGTGACCACAGAGCTCTGTCCGCTATCAATCATCTGGAAACCCCCCTCAATCTGCATTTCCTTTCCTGCCCTTGCCTTTCTTCTCTATCCTTTCCCTTCATCTCCGCCAATCCACGGTCTGCCGTGACAATGGATGCGTGGCTAAGGGCGAGCTTAGTCGCAAGCGTGCCGTCCGTCCCGGGATCGGGCTCCTCCGGGTACTATGGTGCCTTACCTCGGCATTCAGGGCTCTGATGGGGCTGACCTCCATCCTCCCTTGCGGCTCGTGGGATTCACTAAGACGAATTTAATATACCTAATTTGTTTCAAACTTTAAATAACGAATTTAAAAATATATACTATAAAAAGTTTTTCTTTTTTATTTCAAATTTAAAAAGATATACTATAAAATGTTTTATTGCATTAGTGATACATTTATTATTGTATCACTACAGTAGCTAGAGTTTTAAATGAGCAAGTAGTAAACTTGAATGTTTCGGGCGTGACAAAACGATTGGTGAGGCCTAGCGGTAAAGCTGCGACATCCGATGACAGAGCTGGATCGGACCACCGGTGTGGACGATTAGGGCAACCGAGGAGACACTTGAAATTCTTTAGTTAAATTACTTTTTTACATACATCTCATTACGCCTGTTTCCCGCAGGGTTTGGCAGAGACCACACAGCTCCATCCGCTATCATCCATTGCAGCGAAACGGCTCTCCATTGGGCGCTTATCGTCATCGTGAGAACCAGGACGTATATATATAGGTATATTAAAATTCGCAGGAAGGACAGGAAGAAAGGCTCGGGAGGCCAGGGTCGCGTACCCGTGTACCAATACCATAACTACCGGACAGGCGGCTAGGCTTTTTGTATATTATATATAGCATCATTTTTGCTTGATTTAATTTATATAAAAAATTAACAATATTGAAATGCAAATGAAATCAAATGTCTTTCCGACATAGTTTTTCGAATTAGCAAATTAAAGTGGCAATGGGCTGGTCACGTTTGTCGGAGACCCGACAATCGTTGGAGCAGACGAGTGCTGGAGTGGAAACCGCGTCTCGGTAAACATAGTGTGGGACGCCCCCCGTCTAGATGGTGAGACGATCTGTGATGAATGAAAAGCATGATGTCGATCATGAGTATATGTATTAATATACTTATTAATAATTTATAATAACAAGCTTGTATTATTCATTATTAATAATATTGTTCTCATATGTGTGCTTTTTATGGATTAAATGTTTACCGACTTGTGTCTCTATGTTTACATCTACATTAATATGTCCTCGAATAAACATATTACAACATCTTTTATATTAATTTCAATAGGGCGACCGGCGAGCTTTTCATTTACAAATCGAAACTTTTCAATGTACGCGTTCCGCTATTATTGTGCGCGGGTACTTGTGATGTAGACATCAGTTGTAGGAGCGCTACGGATGAATCTGTTTTTTTACATTGACTGTCAGGCTCTACGGTGCAAGTGAATAAAATATAGCGTTTTGAATCTTTATATAAATTATTAATGGAGTCAGACGTTACTTTGCGGAAATCCATCACTATATGGGCATTATTAATGGAGTCAGGCGTTACTTTGCGGAAATCCATCACTATATGGACAGTCAAAAGTTTTACTTAGCTAACATCCGCGACAAGCGAAACAATAACAGAAAATTAACAATGTGTGTTTTCCTGCTGGATGAAGTGGATTTATTTGGAACTTAAACCAAAAACTTACCGAAAATCGGCCATCAATTCTCCACCCACCAACCACTATACACAGCACCAAACACACATTACCACTTTTCCATCCTGTAAACGACACGTGTTTCGCCCCAACACGAGGCATCTTCAGGTATAGTAGACTCTACGGAAGAACTTTTCGGTTGTCTTCCGAAATCCGTCGCTAATAGCAATTTCTTCCAACTACAAATGGCCATTTGTATATAAATATTACAATCAATAATTGTATAACTTTGTTTTTGGTGTATAATAAAGAATATATCTATCTATATATAAGATATTGTTTTTAATTGACAAGGATCCCTTGGAGGTTAATAAGAATTATTGGGTGGATACTGAATCACTTCGGGCATCGTTGTCCCTTTACCGTTTACTCTTGTCACTTGTACCAGCTCCGGACGAATCGTTTATTAAAGTGTCTCAACGAAAAAAACACCTAATGCCAGCCGCCACAATGGAACCGACCGTGCACTAATGTTCTCGATTACGATGCACCGTCTCTAATCGACGGGATTAATATGTTGGTGGCGGAGTGTGTTGTTTGTGGCAATGTTGCTTGTAATGCTCCATTGTCGGACTTTTCCCGCCAACTTACATCAGTGACGTTGTGTTTTTATTTCATTTTGCTAATCTTATTTTATTATCAGTGATATTGTTTAATTGTGGTCGCGTTTTTGTACAATATAGTTCTATTAAGACGAAATAAATGCGTTTATCATTACTTTTTAAGTTGACTTCAATGGTTCTTAGAAGGTTTTGGTAGAATGGCCGCCATTTTTTTGGTAGAATGGCCGCCATCTTATCGAAACGTAACGCGACAAGCTGACTATATAAACCTACAAGACGGGCTCAAAAGAGCTTGAAACCAGAGCCGTAAAACACAAACAACAAAAAAATGTTTCAATGTTCAACTGGTTTTTATTGCGTACAATTGATATGTCCGAATTAATGCTGCACTTTGGTAAAAGCTAAAAGAAAATGGTAGTGTTGACGATATGTATGGAAGTTGAACCACACACATAAAATTCCTTAAATCACAGACTTGATGTAATTTACGTACTTCAATTTTTTATTTATTTATTCTTAATGTACATATTTGGCACAAATGCAGACTTATTGCCGATTGGCATTCTCTGCCAATCAACCTTTGATTTGACGGAGAAGATAATTAGCTACAAAGACTATGTATACAATTAAATATATATACACAAACACACTCGTATATATGTATATATACATACATATATATCATCACGCCTGTTTCCGTAGGGCAGGCGGAGACCACAGATCTTCATCTGCGATTTCGACACTCTTTCTTTTGCTTCCTCCACACTCATTAATCTCTTTATGCGAGCTTCCCGGTTAAGGGTACTCTTGACCTTGGTCAAGGTATGTTTTGCGTGGTCAAACCCCTACTGACCCTTCCATCCACATCGTAAATGTTTTTTAACAGTCGTCCAAACCATCTAAGCATCCCTTTCTCTTTATTATGTATCTATTTAACGATGAATATATATGAACGCCATCTATCTAAAGTGATCGTAAGTAAAAAGAAGAAAAATAATTTGTCAGTTTTCAAGCTGTCCTTTTATGTTTTCCCTAGATTTTTTATCTGTAAACCTTTCCTTATTATAGCGAACAAAATAAAAATAAGACTTTTCCCGCCAACTTACATCAGTGACGTTGTGTTTTTATTTCATTTTCATAATCTTATATTATTATCAGTTATATTGTTTAATTATGGTGGCGTATTATGCAATATAGTTCGATTAAGGTGTATAAGTGAAGTGATATGAAATAAACTCGTGTATCGTAACTTTTTAAGTTGACTGAAAAAGTCCATAGAAGGTTTTTGGTAAAATTGCCACCATTTTATCAAGACGTAACGTGATGAACTGACTTGTTACATTTCAAGAGATTGAATATTATTGTACTTGACACTGGCATAATAGTTGTAACTAATTGCCATCAAACAAAACAAAACAAATAAAAATAAAAAACTTGTGTATATATATATATATATATATATATATATATATATATATATATATATATATATATATATATATATATATATATATATATATATACATAGTATATATATATATATATATATATACACCGTCACTTTTTAATTACCCGAGCAAATTAAGTAATATTCATTTATCGATATACATTGAATTTGGCGAAGAAAAAAAATTTTATTTTTATGAACTATTTATTAAAAATGTCCAAAAAACATCAAAAATTATACAACAAAAAGTCTTGCTAATTCAAATAGACACCATTATCATTCCAATATGAACTGCACCCAAACCAACCTAATTTGGTCGCGTAATATTTATGTACGGAAGGGATAACTATGAATGAAAACAATTTGCGCAACCTGCCGACAAAAGACGTTTTTTCTCTTTCGGCACACTCATGTTGCCATACTTATGAATACATGCGTCTCATGCATAGTAATAAACAAATACTACGAAGATGGCGTACAAGTATTTGATGCATTTACAGGATTTCTTTGAAGTCTCATAAAACAATATTTTTGTATGAACGCTATAATATTTGAATGTTACTTACTGACATACATATTTTTACAAACGCGATTTTTAGTTTTCTCGGGTAATTACAAAGTCACGGTGTATATATATATATATATATATATATATATATAAATATGTGTGTGTGCGTTTGTGCTGGAAAAGGTAAATTCAAATCAATAATATAAGATAAGAATAATATGTTACAAAGATTTTTGCCAAGTACAGTCATCGAGATAAATAAGTAGCCGCTATGTTTCGCGGCCGAGACGCGCAGTATTTATGAGCGGATTAAGTTCCGCTCAATTCTTTACGAGCGTACCTACTCTGTTCGTTCGCCCGCGTTCCCCGAACAACACGACACGCGCCTTCCCTGGCAGCTCCAATTTATTCGCGTGTAACGTAATAATTTAAATTGTATGTCTCGACTTCGTTTTGCTGCTGCCTTCGGATTTTAAACGTTCAATCTTCCCTTACTTTCCATAATTGGACGGTGTTGTACAATAACGATCCAACCAGGAAATGTGTAAAATTAATATATTGTTGCCGAATAATCGAAAACGGTCTTTATTCTCGTGCGGTAAAGATTCATTTTATGTCAACTAGAAATATATATATTTATATATATATATATATATACTAGCATGTAGTATATATATCGATACATATATAGTATATATATATATATACTATATTATAATTTATACCAGCATGTAGTAGACTTCTGAAAAATTGAATCTCATTATCACTTAAAAATAATCAGTTTCAACGCTGCAAAAAGTTTTCTATTGGTGGTAGAGTTATGAGACTCGGACCATACGACACGACACGTATATTTTTCTAATCCGAATATGTGATAATTTTTTCCTTTTTTTTTGCGTCGATATAGCAATCTATTCTTGGATATTGCCCTGATAATTCATTTTGAATATCCCGAAAATGGCCTTATCTATAAAAATTGTTAAAAATATCACATTATAATTTTTTTAAAATATTATTAATCAAAATGTCAGCAGTGCCATAGGTAGTGCGGGAGCGTTGCCGGCCTTTAAGATAATGTGTCATTATGGGAGGCTTCCCTCCCATAATAAGGGTCTCCGGGATATATGGGCCTCCGGAAATCAACCGATTACCGGATGAAGCGCGGTAGCTAAGCTACCACTCAGACACCGGTTTTCTGTGGGAGTGTGGTACTTCCCCATACGAGCCAGCGGATAAAATATAAAACGTCTTTTTTGCTAACATATCTTTCGTACAAATGAGGTGATCCATTTAGAAAAGTACCACACAGTTATTTTTTCCTCTTCTGTTCTTTTGCTGTACATAGGCCCTTCTTGAAGGCGCGCTACCTAATCCACAAGATCGAGAGGTGTAAGTTTCATTGTGTATTTTCAATAATCGATAAATCACCTAGACAGCTACTTACCTCGCCCCACCCGAACAAGTAGGGGGGCATCAAATTGAAAGGCGTAAAAAAGCCATAAATGTTCACTACAGGCATAAAACTCGTAAATAGATCAAATCCGCGGGAATTATTCCCGGGGATGCTCCGGGACGCCGGGGGCCGCTGATAACGGGATTCCTTGAGGCGACCCGATATCTCGTTTACGTGAACGAGGCCCTTGTAAAGGAAAAGGATTTGCTCCTATTCGCTTGGTGCAAAGGGAGAAAATTGAAAAGGGTGTCATAGTTCATTTGTTATATATATATATATATATATATATACATATATATATATATATATATATATATATATATATATATATATATATATATATATATATCCTACAAAACTTTGATGACCTATTGGCTCAGTGAAGTTACCGCTTTAGGACGATGATCACGGATTCAATTCCCGCATTGATATCAACGCAAAAAAGCGAAAATGCTGTAAGTGACACAGATGTCAAAAAAGTGTCTAACAGTTCCACAACCAATAGAAAATTTTGTAAAGCGTTGCAACTGTTGAGTAATCAGATGCAATTTTATCAGAAATAAAGAGTGTGTTTGGCTCTGGTGGTAAGTTTTAATTTTGCGTTTTAGAATAGAATAGAATTGAAAAACATAATTTATGATACATTTTTTTTACAATAGTTAAAATTAAAACCTTAATATAATTAATAATGTACAAATAAACAAAACAAAAAGAAAATAATTTTAATCTAACAAGTGTCATAAAATGGTTTCTGTTCAGCATATGCCAGGCGTTCTATTGGAGCACCTGCTCCAATAGAACGCCTGGCATATGCTCATATGCTGTTATATGCTGAGCGCTGGTTTTCAACAAGAACCAACGTGGTTAGATCGCGGACCACAGTGACGACATTGATACGGACACACACATACATACGCATACATCTAATATATAGCTAACACTCATATACACATACACATAAATACACATACAATACAATAAAATTAAAAACATCTAAATCATGTAATAAATTCACCGCAACCAAAGGATTTGCATACTTAAAATTAGATTTTTGTATTTTTTTAAACATATTTATAGTAGGTATGCAAGTCACGAAGATTTAATTAAAAAAAAAACTAACTTTGTTGGCACAGTGACCCAAAATGGATCTTGGCCTCCGAACAGATGTTACGCCATCGTGCCCTGTCCGCGTCACCTCCTGCCAGTTGCAGACTTGAAGGTTGTGCAAGTCATCCTCCACCACGTCTCTCCAGCGGTACCTGGTGCGCCCCACAGGACGTCGTTTAGTTGGGCGACCCCCATACGCTCTCCTGACTGCGCGATCCTTCCCCATTCTTTCAACGTGGCCCAGCCAACGAAGTCGGTGAACTAAAATTAAATATGTTATTATATAATATAAATATTATATTAATACTATTTGAGGACTCCATATATATATATATATATATATATATATATATATATATATATATATATATATATATATATATATATATATATATATATATATATATATATATATATATATATACCGTCACTTTTTAATTACCCGAGAAAATTAAGTAATATATTCATTTATCGATATACATTAAATTTGGCGAAGAAAAAAAATTTTTATTTTTATGAAATATTTATTAAAAATGTCCTTAATATACATCAAAAATTATACAACAAAAAATCTTGCTAATTCAAATAGACATCATTATCATTCCAATATGAACTGCATCCAAACCAACCTAATTTGGTCGCGTAATATTTACGTACGGAAGGGATAACTATGAATGAAAACAATTTGCGCAACCTGCCGACAAAAGACGTTATATATATATATATATATATATATATATATATATATATATATATATATATATATATATATATATATATATATATATATATATATATACTATATATACTTATAGTAAGGTTGTCGCACTTTTCGATTTCCCATAAGAATAACAGAGGAAAAACAGTATTTTTTCTTCTGATTTTTGTAACTAATTAACCCTAAATGTCTGCTGTCTGCTTTACAATTTCCATCAAATATTTTTGTAGAGAATATTATATCAACACTAAGTAATCCAATTATACGCCTTCGAGGCATGCATTGCCTAGCTCCTTTCCGAGACGCTCCGCTCCTTTTCGCCTGTTGTCTGGCCCGTTACTAAGTTCATCACGGTGGCATGGCATTACCGCTTATTACCGAGCAGGTGATATTCCATTAAGAAGAGCCTGCCGTTTGGTTGCGTGTCGCTTGATGAAATACAAACAACGCCGCCCATAGACATCCGCGACACCATAGGTATTACGGAAGCGTTGCCGGCTTTTTTGGGCTTGTTTTTAAAATTTAAACTTCATTTAATCCTTATTATAAATTATATTTACGTATATATATAATACGACCGATTGGCTCAGTGGCGGGGCTCTCCGCCCGCGGAGTCAATGTTTATTCCGCGTCTGGTAACCCTCCAATCCGTATTTCCTTTCCTGCCCCTTCCTTTCTTCTCTATCCTTTCCCTTCCTCTCCGCCAATCCAATTGGTCTGCCGTGCCAATGGATGCGTGGCTAGGGGCGAGCCTAGTCGAAAGCGTGCCGATCGTCCCGGGATCGGGCTCCCCCGGGGACTATGGTGCCTTACCTCAGCATGCAGGGCTCTGCTGGGGCTGACCTCCATCCTCCACCACCTTGCGGCTCGTGGGATTCACTAAGGCGAATTTAATATACCTAATTTGTAGAAAAATGACGGCGACGTGGTTCGCCACCCGTCACGTGCTGATTCTCACGAGGGCGAGAAGCGACCAATGACGAGCCGTTTCGCTGCGATGAATGGCAGCGGATGGAGCTCTGTGGTCTCTGCCAACCCCTGCGGGCGATAGGCGTGAAAATATAAAAAAAAATATGAATTATATTTATGTAAGAATGATGTCTTTTTGTCTTTAATTTCTTTATTAAAGTGATAAACATACATACATATATATCGTCACGCCTGTCTCCTGTAGGGGTAGGCAGAGACCATAGATCTCCATCCGCTACGATCCTGGGCACACCTTACTTGCTGTCTCCACACTCATCCATCTTCCCTCTCACATTGAACATACCGAAACGGCTCTCCGTCAGTCGCTTCTCGCCCTCGTGGGAATCAGAGCTTGACGGGTGGCGAACCACGTCACCGTCAAAGAAATTAGATTTATTAAAATTCGTCATAGTGAATCCCACGAGCCGCAAGGAAGGATGTAGGTCAGCTCCAGCAGACTCCGCATGCTGAGGTAAAGCATTATAGTACCCGGGGAGCCCGATCCCGGGACGGTAAGCACGCTTGCAACTAATATCGCCTCTTAAATTAATAAAAGAAACAAGAAAGACATCTGCAAAAATTCATTAGTCGTTTCTTCCACGCTTCTTTTTTTTGGGATTAGAGGGCAAACGAGCAAGCGTGTCGCATGATGGAAAGCTATCAACGCCGCCTATAGACAACCGCGACACCGCAGGAGTCGCGGAAGCGTTGCCGGCCTTTTAGGTATATGTAGGCTTGTATTTTGAAGGTGCCAATGTCGTATCGGTACGGAAAGACCGTCGAAGGTAGCCGTAGAGAGAAGCGCACCGTAGTGGATCGCCACTCATCCAGATGTTGGAGATGAAACTTTTCTTTACGGCGAGTTGTGCGGTTGTGGAATTCGGGGGCAGTATAACACAGTTGTGGAATATGAATTGTCTATTTGGTATTTTAAAAATTATAAATTTGTAAAGAAAGATATGACGTCTCCTAAGTTCGGTTTGTACACCGAGCGAACTTTTAATTTGGCCAGTGCTGTGTGCTTACTAATATAATATGATTAATGTACAGAAAACAATAGGTTTTTGTACCGGGAACTGCGTACCGACCGATCCTACTCGCGTTTTATTGTTCCCGATTCGTCTTATTATTTCATAGAAATCTTTGCCAGGCGTCTATTAACTCCAATTGCTTTGTTTTCGGAATTCAAGGAACAGAGGGCCAGTGTTTTATTTATTCTATATTCAGGTTTATTTGCTTATACATTACAATATTATTAGAATTGGGATTGACTTCGAGGAATGGGACTTTTAGGGTTTAGATCAGGTTTGAATCTTATTAATAAGTGAGTATTTCAACTCGACTATTGCTTTTGCTAGGCTGGGCAGCATTTAGGAAACTTTGTCAGGCCTTCTCGTCCTACCTTTCTTGTCCTACTTATACTCTCTTACGGCGCCGAAACGTGGAGAGAGAGAGCTATGCTCGGACTTTTTCTGGTAGATATGATTCGGAATGCACAAATCCGCCAGAGAACTGAAGTCATCGACATAACCTTTAGAGTTAGCAAACTAAAATAGTTAGGTTAGTCGGAGATCCGACAATCGTTGGAGCAGACGAGTGCTGGAGTGGAGACCGCGTCTCGGTATACACAATGAGGGACGCTCTCCGGGTAGATGGTGCGACGATCTGCGCAGGGTGGCTGGCAGAAACTGGCTGCGTGAAGCCGAAGAACAGGCTAGGTGGCGGTTCTTGGGGGAGGCTTTTTTTAAAGAGAAGATAAGTAAATGAGCGTCACAAAAGGCCGGCAACGCAATGATTGCTTGTAGGCGGCGGTGATCACTTACCACCAGGTGATCTGTCCACTGGTTGTGCTATTGCTGACATCACCTGTTCTATTTACCACTGCGGCTGCTTTAATGCAATTAAATTGATCACGTGTAAAAGTTTCGTATTGGTTTATACAAAAACCAATAAGTTCGCTCTAAATCAATTAAATTGATCGCGTGTAAAACTCGTACTGGTTTATACGAAAACCAATAAGGCCGCTTTAATTCGATGAAATTGATCGCGTGTAAAACTCTCGTACTGGTTTATACAAAATTCAATAAGGCCGCTTTAATTCAATTAAATTGATCGCGTGCAAAATTCTCGTACTGGTTTATAGGAAAACCAATAAGGTCGCTCTAATTCAATTAAATTAATCGCGCGTAAAATTGTCGCACTGGTTTATACGAAAACCAATAAGGCCGCTCTAATTCAATTAAATTGATCGCGTCTAAAACTCTCGTACTGCTTTATACGAAAACCAATAAGGCCAATCTAATTCAATTAAATTAATCGCGTGTAAAACTCTCGTACTGGTTTATACGAAAACCAATAAGGCCGCTCTTATTCAATTAAATTGATCGCGTGTAAAACTCCAGTGTTGATTTACTCAAAATGATAGTTTGAGAATAGTATTATTCGCAGAAGAATTGCAAGGCCCGTCTAGACTCCACACCGCGGCCCGGTGCACGTCTGAACCTACGCCGTATTCAACTCACGTATCCCTAATGCTCTTCCCTCGGCGCGGCCCCTCGGTTTGTTTAGGAGTTATTGAAATATTGGGTAGACGCTCGCCTAAGTTTTTTATTTCGCTACTCGGGCTTATCTCAAAGCACTTCACGGCTACCTCGGGGGAGAATTCCGAAGTTACGTATTTATTGATGTTAGCCATTCTTATTCTACGCATATACCTTTTAATAAACAAAAGTTAAGTGAAATATTATTAAATAATTTATTTATTTATTTGGCACAAAAAACAAATTACAGTAGAAAATGTATAGTATGAACAATATATCCTAGCTAGACTATAATTTTAAATATTTGCGCACATAATGATTATATTATAATGTCAAATAATAAGCATTACTTCTTTAAATTTTTTTATGTTTTGTTTTTGTTTGTTTTGTTGTGTTTTTTTTATGGGATAGGGAAGGCAAACGAGCAGGCGTGTCACCTGATGGAAAACAATGAACGCCACCCATAGAGATCCGCAACGCCATAGACAGTGCTTTAAGAAATGCCGGAAGGCATTCTTACCCAGTCAACTTTTGAGTTGAGGGAAAAGATAAAAGTAGGTATTAAAGACTACATATTATATAATATATAATATTATATATAATATATAATATTATATATAATATATAATATTACATATAATATATAATATTATATATTATAATATATATATTATAATATATATATTATTACGTTTACAGGGTATGTATATAAATAGGATGCCTTTTCTAAATGTAATAGTAAGTTTAGATCTTATTCTACAGTTAAAATACCATAGAGTAATCCGCCATTTTTGTTATCTTATTTACTCCGTCCGTACCACCTGTTTCGACTGGTCACGTATATGAGAGTTGCTAACGACAAGAAAATGGCGGGTTTCTCTCCATTTTATGATTGTTATGTTGGTACCGCATATTTTATTACGATCGTAAACGATGGCTCATGTATTATTCATTGCGCGGTCGTTGTCTATGGCCGCTTTACAGTATGTGTCTATTGTTTATTGCTTACTAGTCGCTATGTACCTTCTAATTGTTTAATAATTTCTTGATACTAATCATTGTATATATATCGTGTGGTATTAGCATGAGAATAAGCCAATCCACCCCTTTTTATGGATGTAAGTGATGGATATAAGATATGTGACAAAGATTTATGGCGACGGGCGGCCGTCACGTCCTGATTCTCACGAGGGCGAAAAGCGACTAATGAAGAGCCGTTTCGCTGCGATGAAAGTGAGAGGAAGAATGGATGAAAGGATGGGTGAGTGTGGAGGAGGCGGGGAGGGTGTGCCGGGATTGTACCGGATGGAGCTCTATGGTCTCTGCCAATCCCTGCGGGGGATACGATGGATGACCAATAAGATTCGAAACTATGTCTTAAAAACTATGGTTGCGTATCCATTCACCATGCGTGACTATTGGAAAGATTGTTTCGCGTAGGGGTAGGCAGAGACCACAGATCTCCATCTGCTACGATCTCGGCATACTCTCCTTGCTTCCACCACACTCTTTACTTTCCTCATGTAAGCCCGCCGGTCAAGGGTACTCTTGACCTGGCCTTTTTGTGTCAATATGTATATAAAAGTTTTTTTTTTCAACAGTCCATATATGTCCCACTGCTGAGCTCGGGCCTTTCCATTTTTGGAGGAACGGACGTTAACCCACCACGCATGTCCAATGCGGATTGGTGGGGTTACCAGACTCGGAATAAATATTTGTAATACATACATATATTTAATCCGATGGGGGAATCGAATCCACGACTATTGACTCCGCAGGCAGGGGGCCCCACCACTGAGCCAATTGGCCACCTATATATATATAGCTCAAGTTCTCTATAATTTTTTTTAAAAAAAATCTTTATTTAATTTATGTTTAATGAATATTAATTACTATTATACGAGTATATATCAAGCTCATCGGGTGAGGAGAGCTCACTCGGCTAACGTGGAGAGGCTCTAAACGGCTGACTTGCATAGAATTAAATTTATACGGAGCGCGGTTTTTACGGAGGCGGGAGGCTTCGCCGGTAGCGGAAGTGCAACCGTAGGCAATTTCCGGCTGTCGCTCACAGCGACCCCGCCGCCTTTGACTAATAGCACCTCTGCATTATATCGCAAATTGTTCCTCTATAGGCTACCATAATCTAATAATAAAAAAAAATAAAAAACCACACAAACACAAATTTTAATATATAATATTTTTTTATTATATTCACGCCTATCCCCCGCAGGAGTTGGCAGAGACCACAGAGCTCCGTCCGCTACCATTCATCGCAGCGAAACGGCTCTTCCATTGGTCGCTTCTCGCCCTCGTGAGAACCAGGACGTGACGGGTGGAGAACCATGTCGGCGTCATTTTCAACAAATTAGGTATATTAAATTCGTCTTAGTGAATCCCACGAGCCACCAGGGAGGATGGAGGTCAGCCCCAGCAGAGCCCTGCATGCTGCGGTAAGGCACAGTAGTACCCGCGGGAGCCCGATCCCGGGACGGTCGGCACGCTTGCGACTAAGCTCACCGGTACGTATTTTCCGTAGGTAAATTCTTTCCAAGCAATTCCACTTTTTAGAACCACCGATTTTGAGGGGTATTTCCAAGCCAATAAGACTTTGAGGTCTTCAAAAAAGAAGCCTTCATATTTTTGATAAGTTGACAACGTTTCTGCAATGTATATGGGCGTGTTTATTTATTTATTTATTTCATGTGAGAACAACAGCTTATTCCAAGATACATATGATATATAAGACAATTATATAACAATAGAGCCAGTTACTGCTCTCTCATAATAATTTACTAACAATAGGTTAAGAGTAGCACGTTAAAAAAAATTACAGTGTACAACATAAAATAAAATCAATATGAAAGATGAAACAAGAAAAAAATCCGTAATAACTTATCATCAAAAGTTAGCTTTGGTATTTAAGAAAATTGTTTATTGTGTCTCTGTGTGTGTGGGTTTTTTGACATTTGTGACGTAGATCGATAATTGTTAAAAATAAGTATGTGGACAGTCAAAAGTCTTACTTAGCTAAGATCCGCGACAAGCAAAACAATAACAGAAAATTAATAATGTGTGTTTTGTGTTGGATGAAGTGGATTTATTTGGAACTTAAACCAAAAACTTATCGCAAATCGGCCATCAACTCTCCACCCGCCAACCACTATACAGTGATGTGTAACACACATTATCACTTTTCCATACTGTAAACGACACGTAGACTCTACGGAAGACAACCGAAAAGTGACCCGCTATTACAACGGGCGCCATATATAAACAGCACCCCCACCCACAATGTAAGAAAGAAACAGGTGGGCGATGCAGGTGCATTAAAACATACGTCACCACTTATTATTTGGTAAATATGACAATTTATTTAATTATAATAAACGAATTTAATTTAAGAGAATATATTCAAAATATTTACAATATTTATTTGATCATTTAGTATCTGGGACGAACACACATTATTAATTTTCTGTTATTGTTTTGCTTGTCGCGGATCTTAGCTAAGTAAGACTTTTGACTGTGCACATAGTGATGGATTTCCGCAAAGTAACGCCTGACTCCATTAATAATCTTAAAAATAAGTGTTAACTGCTTTTAATCAGGCGACACGCTCTCTCGTTTACCTTTTTATACCATAAAAAAGTTATTCCATCTGGTAACCCCGTCTGAACGCATTCCTGAATACGCAGCATAAGAATGTCCAATTGGAAAGTTGTGCGTCGCGTACAACGGAACGCTAGGGGTGACACCCTCCGGCCGTGTTAATTAAATGTTTTGAATACATTCCGTTATTAACTGGCGTCCCGTACCGTGCCCGGATTGGGGAGGGAGGGATAGCTGGCGATAAATATTATACCTATATCATAGGCATTTGATAAATTACATTATTATTATCATAACGTATTATTTTTTATTATGATTTTTTTTATATATTCACGCCTATCCCCCGCAGGGGATGGCAGGGACCACGGAGCTCCATCCGCTACCACTCATCGCAGCGAAACGGCTCGTTTTTGGTCGTTTTTCGCCCTCGTGAGAATTAAGACGTTTCTTACATTGTGGGTGGGGGTGGCGAACCACGTCGCCGTCATTTTTTCAACAAATTAAGTATATTAAATTCGTCTTAGTGAATCCCACGAGCCGCAAGGGTGGATGGAGGTCAGCCCCAGCAGAGACCTGCATGCTGAGGAAAGCAACATAGTACCCTGGGATCCCGATCCCGGCACGGTCGGCACGCTTGCGACAAAGCTCGCCCTTAGCCATGCATCCATTGGCACGGCAGACCGTGGATTGGCGGAGAGGAAGGGAAAGGATAGAGAAGAAAGGAAAGGGCATACCGTATTATTTTTTATAAGAAGAGTATAAAGAAGGAGAAGAATTGATGGTTATGGTGTAATACTCTCATTTTACAATTATTTCCGAATGAAAGACTATAGGAATGTACTATGGCGTGCCTGCCGTACTTCTATCGGCGACACCCGGGATCTTTAGGGGGTTTTTATCTTCAAATATAATTCTTCAAAACGATATTAATTTATATCATATTCATATTTATTCTTTATTATATTTTATTAACACTTCAATTTACATTTTATATATGTGCCGGACGGGTGACATGTCTATTTCTCGAAAGAGACGTGAGTCGAACTAATATTTTGTTTTAATAGAAAACAATTTATTTCTTTTTTATTATAAACTTAAACTAACGAATTGAAATAGAAATACTAAATATAAAAAGATTTATTGCATTAGTGATACATTTATTAATGTATCACTACAGTACCCTCATATTTTTCATATTCAATCACAGCAAATATAACGATGGAAATCGAATCGAATCGTAGTCATCTGCGAATTGTTAGGTAAAGTGGTTTAAGAATTAATAAAAAGGTACTTCGGAGTTTAATGGAATTGGATAAAAATGCCATTAAAATGACTCAAGTGTGTTCGATTGCGGAATTACGCTTTCAACCTTAAATTATTTTTTATTTATGAGGTAGGAAGGCAAACGAGCAGGCGTGTCACCTGATGTGGGGCAATCATCACCGCCCATAGACATCCGTAGTGCCATAGGCAATGCAGAAGCGTTGCCGGCCTTTAAGGAAAGTGTCATTATGGGAGGGGAAGGGGAGGGGGACCTCCAGGACTCAACCGCTCACTGGACTATGCGCGGTAGCTAAACTACCACTCAGACGCTGTTTTTCTGCGGGAGTGTGGTACTTCCCCGGGCGAGCCGGCCCATTCATGCTACAGACAAATAATGTGCCATTCTTGACAAAATATTCGTCTGCAGCATGGCTCTACTATTTTCAAAAAAGGAATATTCGACCTTCGATTATTCGAATATATAACCTAATATAAATATGGTCGATTATTCCTTGCTTGAAATAAGCAATTAAGGTTGTAAATATAATTTATGCGGGAGTAATTATAAGAGATGTAAGGATATAAGACAGCATAGGAGCCTTCTACCTTAATTCAGATACCTGAATAACATCTAGCGGGAAGGGAGAGGCTGAAAATCAGCGCTACAGGGCAATCCCATCTTCTTTTAGCCAAAAACTCAGCTAAAGGAAGTGGCTCAGTTCAAAAAAGAGTGACGTGCTTAACAAGAATTCTTGTAATGTTGACTGATATTTTTTAAAATAAAAACATCCACTTTTATCTTAAGATTATGTAGTTTGCTTTTATCTTATCATTTTTACTCGGTCGATATTGTTCCTCGTAAATAAGGGCGAACAAACAAAAGTGTCAATTGAAGATCTCTGCAAATATTTGTATACAAAGTCGAGTGGGGTCCTGATTTATTAGACACGATAAATCACAAGTGTTTGTTATATTGTACTGTTTTAATTAAGGCACTGTTTATTTGAGATAAGTCGACGGATTTAAAACGAGTATAATGATCTTGCTTGCTTGATTGCTAAAGGAAGAGAAGAACCCAGAAAATCGAGAGAAATCGAGCATCTGATGGCTCAAACCAATGTAAAAAGAGAGATTAAGGCTCACCGACTTCGTTGGCTGGGCCACGTTGAGAGCATGGGGGAGGCATGAAGTCAAGAGCGTATGTGGGTCGCCCATTTAGACGACGTCCTGTGCGGCGTTTGCATTACATGCCATTCTCGATAAAGTATTCTTCTGCAGCGTAGCTCTACCACTTTGGTGAACTTATTTTTTTTCTATGTAAAAAAAGTAAAAAGGTTTTATTATATTTAATTAAAAAGTTTTAATACATTAGTGATATGGACAGTCAAAAGTTTTACTTAGCTAAGATCCGCGACAAGCAAAACAATAACAGAAAATTAATAATGTGTGTTTTTCCGTTGGGTTAAGTGGATTTATTTAGAACTTAAAGCAAAAACTTACCGAAAATCGGCCATCAATTCTCCACACACCAACCACTATACACAACACCAAACATACATTATCACTTTTCCATCTTGTAAACGACACGTGTTTCGCCCCAACACGAGGCATCTTCAGGTATAGTAGACTCTACGGAAGACAACCGAAAAGTGTCCAAATAAATCCACTTAACCCAACGGAAAAACACACATTATTAATTTTCTGTTAGTGTTTTGCTTGTCGCGGATCTTAGCTAAGTAAAACTTTTGACTGTCCACATAGTGATGGATTTCCGCAAAGTAACGCCTGACTCTATTAATAACATTAGTGATACATTTATCAATGTATCTCTACAGTATTGATTGAGGTTTTTCCTACGTAATTATTTACTAAGCTCGTCTTTGTCAGAAACTAATGGAATCCGGAAGTTAATAAAGACATTATTAACACAGTGCGGCGATGAAAGCTAAAACATGATTTCCAAGAACGGTGCCGATTGTACTGGGTCTCAATTTAATCTCTAACTCGGTGATATCTGCTCTAATCAAACGTAATTCTTGCATGAAGTTCGTCTGAATCTGTATTCCTTTCGAAACTTAGACTTGTTTAAGTATGTGCGAGCTAATGTGTTCATATATTGTGTATGTGATGCATATTTTAAGATAATGTATCTATTGTAAAGCATTATTTTATTATTGTAAATATAATATCTAAGCCTGGACTGTGATGAGAATACTTAAGATTATTCATTGTGTAAGTTTTCAGAACCATAGAAGTGGTAGAGCCACGCTGCAGAATGGCATGTTATTTGTATGTAGCATGAATGGGCCGGTTCGCCCGGGGAAGTACCACACTCCCGCAGTGAAACCGGCGTCTGAGTGGTAGCTTAGCTACCGCGCTTCGTCCGGTGAGCGGTTGAGTTCCGAAGGCCCAACACCCCCTTACCCTCCTATAATGACACTTTCCTTAAAGGCCGGCAACGCTTCTGCATTGCTTATTTTTATGGGATAGGAAGGCAAACGAGCAGGCGTGTCACCTGATGGAGAGCAATCAACGCGGGAGAGAGGAGGCGCGGGGAGGGGGAGGCGGTGGTGAGAGAGGAGGCGCGGGGAGGGGGAGGGGAGAGAGTAGGTGAGGACAGGGGGAGGGGGTTAGGCCTTCGGATCTCAACCGCTTACCGGACAAAACGCGGTAGCTAAGCTCAGACTCAGGCGCCGGTTTTTTGCGGGAAATTTATTATAAAGTCGGATGTTCTCCCAATATATGCAAATAATAATCAGTAAGCATGAGCAGATGAGAAACACCGTTCAAATCTAGTTATACCACCGCATTAACTACGCCATCTAGTGATCATCTACACAAACCCTTTTTTATTTTTCAACGGGATCCCAAATTCTTGTGTGCCCATAGACTCCCGCATGTCCTTAGACGTGTCTAAGTACGTATGTATATACAAATATCCGAGACCGAATGAAATTTGCGCGTAAGACTTTGTTCTCAAAGAATATAAGTGATACATTCGTTTGTCGTGTACACAAATGACGTTTATAATGCGCGGCCCGCGTACTGCTGGCTGATAAAACGACAAAATCAATTAGGCGGCGTACGCTAACTCACCTACTGTCGTAGGGTTGGCCAGAAATTAAATAATTGATTAATTTTTACGGAAGCCGCTCTGGTTTTGAATTATTTTTGCCATGATATAGGAAGGCCATTGGGTGAGCATCTCACTTTGGAAGCAATCAACGGCTCTCATAGACATCTAGAAGACCACAGCCATTTGCAGAAATGTATAACTTTAGAAAAACACATATTTAATAATATACACTGAATGAAAAGCAATCAATGTCGGCCATAAATATTAGTCGTACCATAGGCATTGAAGAAACTCTGTCGGTTTTAAAGAAATATGGAAAAGGATAGAGAAAAAAGGAAAAGGTAGAGGAAAGAATGGATTTAGACGGGATGATAGGGATATGATACTACCGCAACGGAAGACGAGGAGTGATACGGTAGTAGCTCGAGGGGCTGGGGTCGCGTACCCGTGTGCCAATACCATAAATACCGGACAAGTGGCTAGGCAAAAATACTCCCTGACCATGTTATGTTGAAAAAAAAATAAAGAATTTCAATTGCTACACATATTTTTATGTTACCATTAATAATTTTACAAGTGATTGACAACCCTAGATTTAACTCAGTACTCCTATGGTTTTGCGTGTTGCGTTGCGGTTACAGATTATCACCAACTTATGTTAACGTGACAATTTATTTTTGTGCAATATACATTTCAAGTTTCGTAGTGCATTTTGAATTGTTGTATTTTGTTAAGCAGCGATGTATTTTAAAAAACATGTTCGCGCTTTAGTGACGCATGGAGATAATTTAATAATGACTAATAGTGAACATTATACAGATGCGGGCTGAAAGTGTTATTGTACGATGTTTCCTTACAATCTGTGCATTACTTTTCTAAAAACTGTTTTACTAAGTAACTAACTGGCAATTAGTTATAACTATTAAGCTAGTGTCAAGTAAAATACAATAAAATCAAATCTCTTGAAATGTAATTAGTCAGCTTGTCACGTTACGTCTTGATAAAATGGTGGCTATTCTACCAAAACCTTCTATGGATTTTTTCAGTCAACTTAAAAAGTCACGATACACGCATTTATCTCATATCACTTTACTTATACGCTTTAATCGAACTGTATTGTATAATACACCACCACAATTAAACAATATAATTGATGAAAAATATAAGATTATTAAAATAAAATAAAAATGTGACGTCACTGATGTAAGTTGGCGGGAAAAGTACCATCTGTTATTGTCTGTGGCAGACACTGGTATTTTTTTTAACGAAATTAAGCATAGATTTCTGCGTAGACTTAAAAGATAAAAATAAAAATTCTACTTTTATAGATTTTTCTTACAATTTGCAAATAGAAAATTATGTGGACAGTCGAAAGTTTTACTTAGCTAAGATCCGCGACAAGCAAAACAATAACAGAAATTTAATAATGTGTGTTTTTCTGCTGGATGAAGTGGATTTATTTGGAACTTAAACCACAAACTTACTGCTGTATATATACACAACACCAAACACACACTACCACTTTTCCATCTTGTAAACGACACGTGTTTCGCTCCAACACGAGGCATCTTCAGTAGACTTGACGGAAGACAACCGAAAAGTCACTTTTCGGTTGTCTTCCGTTTAAAATTTGGTGGGTGGAGAATTGATGGCCGATTTTCAGCAAGTTTTTGGTTTAAGTTCCAAATAAATCCACTTCATCCAGCACAAAAAACGCACATTATTAATTTTCTGTTATTGTTTTGCTTGTCGCGGATCTTAGCTAAGTAAAACTTTTGACTGTCCACATAGTGATGGATTTCCGCAAAGTAACGCCTGACTCCATTAATAATAGAAAATTATATTCATGTTTAAAACATTTTCTTTGTTTTACACATCTTAGGCATTGTATGAGCGTTGCCGGTGTACGAAATATGTGTAGGCTTTTTTTAGCGTATTAGTTCAGAAATACCACTGAAGTAGCTACATTTTTTTATATTAGAGCAGGCAAACGAGCGTACGGGTCACGTCAACGCTTCCCCAGCCCTCGACCCCCGCATCGACCCCGGCCCCCCGGCCATAGAGGGGGCACTGTCCGAATCACAAACAAGAGTACTGGCGCTGCAACAAGCGCATCCACGCAGCGAAGGCTCTGAGGATTCGATGAGTATTAGCCAGCTCATCGTCTGCTTCGGAGAGGTCATCGCTGCGGTCAGTTCCGGCGTCGACCACAGGACGACGTGTGGAGTAGAGCGTTTAGTTTGTGGTCGAATTTAAGGACCCCTAAAAGCCGCCGATAACGGCGGCGCAAAGACCGGAAGGCGGTCGCCTCCTCGAGCATAAGTCCGAGTAGTGGGAGTTCAACCCCGAGGCTGCCTCTTACACCCCCTGACGGAGTGTAGATGTCCCCCGTTCGTTCGTTCGTCAACGCTTAAGGCATCTCAGGTGCGTTGCCAGTCAATATTTTCCATGGGGTGTTTTGTGTGTAAAAATATTCAATAGTACATATTGACATCACTGAGACGCTCATCGATCAACAGGCCAATAATTTTATCCCAAGCGAACACTTCCGCTGATATTTTTACATTAGCTTCCTGAAAGAATGTGCTGATGTAACATGTTAGGGAATCGCTTTTGGCACGCACTCGAGTGAAGTGATTTTGTGACACTATTTTTTAGTAACCATTGAGAATTGGACTTTATTATCGACTGTGTAAGGTGCATTTTATTGTGGGTTATAATTTTGTACTCAATTGTATGATCCGTAAAATCTTTATGATATCAAGTTTTTGTTTTGAGGGGTTTTAGGGATTAGGGTTTTAGATGACGATGATTAAAAAAAAGACTAAAGACGCTTTTAGATCGAACTAATTTTCTGAAAAATGTCGCAAATAGTGCCTTTACTTCTCAGTGAATTCCTTTTACATTTGTATAGGAAGGCAAACGAGCAGGCGCGTCACCTGATGGAAAGCAATCAACGCCGCCCATATACATCCACAGGTCTTTAGCAAATGTGTAGATTTGTTTTTTGAAAGCTCTAATCTCGTATCGCTTCGGAAACACCGCTGGTGGTAGCTGGTAATATATAAAAATATTCGCGCTCGTTCTAACCACTGATCTAAGTTTTTATAAAAAAACTATTTATATTTGTAGTCCCATATAAGGACTTCAAGTGTTTATTCCTTGACCAAATTAAAAGCTAAAGTTCTTAAACAAGGCCAACCGGCGAGCTTGTATATAGAGAGTGATGAGTGTGAATAAAGCAAAGAAAGTGTGCCGAGATCGTAGCAGACGGAAGATTTTTGGTCTCTGCCTATCCCTACGGGAAACAGGCGTGATCATATTTATACATACATACATATTTTTCACGCCTATCTCCCGTAGGGGTTGGCAGAGACCACAGGTCTCTATCCGCTACGATCCCGGCACACCATCCCTATTCCTCCACACTCATCCATCTTTTCTCCATCCTTTCACATTCATCGCAGCGAAATGGCTCTTCGTTTGTCGCCTCTCGCCCTCGTGGGAATCAGGACGTGACGGGTGGTGAACCACGACGCCGTCATTTTTTAACAAATTAGGTTTATTAAAATTCGTAGTGAAATTAAAATTCATAATCGAAATCGAATTCACGTGTCTTAATTCGGAACTTCTAAACTTTGCCATTGCACCACTTGATTCGTAGTTTTATATCGAAATAACCATATAAACGAGCAATGTATGCGTACGAAAGTGGTTTTTGTTTGTTTTATAAAGCTGCAATGAACACGGATCGCGTTTAGCGTCTCGGATAGCTTTCACGCACTATTTCAAAACAAAGCAAGTTGTTATTTCGGTCTGTATTGGCATTGCCGGGTAATTATAGGCCGGTGTCAGTCACTGAACGTGGAGACAAAAAGCTATGGAAAGTGCGCCAAATATGAACCACCATACGGATTTTCTCGAAAAAAAAGAACTCAAAATTTTAAAGAGTGATCAATGTTATTTATTTTAAACTATTCCTTATTGTTTTATTATAATATTTGGTATGTGGACAGTTAGAACAACTTCAAAAGACACGATACACGCATTTATTTCATATCATTTAAGTTATACGTCTTAATCGAACTATATCGTATAATACACCACCACAATTAAACAATATAACTGATAATAATATAAGATTATGAAAATGAAATAAAAACACAACGTCACTGATGTAAGTTGGCGGGAAAAGTCGTTATTTTATTTATTATTTTACTACTCACTCAACCATAGATAATTTTTTTTTCTGCACTCCTCCCGGCTGCCTGTGGCTCTGCACACCTGAGCCGGGCTTTTTGCCAGAGGCGGTTTTACATACACTGCTCCCTAATGACCAATTATACGCTATTATCCCTCTGCCGAATATTGTTTATATGTTTTTTGTAATGAAACTGATATACTTAGTAAGTTTGGAAGTGTGGCTTGCCATTTTAAGATGCATAAACGTCGAGCTGATTTATGCATCTCAATATATATATATATATATATATATATATATATATATATATATATATATATATATATATATATATATATATATATATATATATATTTAAGCGATTATACTTAGAGTATTCCATTTGCAATGATTAATAGATTCAGGCATTATTTTGCGGTAATCCATTACTATGTGGACAGTTAGAATTTTTACTTAGCTACGATCCGCGACAAACAAACAAAAATGGAAAATTAATAATGTGTGTTTTTCTGCTTGATGAAGTGGATTTACAGGGAACTAAATCTTACCCAAAAACGGTCGTCAGCAACTCTCCACCTAGTGTTGTGGATAGTGGTTGTTAGGTGAAGAGTAGATTAAGATTTAGTTTAAGTTCTCCGTAAATTCACTCTCCACACACACATTATTTATTTTCTTTTTTTGTTTGTTTGTCGCGAATCTTAGCTAAGTAAAAGTTCTAACTGTCCACATATTACATATGCGCCAAAAATAGTCAGATGATTTCAAATCGATTTACTTTTTTTTTATATTTCATAGTAACCTACGTTTATGGTGGGTCATTAAATCACAATCCTCCGATGGTTGAGTGAAACAACATTCCGCGAGCGTTTATGTAGATAGGATGATTGAACTATGATGATTATTGGAAAGCAAAAAGCGCGCCATATGAAGCGACCGTGGACCGTGTGTAGAAGCGGCCCGATTACGAGACACGAACGCAGTGTAGGTGTGAAACGTATCAGTGATCGTCCAAAGAACTGCTTGATCGTGATAAAAAATGTCGGTAAAACAGGGCTGTATATTCAACTGGTGTTCTGTATAATGTAAAAAACTGTTTGATTGTGATGAAAAATGTCGGTAAAACAGGACTGTATATTCAACTGGTGTTCTGTATATTCAAAAAAAGCTGCTTAATTGTGATGAAAAATGTCGCTAAAATAGGGCTGTATATTCAACTGGTGTTCTGTATAATGTAAAAAACTGCTTGATTGTGATGAAAAATGTCGGTAAAACAGGGCTGTATATTCAACTGGTGTTCTGTATATTCAAAAAAGCTGCTTGATTGTGATGAAAAATGTCGGTAAAACAGGGCTGTATATTCAACTGGTGTTCTGTATAATCCAAAAAAGCTGCTTGATTGTGATGAAAAATGTCGGTAAAACAGGGTTGTATACTCAACTGGTGTTCTGTATAATTCAAATAAACTGCTTGATTGTGATGAAAAATGTCGGGAAACAGGGCTGTATATTCAACTGGTGTTCTATATAATCCAAAAAACTGCTTGATTGGGATGAAAAATGACGATAAAACAGGGCTGTATATTCAACTGGTGTTCTGTATAATCCAAAAAAACTGCTTGATTGTGATGAAAAATGTCGGTAAAACAGGGTTGTATACTCATCTGGTGTTCTGTATAATGTAAAAAACTGCTTGATTGTGATGAAAAATGTCGGTAAAACAGGGTTGTATACTCATCTGGTGTTCTGTATAATGTAAAAAACTGCTTGATTGTGATGAAAAATGTCGGTAAAACAGGGCTGTATATTCAACTGGTGTTCTGTATAATCCAAAGAACTGCGTGATTGTGATGAAAAATGTCGGGAAACAGGGCTGTATTTTCAACTGGTGTAAAAAGATACAAAGAAGAAGACACCTGTGATGTTTCTCTCTACGTTTTTTCTCCATCTAAAGGAGACTCATTACGAAAAAGAGTTAAAAGCTAGATTGTTAGCAGATTGACGTTTCACAAATGAAATGTAATTTCTTATGTCAAAAAATAAAGAATTTTAATTGGAATTGAAAACTCTAGTTATTGATGTAACCTCATAGAAATAAGTTTATAGGTGTGAGATCCGGCAACCCGGGTAGCCGGTAAATAACGCCGAAACGGCTTACTAATTTGTTAGGGAAGAAATCACGAAGGGAGCCACAGTCTCACCAACGTGATAGAGCCACGCTGCAGACGAATACTTTGTCAAGAACGGCATATTATTTGTCTGTATTATGAATGGGCCGACACGCCAGGGTAAGTAACACACTCCTGCAGAAAACTGGCGTCTGAGTGGTAGCTTAGCTACCGCGCTTCGTACGGTGAGCGGTCTGAGTTCCGGAGGAGGAAATTATAATAACTAAAATTTATTTTAGTTATAATAATTTTTCTTTAATAATTATAATTCATTCGCATTCTTGTTCTGATAAATAATATCTTATATGAGCGAATTTATTTCAAATATATAAAAACAAAATAAATTGAAAAAATCTATAGTTACATCAAGTATCATCCACTACAAGTTTTAAAAAATGTATTTGAACTTGAATGGATGAATAAAAATTATTTTATTAACGATTGAATATTTGAACAAGATATATAAATATATGCAAGACTAGCTTTTGCCCGCGGCTTCGCTCGTGTGGAATTTGGTCTGCCACATTAAGTTTCGTGAGAGATCATTTTAAATAAATATATTTTTTTTACTTTATTTATGGTTCACAATTTTGGTCATATTGGCTTCCACATAAAAGGTAGATATATGCTGTCGCGGACTTTTATTTAGAACTATTCAAGACAAACAATCTTACGGTACATCATCTTTGTGTAACTCCAATGGTTTAGGCAGCGTACGCCAAGATAGCTCTCAGAGGCCAGATTTTTTTCGACTTAATTGACATGTATCGTTATATTACGACCAAAATTATATAAAATCATTACAAATTGTAGCATATATGTTATTCGGATGTATAACCTATATTACTGTAAAGTTTCATCCAAATCCATCCAGTAGTTTTTTCGTGAAAGAGTAACAAACATACATCCATACTCACAAACTTTCGCATTTATAATATTAGTAGGATATATAAATAAGCATAGCAGTTCAATGTCAGCGCTCAAGATGTGTGCCGACATGAATACGCGTCGCAAAAGGCAGCTGCGACCGCTGCCGAGATGGTCATGTCGGGCGTCGGTATGTAATTGTGCACCAAACGGGCCGGGGGCAGTTTTTGCGGCGCGCGGACTTGGATCTCCGCAGAGTAGACTGCTCGCTCAGTTTTTGCCGTAATCAAATAAATGTGAGGCGCGACTGTAATTAATTTGGCGGTGAATATTTACAGTGCTGTCTGCTACAGTGTTGCTCAAGGTAAAATTACCTTGTATATATATATGCAAATATATATATATATATATATATATATATATATATATATATATATATATATATATATATATATATATATATATATATATATATATATATATATATATATATATATATATATATATATATATATATATATATATATATATAGACGACCAATTGGCTCAGTGGCGCCCTCCGCCCACGGAGTCAATGGTCGCGGGCTCGATTCCCGCATCGGAATCAATATATATATATGGATTTATAAATATTTATTCCGAGTCTGGTAACCCCCCCAATCCGCATTTCCTTTTCTGCCCTTTCCTTACGCTTCCTCTCCGCCAATCCATGGTCTGCCGTGCCAATGGATGCGTGGCTAGGGGCGAGCCTAGTCGAAAGCGTGCCGACCGTCCTGGGATCGGGCTCCCCGGATACTATGGTGCCTTACCTCAGCATGCAGGGCTCTGCTGGGGCTGACCTCTATCCTCCCTTGCGGCTCGTGGGATTCACTTAGACGAATTTCATATACCTAATTCGTTGAAAAATGAAGGCGACGTGGTTCGCCACCCGTCACGTCCTGATTCTCACGAGGGCGAAAAGCGATTAATGGAGAGCCATTTCGCTGCAATGAATGGTGGCGGATGGAGCTCTGTGGTCTCTGCCAACCCCTGCGGGGGATAGGCGTGAATATATATATATATATATATATATATTACTTTATCGTTTTTATAGGCTATGTATGTGAAGCTCTTCGGATGGATTGATGATATGCATAAGGCGGCTGGCAGAAACTGGCTAAGTGAAATCAAAAAATTAACTTATTAACCAACTTATGACACTATGAATGTCACTAGGTGGTATTGATTGCTTTTCGTCAGTTGACACACCTGATATTTTGTCTTCCTATCCCAAAATAAACGCCTGTCTCCTGTAGCGGTAGGCAGAGACCACAGAACTCCACCGGCTACGATCCCGGTACACTTTCGTTGTTTCCTCCACATTCATCTATCTTTTCAGCCATGCTTTCTTCACACATTCATCGTAGCGAATCGGCTCTCCGTTTGTCGCTTCTCACCCTCGTGGGAATTAAGGCGTGACGGGTGGCGAACCACGCCACCGTCATTTTTAACAAATTAGGTATATTAAAATTCGTCATGGTCAGGAGGCTATGCAAATATGCTTCCAGTACTGGTCAGGTCAATATAAGTATATGCTTTCCATTTATAATTTTAAATATAACATGGTTCTCTGTGTATTGCTCTGTAACTAGCTGCTCTGTACATTTGATAGTCTATGCCCATACACAGATAATGTGTGCGATTAGTTGCTCTCGACTGTAAGTTTTTGTGGCGACCAATTTGTCGTCTAGCGCGCACCTGAGTCACATGGCAACTACCTCATTACATGCCCACTCAATCCCACGTCTATATCTCAGATATAATCGTCGTTCCATTTCAATTTCAATACGTTGTCTTTGGAGGAATTTGATCAGTAGCTTTTATTGTACAAACATAATTGCGCTACACATTTTTACATCTATATCTCAATAAAATTGACTTAGTAAAGTCTATTAGAAATCTTAGAAGTGGATCGGGCACACTCTCCTATGGCTCCTATCATATGGTGGCGCACAGAAAATCAAAGTTAGAAACGAAAAGAAGACCTGTTGATCTAATATTGTTAGAGATAGAACACTATAAGTTCGCGTCATCATCTCCGACTTGTGTCGCGTATTTATTTTCGAGTTCTTTCGTATGCGTATTATTTTCAACAATATATCCTTCACTGACGACCGATTGGCTCAGTGGCGGGGCCCTCCGCCCGCGGAGTCAATGGTCGAATGGCCAATCCGCATTTCCTTTCCTGCCCCTTCCTTTCTTCTCTGTCCTTCTCTTCCTCTCCGCCAATCCACGGTCTGCCGTGCCAATGGATGCGTGGCTAGGGGCGAGCCTAGTCGCAAGCGTGCCGATCGTCCCGGGATCGGGCTCCACCGGGTACTATGGTGCCTTACCTCAGCATGCAGGGCTCTGCTGGCGCTGACCTCCATCCTCCCTTGCGGCTCGTGGGATTCACTAAGACGAATTTAACATACCTAATTTGTCGAAAATGACGGCGACGTGTTTCGCCACCCGTCACGTCCTGATTCTCACGAGGGCGAGAAGCGAGCAATGACGAGCCGTTTCGTTGCGATGAATGGCAGCGGATGGAGCTCTGTGGTATCTGCCAACCCCTGCGGGGGATAGGCGTGAATATATAAAAAAATATATATCCTTCGTACATCACTCATTTATAATAGTATTACTCATTTGTACTCGGTAGGGTGATATGTTCATTCTTCTCACGTTCATCATCTTTATTTTTTCTAACTTATAAGTAATTACGATCCTCCTTTCCTTTCTAATTTAAATAAAATAACATACGTAGTTACTTATAAGTTAGAATGGAAAAGAAGAACCGTTGATGTGGTATTGTTAGAAGTTGGTGGTAAGTTGATTGTGATCTCCAGTAACTTATTTGTGAAATCACCATGAATGTCACGAATAAAACAGCGAATTTGTCAAGAAATGGAAGTCCCTACCGAATCGCTGGGTGAAGTCTGGTGATAGCGATCTTCTGACATTAATGATCAACCAGACTTAATGACAAACCATTTTCTTTACAGCGAGTTGTGCGGTTGTTTATCTTCAAATAATATTCAATCAATCAAGTATCAAGTGGTTTGGGTAATGTATTATGTAGAATTTAGATGTCTAATCATATACACAAAATATATTTACAGGAGTTTTCAGTTCCGTGTACAATAAAAATGCATTTTTAAAATGTTACAAAAGCACTCGGCGAGTAAAAGTATTCATAAAGTGTGTTGTTATTTGAATGTTAACATTGTGACCGGCTGTTCAATCGCCAAGTCTCCACATTGTTACCAAATGCGAAGGAGTTCATGCCAAGTAACAATTTAGGTCGCCGGGAGCACTCGACATCCCTGGGAGAGTTTGCACGTAGAAATTTTACAGTGCATTTATTTTGTGTAAACACAAAATACAGCGACACGGGATCTTCTTCAAGGAATAAAATTTGTAACAATTTGCTATATATATATATATATATATATATATATATATATATATATATATATATATATATATATATATATATATATATATATATATATATATATATATATATATATATAAATTCATCAAATTTTATTATCTATGTATATATATTTATAAAGTAATGGTAGAATCCGTAATATTAAGATAAGATCAATACATATTAAGATCGTCTTTTATTTCAAAATATTTAAAACAGATTATATTATATAGATTTATAAGTTTGTCAAGTATTATGATTTATGTTAATTATAGATTAAAAAAATTATTAAATTATTTAGTTGACATAGATCTGGGCCCACCAAAAACCAATAGGATTTAATGAGCTCGTATGTATTATTATATTACATTATACTTTTGACCATTAAAAAAAATGTGGACAGTCAAAAGTTTTACTTAGCTAAGATCGGCGACAAGCAAACAGAAAACTAATAATGTGTCTTTTCCTGTTGGATGAAATGGATTTATTTGGAACTTAAACCAAAAACTTACTGCTGTATAAGATACTAAACTGTGTTATATAAGATATATAGCAGGATATATTATAAAAGTAGTAATTGACTTTTTTTATTATATATTATTTGTTTTTTATTTATATGTATAAAACTAATTCTGCCAACATTCGGACACCCTGTACAACGGCCACGTTAAGAACAATGCAGGCTTACAGTTTCGCAATGTAGGTGTAACTATTTCGCGGCGGTATTACGTCAGCCTTTGACAAAGACGTCGCAGACTGCGCGCCAGCCACAATGGCTGTAATGGGTTCTAATGTCGCTCATTACGTGAACGCCTCGCCGAGACAATGAGAGGCTGAGGTTGGCATCCCCGTTCAACATTGTGCCGAGGCTTAACTCGTGCCATATGTGATGCCAAGCTGGTGTCATTTCAATTATAAAATAAGTATTCATATAAAATATATACAAATAAATAAATACAGCCTGTATAATGCTTTACAATTTTTTAACTCTGGATATAAATAGAATTGCTCTTTCATTGCAAACTTATATAGGGTGTCCATATGAAAATTATTATATATATAAATAATTTTTTATGGGATAGGAAGGCAAACGAGCAGGCGTGTCACCTGATTAAAAGCAATTAACACCACCTATAGACATCATCTGTATTCATATAAACAACATGCATGTGTCAATACAGTAGTTTCTATGACAGATACTTCGAAATACAATATTATATTTTTAATTTTTTAATGATTTCTATTCTTGTATGACGTCCTTGTTATTTATCCCTTTGACGTATAAATAAAATAGAAAAATAATGTACATAAATACATATACATGTAAATGTATAATAAAAATTTTAAAATATGCTGTCTGGTGTTCGTTCGGGACAGTTCTGAACGTCTCAGAAACGTTGAAACTCTACAATTCCACATTAAATCCGACGTCTCCCAGACGTCGTTGTGTGTCAAATTGGCGCAGTAGTGGGGCTGCAACATAAAGAGTTCAAGGAAACTCCAAAAAAGGCAGATGGGGCGTATATATTATTTTATTTTTTCTTTGAGCTTTTTTATACAAATTTTTTATAGCCCATATATTATGGGTTGCAAAAAAAAAATTGTGAAGAAACTATACCGAATTTTAATGTAATTCGTGCATAGGGTGGCAGAGACTTATTACAGAGGCAATAAACTTTTATGACAACATAATTAATTGAGTTACTTAATTGAGAGTAAACATAACTATATACAGCGACTTGACTTGTCCACACGTCGCGCTAAGTTGATTGAGTAGGTCGAGTGAAACTTAAGTGTACATGACTTGAGTCACATTTTCTCACTCGCGTACGAGTTTTATAAATTCACTTGAGTCACTCGCTAATTTAATTAATCGAGTTACGTCATTTATTTATGATGAGTCCTATAATTTGTAAAACGAATCAAATTGATTTTTTGTTGAGTTAAACTAACCAATTTTATTAATAGAGTCAGGCGTTACTTTGCACTACCACTACTACTTTTCCACCTTGAAAAGACTATTCGTTTGTCTTCCGTCAAGTCTACTGAAGATGCCTCGTGTTGGGGCGAAACACGTGTCGTTTACAAGATGGAAAAGTGATAATGTGTGTTTGGTGTTGTGTATAGTGGTTGGTGGGTGGAGAATTGATAACCGATTTTCGGTAAGTTTTTGGTTTAAGTTCTAAATAAATCCACTTCATCCAGCAGGAAAACACACATTATTAATTTTCTGTTATTGTTTGCTTTTCGCGGATCTTAGCTAAGTAAAACTTTTGACTGTCTAACTAACTAATTTTGTTGACGCAGCGACCCAAAACGGATCTTGGCCTCCGAACAAAACTTACGTCACCGTACCCTGTCCTGCGCCATTTACTGCCACTTGCAGATTTGAAGGTTGCGCGAGTCATCCTCCACCATGTCTCTCCAGCGGTGTGTGGGACGCCCCACAGGACGTCGTCCTGTTGAGTTTGTTGAGTTAATCTGTAAATTTTGTAAATTGGTAATATTTGTACGCGAGTTAGAAAAAATGACTCGAGTCATACGTACTTGAGTTTCTCTCGCACTATATACTGAATTAAATTCACTTGATTGACTGGATAAAAAAACAAATGGAGTCGCATCATTTATTTACAACAGTACTAGTTTTTGTCCGCGGCTTCGTTCGCGTGGAATTTGGTCTGCCACATTAACTTGCGTGACAGATAATTTTAAATAAATATATATTTTTTTTACTTAATAGTAAAATTATATTACCATCAAAATTACACAAAATCATTACAAATTGCAGCCTATATATTATTCGGATGTATAACCTATATCACTGTAAAGTTTCATCCAAATTCGTCCAGTAGTTTTTTCGTGAAAGAGTAACAAACATACATCCATACTCACAAACTTTCGCATTTATAATATTAGTAGGAGTACATATGCCTGTAATTTTCTTCAAAGAACCGCCTGTAATATATCTTTGATACAATCTAACGAATTGCGCGTTTCTACCGTGTATTACCTTAATTAGGGCGTTTGCGTTTTATGTCTGTGCCGTGGCGACCGTTTCGATAAACCTGGCGATTGCTTGAATTTATAGAAATTCCCGAACGACAGCTAGTTGACTGTTTAACAAGCAATGAAACCGGTATATAAAGCAATTAATAAATGAAAACATTTCCGGTGTGATTTCCGGTATAGTATAGCCCTCCCCCAAATGGACAATATTCGCGGAAGTTTCGAGACAAACACACCGTACTGAAATGTAAATTGTAAGCAGTATTGATATTGTCACGTATTGTTTTTATTCTTATGTATATCAGGCTTGATTATAGATTGTAGGTTTATATGTGGGGTCGATCACAAGTTCGCTGCACTGCATCTCCGTGAGGGTCGGGCGGTGGCGGAAAGTCAGTTTCTCTCCTCAATGAGTGGAGGTTTTGACTGAGCCATCGCCCATTTCCATTTGTATGTACCGTTGATTATATAATAATTTAATGTGTGTTCTTGGAGAGGAAAATAAATGAATCTAGCTATCTATCTATAAGTTATAAATGAATCTATCTATCTATAAGTAATCTTTATGGACTTATTAATGGAGTCAGGCGTTACTTTGCGGAAATCCATCACTATATGGACAGTCAAAAGTTTTACTTAGCTAAAATCCGCGACAAGCAAAACAATAACAGAAAATTAATAATGTGTGTTTTTCCGTTGGGTTAAGTGGATTTATTTGGAACTTAAACCAAAAACTTACCGAAAACCACCCACCAACCACTACACACAACACCAAACACACATTATCACTTTTCCATCTTGTAAACGACGCGTGTTTCGCCCCAACACGAGGCATTTTCAGGTATAGTAGACTCTACGGAAGACTTTTCGGTTGTCTTCCGTAGAGTCTACTATACCTGAAGATGCCTCGTGTTGGGGCGAAACACCTGTCGTTTACAAGATGGAAAAGTGATAATGTGTGTTTGGTGTTGTGTGGAGAATTGGTGGCCGATTTTCGGTAAATTTTTAGTTTAAGTTCCAAATAAATCCACTTAATCCAGCGGAAAAACACACATTATTAATTTTCTGTTATTGTTTTGCTTGTCGCGGATCTTAGCTAAGTAAAACTTTTGACTGTCCATATCTTTATGGACACCTGAAATACCAAGGTTAATATTTTGTTTATGGAAGTCTATTATACTACAGGAAGAACTAGCGTAGCGTAGAGAGTCACCTGATGGTAAATAAGCGCCGTGACCTATCAACAACTGCAGTGTTCTGGACAATATAGATGCGTTGCCTACATTAGTGTAAGGATATAATAATGGGTGGATAAAGGAAGTAATCTGAGAGGTAGAATAAATAAAAGAATAAGGATGTTATGGAACAGGAAGAAGGTACATTACTTCCTTCTTCCTTTTTTATGATTTCAGTCCCGGGAGATAGCGAAAGAAGGATATAGTTGGATAGGGAGGAGAAATAAACGATTAAGAAAACTATTTTGGATCCATCTACTAGAATGTCTATTTGATATTGTTGTATTTAATAGGATAGTATGTTCTATTTATGATTATTCATGGAGTCAGGTGTTACATACATACATACATATCGTCACGCCCGTCTCCCGTAAGGGTAGGCAGAGACCACAGATCTCCATCTGCTACGATCTCGGCATACTTCCCTTGCTTCCTCCACACTCATTATTCTCCTCATGCAAGCCCGCCGGTTGAGGGTACTCTTGACCTGGCCTTTCTTAAAAAGTTCAGCAATCTGGTCAAGGTACGTTTTTCGTGGTCTTCCTCTTCCGGCCCTTCCATCCACATTCGCAAGGTAAATTTCTTTTGTCAGTCGTCTTTCATCCATCCTCTCTATATGTCCAAACCATCTAAGCATCCCTTTTTCTACTTTTGTCACAACACCTTCTTTTACTCCACATCGCTCTCTTATATCTTTATTTCTTATTCTATCATTCAGGGTTACACCACACATACTTCTTAATGCTCTCATTTCCACCGCATTCAGTCTGCTTTCATGCTTCTTCTGCCAAACCCAACTTTCACTACCGTATATAAGCGTCGGAACAAGCACCCCCTGATGAACCACCAGTCGGGCCGTTTTTGACACATTCTGACTTTTCATAAAGGAGTGCAGGGCTCCGTTAACCTGATTACCAACTTTCACTCGTCTTTCAATGTCTCCTTCACATTTTCCATCTCTTGTAAACAGTGACCCCAAATATATAAACTCATTCACTTGCTCAACTTTTTCTCCTGCAATCAGCACCTCACACTGCGTCGAAGTGTCCTCCCTTTCAAAAACCATCACTTTCGTCTTGCTAACATTCATCTTCATTCCTTTCCTTTCTAACGCTCCATGCATTATGTTCATCATCTCCTGCAACTCTTTTTCCGACGAAGCTAGCAGCACCTGATCGTCAGCATATAAGAGGCATTTGATGAGTACTCCATTCATTCTTAAGCCACACTGACTCTCTTTCAGGTCAGTCAGGTGTTACTTTGCCGAAATCCATCGCTATGCGGACAGTCAAAAGTTTTACTTAGCTAAGATCCGCGACAAGCAAAACAATAACAGAAAATTAATAATGTGCGTTTTCCTGCTGGATGAAGTGGATTTATTTGGAACTTAAACCAAAAACTTACCGAAAATCGGCCATCAACTCTCCACCCACCAACCACTATACACAACACCAAACACACACCACCACTTTTCCACCGTGTAAGCGACACGTGTTTCGCCCCAACACGAGGCATCTTCAGGTATAGTAGACTCAGGTATACTATACCTGAAGATGCCTCGTGTTCTAAAATAAATCCACTTCATCCAGCAGGAAAACACACATTATTAATTTTTTGTTATTGTTTTGCTTGTCGCGGATCTTAGTTAAGTAAAACTTTTGACTGTCCCTATGTTTTATTTATATAATATAATAGGACATATAAGGAAGCAAGAATATGTCATACATGTTTGCTTATCTTAAACACATACGTATATACAAATGATTTCGTGGCATAGTACAGATCCCTATAAATGCGGCGCGTCAGTTAGGGGGTAAACATGAATTAGAGGTGCAGTCTCGGTGGAGTGCTTCGCGTTCTTTCGCATCCCAACAGTTGAATAAAGGCCCTCATAGGGGCCGGGGAGGCCGGAGAGGGGGGGGGAGACAGATAACGCTAATGGGGGACATTTGTTGCTACCCACTTAATTAATTGTGCAGGACTGGTTACTCCTTTTGTGTAATAATTAAAAATAACGAAAGAAAGAAGGAGCGCATGCGCGCTCGCGCACTAGCTTTTGCAGAGTGACGTAACTCGACGGTTTTAGTATACCGGGTACAATGCGCTTGTTTACCATTTTTCTGTTCCTACTATTAGTAATATAGGGAGGGGAGTAAGGGGAGAATGGTAATAACGTCTTAACTGCCTCAAGTCAATCGAGGCTCTGGCTGCCGAGCAATGGCGGTATAACCATTCACCCAACCGGTCGGAAGAGGCTTCAGCTGGTCTTGGGGTCTAAATAACTCCAAAAAAAATGTCCGGTGCATAAGGCAACGGGAAACCACTGCACTAAATTCCCAAGAAAATCACCATTAAAATCACGAAGAAAACAACGAGTTTGACATGAAATTAAAGAGCCTAACGAACCGTTGGGTGAAGTCTGGTTGCGATCTTCAGACATGAAGGATCGACCGGAGAGAGAGACTATTAGAACACTCTCCCTATATATGTATATTTATTTATATTTTGTTCAAATTTTCAATCGTTAATAAAATACTTTTTATTCATCCACTTAAGTACAAATATATTGTTTTATACTCGTAGTGATGACACTTGATGTTATTACACTTTTTTCAAATATTAGATAGATAGATAGTTATATTTTTTATTGTACACCAAAAACTAAGTTATAAAATTATTGATTGTTATATTTATATAAAAATGGCGGTCTTATCGCTAATAACGATTTCTTTCAGACAACCGTGGGATGGACACAGTGTTCAAAAGATAATTTGTAGTAGGTTGGTGATACATTATCGTCAGAATGAACGAAAACATTTATAAATAAACAAAGTTAATAGCCCTAAACAAATATAAATATGAGTTAACCGTGAATAATAAACAAATTAATAAAAAGATACATACGGATAAAGATAGATAGTGATATTTGACAAGCTTATGAAAATCTTTCTAGGAAGGAAATAATCTAGGAAGGACTTTTCCCGCCAACTGACATCAGTGACGTTGTGTTTTTGTTTAATTTTTATAATCTTATTTTATTAATAGTTATATTGTTTAATTGGGTGTATTATACAATATAGTTCGATTAAGGCGTATAAGTGAAGTGATATGAAATAAATGCGTGTGTCGTGACTTTTTAAGTTGACTGAAAAAGTTCATAAGTTTTGGTAGAATAGCCACCATTTTATCAAGACATTTTAACAAGACGTGATAAGCTAGTTATATTTCAAGTGATTTGATGTTATCTTATTTTATTTAATATTGGCATAATAGATATAACTAATTGCTATTAATGATATATTTATACTTATAATAAATTTTAAATTGGTAATATAAATCAAACAGTATTTAATTAGTAATTTTATTTTATGAATGGGGAAATCGTAATAAATAAAGTTGAAGATTATTTTTAGTATATTACAATTATATCTTTTTTAACAGTCGTGATCGATCAGTTGGGACCTACCCCTGGTATTGTGATACAAAATATTAAATTTCAATTCTTTGTCGTCCATCTTAAAAAAGCGCAGCGAAATTCCTAAGCACGCTTACGCCTATTCAAGCTTTGCGAAAAAAAAAGCTTCCGCGCTAACTTAAACGTCAATATTGAACATATCAATTCCCGTTTTCCCATAGAGGATAAAATAAAAACTTTCACTAAAACAGGCGGCCAGTGTTTGGCGTAAGCTCGCCGTAAGCTCCCGCCCCGCGAGAGAAGCCAGTCTGCCGCCGGCCTCCAACCGGTGTACACGTGTTTGGTTATCGCCGTCCGCGTCCCCGCGAGTGTGTGTTAAGTGAGTGAGAATGACCGTCCGCGCCGTGGCTCTCCTCGCCACCGCGGCCCTGGCGCTAGCCGCCACCCCCCCCGACCCCTGTTACGAGGACGAACGGCCGCGGAGGTGCATACCCGACTTCGTCAACGCCGCCTTCGGGGCCCCAGTCGCAGCCTCCTCGACCTGCGGCCGCCGCGGCCCCGAAAGCCTCTGCGACCCCCCCGGCGATCAACCAGTGGACAACGCGTGCCGCATTTGCGATTCGGCTCGATCGGACCGCCGTCATCCACCGACCCATCTTACGGATTTGAACAACCCCCACGACGTGACTTGCTGGCGATCCGCCCCCCTACCTCCCGCCTCGTACGACTCCCCTCCCGACAACGTTTCCCTCACCCTGTCCCTGGGCAAGAAGTACGAGTTGACGTACGTGAGTCTACAGTTCTGCCCGAAGGCCGCACGTCCAGATTCCGTCGCCATATACAAGAGCGCCGATTACGGCGTCACTTGGCAGCCGTTTCAGTTCTACTCCAGCCAATGCCGAAGGGTGTACGGTAGACCAAACAAGGCGACGGTGACCGCTGCGAACGAGCAAGAAGCCAGATGCTCGGACTCTCATAGGCTGACCGGTGAGAATTCCGCCGGAGCTAGACTAGCCTTTAGCACTTTAGAGGGTCGACCTAGCGCTGCGAATTTCGACATATCACCCGTCCTCCAAGACTGGGTGACGGCGACCGACGTTAGGGTGGTGTTCAACCGTCTGCACATGGTTATAGAGGGGGACGAGGTGGATAACAAGAAGCAGGCGGCGCCTGGGACGCAGCATTACGCGGTCTCCGATTTCGCGGTTGGTGGTCGATGTAAATGCAATGGTCACGCGTCCAGATGCATTCCCACGAAGGCGGAGGAGGGTGCTTCTGGTGTTCAGCAGCTAGCCTGCGACTGCAAGCACAACACAGCAGGCAGGGACTGCGAACGATGCAAGCCGTTCCACTTCGACAGGCCCTGGGGTAGAGCGACTGCCCGTGACGCTAACGAATGCAAAGGTAGGATGTTCATACTAAAACTTATTTAGTTTGCTGCTGTCCTAATACCTCGAGTAGCAGTAGCTTACTTTTCTACTCTTTTGTTTCATTTTTAACTTTTTAATTATATTTTTTTATCTATTTTTTATGTGCTTCATTCCTAATTCCAAATTATATTAGAACTTTTCCCGTTAAGTTAGATCAATGACGTTGAATTTTTATTTTATTTTTATAATCTTATGTTATTATCAAATATATTGTTTAATACTGTTGATTTATTACTGCATACAGTTTGATTAAGGCGGAGTAGAGTGAAATGAAATAAGTGCTTGTACCGTGTTGGTTACATTTCAAGAAATAATTAAATAAAAATTTTCTTTGTTGACCTGAGTAGGAATTGACTATATTTTTATTATATATTATATAATATAATATAATATAATATTATGTTATATAATATTATATAATATTATATTATATTATATTATATTATATTATTATATATTATATTATATTATTATATATTATACACACGTATCGTGACGCCTGTTTTTTATTTGACACTGGCATAATATTTACAGCTAGTTGTCATCAAAGTAAATGAAAATATCTTGATCTTAAATTTGTCATCTATAAGTTTTGCTAAATAAATAAAATATAATAATTATAGTTCGTTTTATTTTTATTTCTCTCTCTTCTCGTTAAAGATATACGATAATGATCGCAAGCTTTAGCTATTAATGTTATTTCAATCATTTTATGATGTCGTAAATATATTTCTAAAAGATAGTCAGCTTATCGTTCAAGTTGCCTGTATCATATACTACGAGAGTCATTAAACACGGCTTGAAATTTTAATGACATTCAACATTTATGTGACATTGTAATGTCATTAATTACTTAATTAATATATAAAATTATTTATATTGATATATAATATATTTAGGAGTGGTAGAGCCACGCTGCAGACGAATAGTTTGTCAATAATAGCATAATATTTGTCTGTAGCATGAATGGGCCGGTTCGCCCGGGGAAGTACCACCCTCCCGGCGTCTGAGTGGTAGCTTAGCTACCGCGCTTCGTACGGTAAGCGGTTGAGTTCCGGAGGCCCAACTCCTTCCCCATCCCCTCCGCCTCCCTCTCCCGTAATGACACTTTCCTTAAAGGACGGCAACGCTTCCGCACTGCCCGTGGCGCTGCGGATGTCTATGGGCGTCGTTGATTGCTTTACATCAAGCGACATGCCTGCTCGTTTGCCTTCGTATCATATAAAAAAATATTTAAAATAATTTAATGACACAATGCCGAAGAGGTGAACGCACACCAATATTGAAGAAACTTGAATATATATATATATATATATATATATATATATATATATATATGTATATATATATATATATATATATATACACACACACAAAATTTTCAATGGTAATAAGTTCAGAGAGCTATCTCAGATGACCAAAATAATCTATATACATATCGGCGCAAAAAGCGTAAATGTAGTAAACTGCAAAATGAAACTTTTAAGATCACTATACACAAGTTATATATCCTCTTAACGCAGAAGAAACGGCGAAATAAATTCCGCAGGTATCCTCTTAATTTCATTTTATATGATATTCTTTGCAACACGTCAATAAAATGAAAAAAACTATCACGATTTAACTTTATAGTTTCGCACATAACTGTGAGAATGATCGGTTATGTTTATGTAACATTCAAGTTTCAAAGACAAATAAAATGATTACATGTGAATAAAAATAAATAAAAATAAAATAAAACTGTCTTTTAATTCCCTATATAGGATACAGATTCACAAATATACTTATTATCTAAAAACTAATTGATAGAATATTATGTTATTAATGGAGTCAGGCGTTACTTTGCGGAAAAATTAGGTATCACTTTTCGGTTGTCTCCCGTAGAGTCTACTATACCTGAAGATGCCTCGTGTTGGGGCGAAACACGTGTCGTTTACAAGATGGAAAAGTGATAATGTGTGTTTGGTGTTGTGTATAGTGGTTGGTGGATGGAGAATTGATGGCCGATTTTCGGTAAGTTTTTGGTTTAAGTTCCAAATAAATCCACTTAACCCAACGGAAGAACACACATTATTAATTTTCTGTTATTGTTTGGCTTGTCGCGGATCTTAGCTAAGTAAAACTTTTGACTGTCCATATAGAATATTATGTTACAATAGTCTAAAGGTAAAGAATATATTATATATGTTACAATAGTATAAATAATAGGGTTCAAAGGGCCCCTTTATTTAGGGTATAGGCCTCCTCCAATTTGTTCGAATTTTTCCTGTCCCTTGCAGTTGCAACCGTCCATAACTTCCCTGCTATTGCCTTGACGTTATCCATCCAACGTTCTTGTGGTCGGCCTTGTCTTCCTGTCCCAAGTGGGCCAGGCCATGTACAGATATGATTCGGAGGTGTTAACGCTGGTAGCCTATTGTCCCTATTAGCTCTATTGAATACTGGGCCTCCGCGGGCAAGTAAAATATATTTGGGTATCTGCGCAAATCGCAGATTCCATCGGCTCGACGCCGTGTCGGAGATACACATGTGTGTGTCGATTTTAATTTCGTCATGACGCTACGTTAAACGTGTAGGGGAGGATTGGACCGAAGTAACTATAGTCCCTATTGGTCCCCTAGGCCTTGGGATCTAGGGGGTGAGAACCGACCGGGTACGTGAGAGAATCTCGTGTAAGCGGCCGGTGTAGAAGTGTTTCCTACTCTTCTTACTCGGCTAGAGCCGGGGTGCGTGTGAGTGTTGGTGTCGTGGGTGGACAGGCCATGTAATGTAAGAAGAAATTAAATATAAATAAATATATAAAAAGGATCACTTGTAAACGTACTGTATATATTGGAAAAATGAAGTTCTTAACGCAGGACTTGAAAACTCTTTCGTGAGCACAGATGAAGTCGCCATAATAAGGTAGTGGTGAACAAAAGTAATTTCAGAAGTACGAACGTCGGAAATGTAACTCGGTTCATTTTCGATCTAAGAATCAATAGCGAGCAAATTACCATGAGCTAGGGATGTCACAAAAATATCGACATATGTTTAAAAAAAATACAAAAATCTAACTTTAAGTATGCAAACAAGAACTTGTTGTTTTCTTTGCGGTGAATTTATTGCATGATTTAGTTGTTTTTAATTTTATTGTATTGTACGTGTATTTGTGTATGATTAGGACCAGGCAAACAAGCTTGCAGATCACCTGGAGGTGAGTGTCACCACATAGACACCCACAACACCGGAGGCGTCTGCTACTGCTATACGTTGCTGGTCTTTTGTGAACACATTGTGCACGCTTATACAAGAAAAAGTGTTGAACAAGCAAAGCGAGACTGGAAAAAGTATTTTATGAAAAATTATCCAAAAGTATAAAGTATATTATATATCCTTTCAATATAAAATATTAATATATATATGTGTATATTATATACATATTCTTATTTATATTTTTATTTATTTATATATTATTAGTATTTATTTGGTTTTATGTAGTATGTATTGCTATGTATATAATTATTATATTTTGTTGTTGTACACTTATTTCTATCCTCACAACTTATCTCATCTCCCTTTCACTCCTGGGTTTCCTGGAAGAAAACTCAATTTTGAGTTAAGCTCGGCTTTTGTACATCTTCTTTCCTTTTAATTCTTGCATGTCGTGTTTTATGTGTACAATAAAGTGTTAAATAAAATAAATAAATATATTTAGCTAAAATAAAATAGAATATGTTATTATAAAGTATGATTTATAATTCTATTTGTAACTTTGGATTACGTGCTCACGAAATCGATACTTCAATGTTAGAACTACAGCAATATCGATATTTTTTCGATTCGATATATCGATTATAGACCATCCTTACCACGGCACTGGAACCGTACGCGTGTATAAATAATGTTAATTATTCATTGCTATTTTCCTTTCACGTTAAACAATTAGCAGCACCCTTGACTTCCCACTCCAGCACAACCAATATTAGCTCGCCGTGTAAAATAGCTCGGGTAAAACTTGGCCATAATTTACAAACGGATTGCGTTACATTGCTCGACAACATTGTACGTGCGTACACAATAACATTTAACTTTAGATTAGTTAAATATTTATTCTGCCATCGATAAGAGTAGAAGTTGCTCGCTCCGTGGCATAGATTAAACAAGTAAAGAGACGCGGCATATATGTAGAATAGCTACTGAAGTGAAGGGCCATTATTAAAACCAACATTGATCTAGATTTATATATCGAAGGTACCGATGAAGATAATAGATAATATGAAGAAGGAAATGAAGATGTTTCCTTCTTCATCAGGATTTGATAATTTTTTATGTATTAATATTGTTGTTACTTTTTTGAAGGTACTTAACGAAAATAAAATTAATTATTATGTGTTGTTTTTTTATATTTTCCTATAAATAGGAAAATATAATTCTAAAAATATTTAATATTTTTTTATAGAAATTGAAAGATGTAAAGTATAAATATGTATAATAAAAAATAAATAAAAATAATATATCTATTTATATATTACACAGTATAAGTTTTTTTATAAATAAATAGGTATTCATGTTATTTGGTACGTACTTGATTTTTGGGGTATATTTATTAGTTGAATAACTAGACAAGTCATCGTAGAACAACTCGACATGTCATTTTTTCACGATAAATGTAATAATCCGTAAATATGTAAACGTTTTATATAATAAATCATATTTAGTTAAAAAAAAAACATAAATTTAGGATTTACAGATAAAGCTTAAAATTAAAAATGACGGACCTGAAAAGTATGCATTTTCGAATTGTTAATTTATCCACGACTGGTACGGATTTCTATTTATTCTTATCTTACATTTGCACACACACAAGAAAATTATTTGAAATGATAAAATTATTTATTTATTATAGGTTGTTCTCGTCCCTACATCCACGTGTTGTGTATGTCGATTAAGTATACTAAGGTATAATACGCGGGCAATTAAAACGCTTGCTAGTTGCATAATATTTTATTATGCGTGCATTACCGCAGACATTGATACACCTTAAGACTACCACATACACAACAGTCACCGTATTATGTATGCAGTTGTGTTGTCGGTGGATCCAAAACCAACAACAACTACAACAAAGTAGGACATCCACGCCCCGCTCAACGAGTTTTTCCGCAGAAATATCTTTAAATAACATCAATAATACCGCTAAAGAAATCTAACATATAAATCAAGCTAACAACAAAAACGTTTACGGAGTGTGTTTCACATAGATGTAATAAATGTGTCCACTGTGGACAACTGGATCGACAAACCACTCAAACCGTTGAGAAATGTATCTACATACGACTGTGCCCGATGGTACTTAGAGGACTGTATAGTGAATATCGCTGAGTGAAATTTCGTCACGCCTAAATTTTTAGCTCCTGGTGTGACGTCACATATTTTTGCATAAACTTAGTTTAATTTCCCCATAAATCCACATCATCCAGTATAAAAAACACACATTATAAATTTTCTGCTTTTGTGTGCTTGTCGCGGATGTAATACCATAAAAATTATAAAACATTAATAATTTTTTTTATTTATATATTCACGCCTATCCCCCGCAGGCGTTGTCAGAGACCGCAGAGCTCCATCCACTACCATTCATCGCTGCGAAACGTGAGAATCAGGACGTGACGAGTGGTGAACCACGTCACTGTCATTTTCAACAAATTAGGTATATTAAATTCGTCTTAGTGAATCTCACGAGCCGCAAGAGAGGATGGAGGGAGGTCAGCCCAAGCAGAGCCCTGCATGCTGAGGTAAGACACCATAGTACCCGGGGGAGCCCGATCCCGGGACGGTCGGCTCGCTTGCGACTAGGCTCGCCTCTAGCCATGCATCCATTGGCACGGCAGACCGTGGATTGGCGGAGAGGAGAGGAAAGAATAGAGAAAAAAGGAAAGGGCAGGAAAGGAAATGCGGATTGGGGGGGGTTACCAGACTCAGAATAAATATATATAAATCCATATAAATATTTATTCCGATGCGGGAAACGAACCCGCGACTATTGACTCCGTAGGCGGAGGGCCGCGCCACTGAGCCAATCGATCGTCATATCATAAAATTTAACTAGAAAATTTTAATATTTACCGAAATCACAACCTTCCTGCAACGGACTTCAAATAATTAAGCCGGATCACTCGCGTAGTATACCGTTCATCCGACAACAGTCGAAACGCGGTCGGCATACAAATAAAAGTATTCTCGAAGATGTTTAGTAAATAAGATAATAAGAAGCAAGATTTATCGCTACGCCGCCGCATACTTTCACCATAGAAAAACAAAAGAAAATACTATCTAGTGAGAGAACTGATAACAAGAATGTTAGACGCCATAGAGTAGAGAATACAGACATGCCTTCTCCGTAAATAAATACTTTTCCCACCAATTTAGTTAAGTGGTGTTGTGTTTTTATTTCATATTCATTATCTCATTTTAGTATCAGTTATTTTGATTAATGGAGTCAGGCGTTACTTTGCGGAAATCCATTACTATGTGGACAGTTATAACTTTTATTTAGCTAAGATCCGCGACGAGCAAACAAAAACAGAAAATAATAATGTGTGTTTTTCTACTCGAAGATGTGAATTTGCGTCAGCAAATCTCCACCTCCCAACCACAATCCACAACATCAAACACACACTATCACTTTTCCACCTTGCAAACGCAAGTATTTCGCCTCAACACGAGGCATCATCAGGTATAGTGGACTCTACGGAAGATGATCGTTAAGACTTAACCGACTTGAACCGTCTTAAATACAATTCTTCCAGTAGAAAAACACACATTATTAGTTTTCTATTTTTGTTTGCCTGTTGCGGATCTTAGCTATGTAAAAGTTCTAACTGTCCACAAAGCAGTCTTAAACTTGAATAACTTTAAATCTATATATATGTATACAAATGCATAGATATTTTGTTAATCTCGCTAAAACTCAAAAATGGCTCGACCGATTTGAATATTTTATTTATTTTGATTCAGAGAAACATAAAAGAACATCTGGAAAATGAAAAATTCTGTTTCTTCCTTTTACTTGCGATCACTTTCAATAGATGGCGTTGGTGACGGATTTATTGTCAAATGGACGTGTGGTTATACAAAATTGTCGTTTCTTTTGTGCGATTTTGAAAGTATTGCGGATCTTAGCTAAGTAAAAGTTCCCTTAACTAAGTACAAACATACCAGGAGAAGATAAATACAGGGGAACATAAATTGTAGGTGAAACGAAGTTCACCGGGCTATCTAGTTTTTTTTTATGGGATAGGATGGCAAACGAGCAGGCGTTCACCTGATGGAAAGCAATCAACGTCGCTCATAGACTTCCGCAGCGCCATAGGCTGTGTTGAAGCGTTTCCGACCTTTAAGGACAGTGTCATTATGGCAGTGGGATCGGAAGGGGACGGGTTAGAGGGTGGGGGGGGTGTTAGGCCTCCGGAACTCGGCTGCTCACCGTACGAAGCGCGGTAGGTAAGCTACCACTCAGACGCCGGTTCTTTGCGTAAAAAAGCTGATAAGGTAAACCGGACAGTGTTTTTGCTGTTATCGCATTTAGGGTTGCACAGAACCTTGGCTATATATGGCTATAATGGCTTCTCCGGCCACAAACTCATCCGTCACGGTGACTCATCTAATGACAGCAATTTACAAGATTATTTGGCACAGCTATACTCAACTTATGGCCCGCCGGGCTTCTGTGGTTAGCCCGTCTGGTTTTACTTTATTTTAAATCATTTTGAGTTTCTCGCCCATAAAAAAATTGACGACCAATTGTCTCAGTGGCGGGGCCCTCCACCCGCGGAGTCAATGGTCGCGCTAATAAATATATGTATCGATTACAAATATTTATTCCGAGTCTGATAACCCCGCCAATCCGCATTGGACAAGCGTGGTGGGTTAACGTCCGTTCCTCCAGAAATGGCGGTCCGTGCTCAGCAGTGGGACATATATGGGCTGTGGTTGAAAAGAAAAAAATTGAGAGCCCGCTGTGTAAATAGGTTATACATAACACTACCGCATGTATAATATACAAAGAAACAAAACAAAAAGAAAATAATTTTCATCTAGCAAGTGTTATTAATGGAGTTATGCGTTACCTTGCGGAAATCCATCACTATATGGACAGTCAAAAGTTTTACTTAGCTAAGATCCGCGACAAGCAAAACAATAACAGAAAATTAATTAATAAATAAATAAGAGACACTTTTCGGTTGTCTTCCGTACATTCTACTATACCTGAGGATGCCTCGTGTTGGGGCGAAACACGTGTCATTTACAAGATGGAAAAGTGATAATGTGTGTTTGGTGTTGTATATAGTGGTTGGTGGGTGGAGAATTGATGGCCGATTTTCGGTAAGTTTTTGGTTTAAGTTCCAAATAAATCAATCCACTTAATCCAACAGAAAAAAACACACATTGTTAATTTTCTGTTATTGTTTTGCTTGTCGCGGATCTTAGCTAAGTAAAACTTTCGACTGTCCATATTTAACAAGTGTCATAAAATAGTTCTTGCTCAGCATATGCCAGGCGTTCTATTGGAGCACCCGGCGCTGGTTTTCAACAAGAACCAACGTGGCCGGATCGCGGACCACAGTGGCGACATTGATACGGACACACACACATACACATTTGAAATAGCATGTTGTTTGTCTTACTAGTACTAGCTTTCAACTGTTGTTTCCTATGTATTTATGTATATCTCATTTCTGGGCACGGGTCACCCTATTTCTGGATGAATAGACAATAACCCATTACGCACGTCCAAGGCGGATTGGCAAGCACCCAAACTTGGTATAAATACCTATAAACCATACATATATTGAATCTGTATATATTGACAACGAAAGTACCGCTTTTGAAGTAATGGGTTCAGATAGATAGCTCCCGCACTGAGTCAATTAGGCTGTTTGTTTTTTCGACTGTTGAATTTTCGAATCATAATGTTGAACCAATTTTTTTGAAGGCATTCTTTGAAATGGAAGGTCAGGAGTATCTTTGCCTAGCCGCTCGTCCGGTATGTATAGTATTGGTACACGGGTACGCGACCCCGGCCTACCGAGCTACTATCGTATCACTCCACGTCTTCCGTTGCGGTAGTATCATATCTCTATCACCCTGTCTAAATCCACATTTTCTTTCCCCTGCCTTTTCCTGTCTTCTCTATCCTTTTCCCTTCCTCTCCGCTAATCCACGGTCTGTCGTGCCAAAGGATGCGTGGCTAGAGACGAGCTAAGTCGCAAGCGTAACCGCTGTCCCGGGATCGCGCTTCCCCGGGTACTATAGTGTCTTATTATGCCTAGCATGCGGGGCTCTACTGGGGCTGACCTCCATCCTCCCTTGCGGCTCGTGGGATTCATTATGACAAATTTTAATATACCTAATTCGTTAAAAAATGACGGCGTCGTGGTTCGCCACCCGTCACGTCCCACGAGGGTGAGAGGCGACGAACGGAGAGCCGTTTCGCAACGATGAATGTGAGATGAAGGATGGATGAAAAGATGGATGAGTGTGAAGGAAGCAAGGAAGGTGTGTCGAGATCGCAGCGGATGGAGATCTGTGGGCTCTGCCTAACCCTACGGGGAGACAGGCGTGACTATATGTATGTATGTATGTTTTTTGAAATGAACATCAACATTTTCGCAATGATAAACATTTGAATAAAATTAAACAAGGATATAATGTGTTATGTAAACTTTTTAAGATTCGATTTGAACGAAGCAATGAAAAGAAACTTTATGACTTGATTAATGGAGTCAGGCGTTACTTTGCGGAAATAAGTGTTGTGTATGTATGGTGGTTGGTGGGTGGAGAGTTGCTGACGGCCGTTTTTCGGTAAGTTTTAGTTTAAGTTCCAAGTATTATCCACTTCATGCAGCAGGAAAGCATACATTATTAATTTTCTGTTATTGTTTGCTTGTCGCGGATCTTAGCTAAGTGAAGGTTTTGACTGTTCATGTACTTTCTGAGTTAGAAGCAAGACTTAGTTCTTTTATTTATATGTAAATAGGCGTAGAAAAGGATTCACATCAAGTAAAACACCCACTGCGTCTATTTCAACTTCGTCCAACCTACGTGCATTCGCATTGCGGCCCACACACGACTTTTGTCGAATTATTGGACATAAAAGTTGGCTTCTGAACCAAACAAGCTACTGTACCTTTGTACAAATAACAGGAAAAAAGTGAACCTTCAACCGTTGGAAAAATTAACGGATTTTTTTCTTTTCTTTTCTTTAATGGCAATAACTTATAACTATTATGCCAGTGTCAAGTAAAATACGATAAAATCAAATATCTTGAAATATAACCAGTCAGCTTATCACATTACGTCTCCATAAAACGGAGGCTACTCTATCAAAACATTATATGGACTTTTTCAGTCAACTTAAAAAGTCACGATACACACATTTATTTCATGTCACTTCACTTATACGTCTTAATCGAACTATATTGTATAATACACCACCACAATTAAACAATATAACTGATAATAATATAAGATTATGAAAATGAAATAAAAACACAACGTCACTGATGTAAGTTGGCGGATAACAGATTTTACTAAAGTTCCATTTTTAAAATTTGTTTTTGATTCGTTTAAGTTAATTTCGAACAAATTCAGTTCCATTTATAATTTTTTATCTCTAGTTATTGTTATAAGTGGCCAGCATTTTAAGGTTTACTATTTTAATTCTTAATAAAAATATATTTTTGTTATCTATTCTAAGTCCAGTTTTTTTTTAAATGTTTATGTCAATCGGATGGTTGACAGAGTCCCGCTCATTAGAATAATGATGTGGTGCATATATGTAAGATCGATGTTTGTCAAATCCAACCAAAACTTAACGTTAAAATTTTGTGAAGAAAAAAATGTTTCACAATGTCAATATCCTTGACAGTGTTTTTGTAGATTAAAAAGCTCTTCGTTTATGCAGTACATTTATACATATATGTACCTAATCACTCCTGCTTCCCGTAGGGGTAGGCAGAGACCACAGACCTCCATTTGCTACGATCTCAGTAAACTTTCTTCGCTTCATCCTCACTCAACACTCTCTTCATACATGCTCGCCGGTTAAGGATACTTTTGACCTGACCTTTCTTGAGAACTTATGCCGTACCAACAAAATCAACTTATTCCCTATGGTCTTGGTATTGACTATATTCTCTTTGGTCCTTCGTTCGTTCCTCGTTTCATGCTTCGTTTATTCTTTTGGCTATTTCTCCCTTTAAATGTTCGTATCAATGTTATTAATGGAGTCAGGCGTTACTTTGCGGAAATCCATCACTATATGGACAGTCAAAAGTTTTACTTAGCTAAGATCCGCGACAAGCAAAACAATAACAGAAAATTAATAATGTGTGTTTTTGCGTTGGGTTAAGTGGATTTATTTGGAACTTAAACCAAAAACTTACCGAAAATCGGCCATCAATTCTCCACCCACCAACCACTATACACAAAACCAAACACACATTATCACTTTTCCATCTTGTAAACGACACGTGTTTCGCCCCAACACGAGGCATCTTCAGGTATAGTAGACTCTACGGAAGAAAAGTCAGTCAGTTTTCGTTTTTTGCTTGTCGCGGATCTTAGCTAAGTAAAACTTTTGACTGTCCAACGTATCAATGTTAATAATAAGACATACGTATAGAAACGACACGACTATTAAAAAGCAATAATACACCCTACAATATTTAAAAAATCAGTCTTAAAGTGTTCGTAAATTTATGATAATTCGAAATGGTGTAGTCGGCCATTTCAAATCATAATGGCGGTGCGTAGGCGCCCGCCATCGGCGCTCTTGGCTCTACTTCGTTATGGATTGGCCATAGATAATGAAGTTTATGGTGATATGAAATTGACTTTTAAACAAATTGTACGAATACCATCGATTAACATTAAATATCTTTGGTGTCTTTTTTTGATGAGGAAAAGGCGAAAGCAGAATAAAAAAAACTATATTAATATTTTTTTAAAAGAACACGAAACCCACACGTCTATGGGCGGCGTTGATTGCTTTCCATCAGGTGACACGCCTGCTCGTTTGCCTTTCTATACCATAAAAAAAAACAAAATAAAATAAAGTTAAGTGAATAAGAATAAATATATGTATGGTATACAGGTATTTATGTCGAGATTGGGTGCCCGCCAATCCGTCTTAGACAAGCGCGATGGGTTCATGTACTTTTCTCCATAAATAAAATGGAAGTGCATGTCCAACATTGGGACATATATGGGCTGTGAAAAAATACATAATATATATGCTAAAAAGAAAAATGGGCGGGTCATCTCATTAGAAACACAACGGAGAAATAGGCTAAAGACGCAATAGAATGGTGCTTAAGATATACAAGTAAGTTTCCCGTCAACTGACATCAGTGACGTTGTGTTTTTATTTCATTTACATAATCTTATATTATTATTAATTATAGGTATTGTTTAATTGTGGTGGCGTATTATACAATATAGTTTTATTAAGGAGTATAAGTGAAGTGATATGAAATAAATGCGTGTATCGTAACTTTTTAAGTTGACTGAAAGTCCTTAGAAAATTTTGGTAAAATGACCTTCATTTTATCAAGACGTAACGTGATAAGCTAACTAGTTATATTTCAAGAGATTTGATATTATCGTATTTTACTTGACACTGGCATAATAGTTATAACGAATTGCCAACAAATAAAAAAAAAGAAAGGTGGACAATACAAGAGATGGGAAGATGACATGAAGAACTAGCGAGAACAACCTGGACGAGAAAAGCAAGAGATAGAACTAAGGCCATAAATTGGGGAGGCCTATTTTGATTGTAAATAATGGCTGTTTTTACTTTATTCAACATTATTTTTTTTACTTTATTTACATTTTTATTTTAAGATTAGCCAATTTCGTGCAAAGGCGAAACATTATTTCGCTTTTAGCAAAATATCCGATCATTAGGCTGAAAGATCTAATGTACATTGCCTGCGTTTTGTTAATCGTTTAAAAAACAAATTATGTGTTGGGGTCACACCAAATTGGAACAATGATACGGTCGCTAACATAAACGAGGCTTACGAATTTTGTTGGTCATTTCGGTATATTCGATCCGATTTTTATAGCGAGACTAAGTAATTATAATAATGTATTTTAGCCCCATTATATCAACCCACATTTGCAGCCTTGTAAGTCAGCGGGCAGGCGGTATTTGGCTTTTATTTTTAAATTTATGGTTACAAAAATATTTAAGTGATTGCTATTGTATCTGCAGTGGCAAAGTATTAATATGCTTAAGAAAACGTACATGTGATATTAATTAAAAAAGCTATTGAAATATAAATAAAAACGGGATTGGACCTTCGGAACTCAACTGCTCACCGGACGAAGCGCGGTAGCTATCACTCAGACGCCGGTTTTCTGCGGGAGTATGGTACTTCCTCGGGCGAGCGGGCTCACTCATGCAACAGACAAATATTATGCCATCCTTGACAAAGTATTCGTCTGCAGCGTGAAACCTAGCCCGATCTTCGGCTGCACGCATTCAGTCTCTTCCAGCCGCCCTGCGTCGCAACATCTATACGACTCTCACTACGTTTGACAAGCGCAAACGGTACGAAAAGTAAAGCCTTAAGGCTGCTGTGAATAATCTGAGGGGAAGAGGAAGTAATGGGAAGAGATAAAAGATATAAAGGAAGGGATACAGAAGTATTTCACTTTAGTTATTCTACAACTAAGTTTATAAATAATATAATATATATAAATAAAGTTTATACAGCTCGTGGTATTCACTATGACGAATTTTAATAAACCTAATTTGTTAAAAAATGACGGCGACGTGGTTCGTCAACCGTCACGTCCTGATTCGAGGCGAGAATGGACTTACGAAGAGCCGTTTCCCTACGATAAATGTGAGAGGAAGGATGGCTGAAAAGATGGATGAGTGTGGAGGAAGCGGGGAAGGTGTGTTGGGATCGTGGCGGATGGAGATCTGTGGTCTCTGCCTACGCCTACGGGAGACAGGCGTGAGGATGTGTATATATGTAAGTTTCATCACCAGCAGCCTGCGGCAGTCCACTGCTGAACATAGGCCTCCCGCATGGAGTGCCACCTAGCCCGATCTTCGGCTACACGCATCCAGTTTCTGTCAGCCGCCCTGCGCAGATCGTCGCACCATCTAGCCGGGGGCATCCCACACTGCGTTTACTGAGACGCGGTCTCCACTCCAGCACTCGTTTGCTCCAACGATTGTCGGATCTCCGATAAACGTGACCAGCCCATTGCCACTTTAGTTTGCTAATTCGAAAGGCTATGTCGGTGACTTTAGTTCTCTGGCGGATTTGTTCATTCCGAAACATATCTACCAGAGAAACTCCGAGCATAGATCTCTCCATAGCTCTCTGAGCGACTCTGAGCTTATGGAGCAGACGGACTGTCAGCGTCCACGTTTCGGCGCCGTAGGACAGTACGGGTAGGACACACTGGGCGAAGACTTTCGTCTTCAGTCTCTGAGGTATGGGCGACGAGAAGACCGGACGGAGTTTCCTAAATGCTGCCCAGCCTAACTGAATCCTTCTATCGGCTTCTTTCTCGAAGTTGTCTCCACCCAATTGCAAGACTTGCCCGAAGTAGATATGTAAGTAAGTTTATAAAAATAAAATTTTAAAGGGAATAAATACACCCTATATAACACAACGAAGTGTTAACCCTAATAACAGATAAAATCTTTTTATTACATTGGTTTAGTCTTAAAAAGTTGTGTCGTCGTACTTTATGGTTGGGTGCGAGATTTATTTTATTGCCGCGCGATGCCCACGTGTGGGAGATTGATAATGCGACGTATTAGTGTTGGGTTGTCTTTACGACCGTCAACGTAATGTGTACGTCTATTTGTGAAATGCTATCTCTACTAAAACAAAAGTCAGTTTTTGATGGCTCAATAATGGCGGAGCATCGAAATAAAGTTGCCAGTACAAAAAAATTATGGCTACCATTATGGTGTGTTATAATTTGAAAATATTGATGACAAGTTGCTAAGCAACAGAGGTTACTTCATTCTTCAGATGTAAAACCAAAATACTGCTTTTGCTAAAATTCTCCATTAAAAAAATAATCGAAGGCTGTGCCGATAATTACCTGCTGCTATCTATAAATTTGACCAGTATGTAATAAGAATAAAAAGACAAGTACTTAATTCCTGCCAGAAAGTCACAAATAACCGCTGTCACTAAAATCGAGTGAGAGAGATACGATCGGTTGTATTTCGTAGTTTTATATTATTAGCCTCTTACTTGAGGAAGCATTCTGGAGATATCATATTCAGGTGAAACACCTTCTTAGACAAAATGCGTATAAAAAATTTTGGCAGGAATTAAGAACAGCAATAGAACAATTACTATTGTTTTTTTAATTGGTTTTTGTAGACTCTGGCAAGTTATGTATGTATGTATACGCCTGTCTCTAATAATCATAAAAATAATATTGTGTATATGACCAAGTTTATAAAATTACAGAAAATACAACTTAAATATTTACGCGAAATTGGTAAAAGCTTTTCTTAAAAAATTGGCTTTTTTTTCAATAAAAAGTGTGGTAATTTAAAAATGCGTTCTTTTTATTCATGATATTTAACGAATTCTGGCAATACCGTTGCTGTTTTAACCGCGTAAGTACCAGTTCGCAAGTGATTTCCGGTGGGATTGATGGCACCGTGTTTTGTTATTTTTTTTAACGCTTCGAGGCATGAGTTACATTTTCAATGCGGCCGCAATTAAGAATGCAGTTTGCAAATGTAGTTGTAATGAACTGAGTGTAATTCTTTTGAGTTCTTTATATTCTACCAGAGTATATACTATATTTTTCAAATTGTTTTAAAATACTTCTATTAATATTATACTAATTGTGTCGAAGATATATTTTTTAATTTATCATACCATAAATATATCGATTACTTTTTTTTATAATTTTGAAAATCAAAACCGTAAGAATATTGCTGCCTTATACTTTATATGCAGAGTATTAAAATTTATTTTAAAATGTCATCAAACTTCAAAGTGTCAACTTGAACTCTGTAAACAGATTAGTTTATCAAAAGGTTAACATTGTACTTTTTATTTACATTTTGTTTGCATAGACTATCTGATTATTTAGGGCTAGCAACACCAGCATAGGCCGTACAATGGCGTCCGCCGGTCTACCGGATTGAAGTCGGTATAAGGCGAGAAATATTCACTAGTTACAACTGTTCATGACCCAGACTGCAGGACTAGTCCGGATCGTAGATATGAGGTCAATGGTCTTAAGATTGTGAGCCTTGTTTATCTTTCCTTTTGTACGCTTGTTCTAATGTTTATTTTGAAAATACTACTGTTGTGATTTGTTAATACATACATATATTGTTATAATGAAGCAAGAGAGTTTAAATTTCACCTATACATTTCTTAAACACCGACAACGCTTTTGCAGTGCCTATCTATAGTAATGTTGTCTGTGGTAGCCTTACTGTCTTATTAAAAAAAAACCCCTTACTTGGTGCATCCTCCTCCTTACAGAAAGTTTCGAATGACGGACCGTAACTATTATTATAAAAACTTATAGTTATAGACGTAAATTTTCACACGCCAGTAACACTGATGAAACTATGATTACGGGAACGAAAAAAATATAAATTTCAAAACACATGTGAAGGATGAAAACGGAACAAAGTTATATGAGTTGTCATGAATAAAAAATTGAACGCAAGAGTGAAAGAGAAAAATTAATAATTTGGGTGAAACAGTCAATAAAGGGGTTTGACAGATAGTGTGTGAGTAAGACGAGTTAAGAAAATTATATGGGAGTAAACGAGATAAAAAAAGGAAAGGTTATCATGGCGAAAGAATTCTTTCATTTTATTTTGCTACTATTGATACAAGTTGTAATTGGTACTTATTTTCTCTGGCGGCTATTTGTTACAACTATTATGCCAGTTTCAATTAAAATACGATAACATCAAATCTCTTGAAATATACTTGTCAGCTTAAAATGGTGGATATTCTACCAAAACCTTCTATGGACTTTTTCAGTCAACTTAAAATGTCACGATACACGTATTTATTTCATTTTACTTCACTTATACGCCTTAATCGAACTATATTGTATAAAACACCACAACAATCAAACAATATAACTGACAATAATATAAGATTATGAAAATGACATAAAAACACAACGTCACTGATGTAAGTTGGCGAGAAAAGTCCATTGATACTTCACATCAAATAAAACTTGAATAGATTAAAAAAAGAATTGAAAAACTACCGAGCGGAAACATTTGTAATAGCCATTAGTACAAAGAAAATAAAAAAAAATGTTACGCAATCAACGGACACGTTGCTTGAACAAAAATACTGCACTAATTTCGTGTGTAAAAAAGAGATAAGTGTTTATTTACAACCGGGAGTTTATCCGGAGTTATCTCACGGGAGTTCGCTTGGCATGCAGACGACTAGCGGTCGTAGATGAGCTTTGGAGATTTTTTGTTAAGTTATTGAAGGTTAGGGCAGCTAAAGCGGCTTACGTCATTATTTATTTTATTACGAGTGTGACTGTAAAATTTTCTGCCAGAACGAAGCCATTTTTCATAGATGTATTTAAAATAAATGATTTGAAATGGCATTAATATTAAAACATATTTTGATATCTTGGTCACTTTGGCGGATGCAATAACCCAAAATGAATCTTGACGTCCACCAAAAAGAGTCGCCACTTAGATCGATCTTGCGCTTTTGCCTGCGTTCCTTGAGTTGGAGCTTCTTCAGGTCTCCCTCCATGGCATCATTCCAGCGGTACCCAGGACGACTGACCAGGCGACGACCCTTGGACCACCCCAGGCACGTTTCACGGCTCGATCCTCTCCCATGCGCATAACGTGGTCCAGCCAGCGGAGTCTTTGCGTGTTAATTAGTTATATACAATATTTTGATATCAATAAAACCAATATGGTATCTTTAATATTTTTGTATCATATTCATGATAAATGAATTAAGAAAATGGGATTATAAATTTTAGCAACTTTTAATTTTCTCAATAAAACTTTTAAAGAAAAAGTTGGAGACAAAATATACATGAATAATAAAAATGACGCTACAACGCCATCTAGTGGTGCTTATTAAATTGAAAATTAAAAAACGTGTGGGTTTAGACGGGGACACGCTAGCAATTGAAGCTACAAATATATCTTGTTCCATATAGTATTTGATAAAGTATTTGAAATTAACACAATCTCACAATATTTGAAATATCTTACAAAAGTACTTCTAGATTGTCCCGAAATTACGTCACGTCCGTGATTCAGATATTTTCGAATTTTTAATAGCAGCGTAGTAAAACGCGTATATATATATAATTTTTTGAAATATTAATTCATTGATTAATTTTTTTTATATGACAGAAAGAATATTCTTGTATATAACATATTTAGCAGGATATAAAATTGTTTTTTATGACAAAATATGCATGATTTTCATACAAGGGTCGAGTTCCACAATATTCTGTTTGTTTTATTTACGGCATTTACCCTAACGTACTCTCATTTGTTTGTTTTCCCGTCTGCGTCTGTTGCGACGAGTGACGTGTTTATACGCGCGCTAATGATCTCTGACAGGTGCATCTTCCACTATCAACACCATTTGAATATCTCGTTGCGAATACGTCTCTCTCCTTTTATTTTCTTTATAGACTCACTTCATAGCGGACAGTATCTTTATTGGACAGATAATTAAGGTTTCTGATACAAAGCAAACAAAATTTTATCATCTGTGACGTTTGTTTTAAGTTGACAGCTATACAAGATTGTTACCAGATACAAAAATTTATGACGAAATTATTAAGTACATTATATTTATTACGCCTTTTTAGATTCTGTAACTTGATTACTCGAAAATTTTATATTCTTTTACAAACATATATACATATCTAACCGAATAATCTCTTCGTGTCTTCTCCATTCTATGTGACATTGGTAAAATCAACTGTGCTATTTTGGCACTACTGAAAGCCATTTATTCAAATGAATGAATTAATATATAACTATTTGAAATGTAATATTGTATATCTTCTGCAGCGAAACAAACTCTGAAGATTGATTGAAGGTTAAAAAACCATACAAAACAAAGCTAGACATTAATTTATAAAGGCTGATAATGGAAAGAATTAGCCAGTAGCATAAAGTTTGACTATGCATTCATAAATCCACATTAAACTGCCTTTTTTCTCTGTCTGAAAAAATTTTGTTTTGTTCATTTTAATTTACCATGTAAAGAGGTCGTTTGTGACAAAGTACAAAAATACTGATAACGAACGTGATGAGAGGTGTATGTTTTAACGTAAATTAATATTGACGATACTTCGATACAGTTTTACAAGGGGACGAAAATAGGAGAAGGTTATTTTTATGTACTGAATTTATTAAGTATAGTTATGTTGAAGCATTTTTGTCACAGTTTTTAATACGCGGACAATCAAATGTTTTACTTAGCTAAGATCCATGACAAGCAAAACAATAAACAGAAAATTAATAATGTGTGTTTTCTTGCTAGATGAAGTGGATTTATTTGGAACCTAAAACCAAAAACTTTTCGGTTGTCTTCAGTAGAGTCTACTATACCTGAAGATGCCTCGTGTTGGGATGAAACAGGTGTCGTTTACAAGTTGGAAAAGTGATAGTGTGTGTTTGGTGTTGTCTATAGTGGTTGGTGGGTGGAGAGTTCATGGCCGTTCATTAATAACAATTCTTTAATACTTAGTTGTTTAAATAATGTAAAATTGGTTTGTGTTCAATACTAGAAACTAAAACTATCCCTTCTCTCTCATTATGGTAGGAACTCTTTTTATAATGTTACGTATTTTCCATAGAAAAGCAACGCATTTGCAGAGCCTTTGTTGTTGTGAATGTCTATGCGCGATCGTAATTATTTAGTGTCGTATGACCTGCTAGTTCGTTTGCTTGACTTAAAATATGATTTGTTAAGTATTGTGAGTTAGGTATATAGAGCAAAAACGTAGGAATAGGAGCTACAGTAGTCATAAAAAGAAATCACCAATTAAATACATAAATTTTTTAAGTTTTCTTCGAAGAAATCTGATATTTTTTTGAAACTGGCAACCTATGCATAGTCTAGAAGCTGTCTAGTCTGTGGTTAGGTTATTTTATAAAAGAAATATTACTCTAAGACTTTTCCCGCCAATTTACATCAATGACGTTATGTTTATATTTTATTTTCATTATCTTATATTATTTATTATTAGTTATATTGTTTAATTGTGGTAGCGTATTATATAATATAGTATGATTAATGCGTACAAGTGAAGTGATATGAAATAAATGCGTGTATTGTAACTTTTTAAGTTGACTGAAAAAGTCCATAGAAGGTTTTGGTAGAATAGCCACCATTTTATCAAGACGTATCATGATAAGGTGACTATTTACATTTCAAGAGATTGGATATTATTGTATTTTATTACTTGACACTGGTATAATAGTTACAGCTAATTGTCATTAAAGAAAATAAAAGAAAAAAATATTATTCTAATTAATGTTTTAAATGCAATTCCTACTGTACGGTAATTTTTCGAAATACACAATACTTTGACGATATAAAATAATTTCAATTCTATAGATTCCCGCCAAGATGTCCTTCAGTTGGACTTCTGTGTTGGTTGAAAGTTATTTAAAGTTTCTGCAGTTATAACTTGGGCTATTATTTCAATCTCTTTAAGACTCCTTTAGTTTGTTTTGTCGTATCAATTGGAACCGGGCCGCGGAAGTAATAATTCATTCATTTTGTTTGTGGTAACGTCACTCCGTCATTGGGGGATTGACAATGTGTGTTTTTTGTCGGATGTACTAACGATATGTTTATGTTTTGGGATATAGTTGCTTATGTCAATAGTTTTAGATGTTTTAATCGCTTGATTGTATTTATTATTGTTATGTTTTTATGGTTCCTCGTCACAGTTAATGGTAATGTGACAATATAATTGATTTAAGGAGGTCGGCCGCCCACTCGGTCGAGGACGAATCCACAGGACTGTTTCTACAGAATATTTTTTTTTTATTTTGTGCGTTTACATTTTGTGTCTATTAGTGTTACGTCATGCGGCGATGGGTACATTTTGTGGTAGTGATGTCCACCTTAATAGAAGTGGGACCACACTTCGGTATATTGTGTTTTAGCTGATAACTTATATTGTTCCCCATTACAACTGTTTGTTTACGACTTTTGTGTGGTTGTTCATGTAATTTTATTACCTTCTCTCCTTTTTTGGCGCCATTGTTAACTGTGACACATTAAGTTTCGATATATTTGACGATATTTAATATATAGATAGACGACCGATTGGCTCAGTGGCGGAGCCCTCCGCCCACGGAGTCAATGGTCGCGGGTTCGATTCCCGCATCGGAATAAATATTTATATGGATTTATAAATGTTTATTCCGAGTCTGGTAACACCCCCAATCCGCATTTCCTTTCCAGCCCCTTCCTTTCTTCTCTATCCTTTCCCTTCCTCTCCGCCAATCCACGGTCTGCCGTGCCAATGGATGCGTGGCTAGGGGCGAGCCTAGTCGCAAGCGTGCCGATCGTCCTGGGGTCGGGCTCCCCCCGGGACTATGGAGCCTTACCTCAGCATGCAGGGCTCTGCTGGAGCTGACCTCCATCCTCCTTTGCGGCTCGTGGGATTCACTAAGACGAATTTAATATACCTAATTTGTCGAAAATGACGGCGACGTGGTTCGCCACCCGTCACATCCTGCGTCTCACGAGGGCGAAAAGCGACCAATGACGAGCCGTTTCGCTGCGATGAATGGCAGCGGATGGAGCTCTGTGGTTTCTGTCAACCCCTGCGGGGGATAGGCGTGAATATATATATTAAAAAAAAATAGTTAATATTAAAGTACATCTGTAAGACAATCATGATGTCTATAGAAGAACGTTGTACTTTCAAAAATTTTTATTATCTATTATTGTCTATGGTAGCTTTTGCAGTTTTACGTCTTTAGGTTCTAGATGAAGATCGAGAAATTATTCGCTAATTTCTTTTAACGGAATATTAAAAATAATTATCTGGAAATGACTATTTATCGCTTGTAAAATGAACTGTCGATTTGATTTATTTTTAATATATTCAACTTTGTTAATGACAAAAAAATAGACATACTATTACTTATTTATATCATTTATTAGGCTCTAAAACAAGTTACAGTCTTAAAGAATACTATACAATATAAACTTAACAACGCGCGGACTATAACTCTTTAAATTTGCGCATAGCATGGCTACATTTTAACAATAGGGTAACTTATATTATAATGAAATACTATAAAACTGAACAGATAATATTAAAAAAATAATAAAAAAAGGAAGATAATAATAATTTTGTGATTTATCGGCTGCCAAAGATATCACGGAGCGATCGCTTTAATTGATGTATTTTGATATTGAAAATATCGAACGTTTCTGTACCGTGGTCAATAGATATATAGTATAGGCGACAAATGCGTACCATGGGATTATAATGGGATATATAATAATGCCATTATATTATAATCCCATATATAAATATTATACACTATTATGCCAATATTACAAAAGTTATCAATTATGTTGAAGTGTACAGTCTTATGGATTTTTTAAAAAACGTGGTCAATTGACCAAAAATTTACAAATCATGTTAAAGTGAAGAAAAACACAAAGGTTATACTTAAAAAAGGATCTGAAACGTATTTATTACTCTTACCATTGTATATTTGGATTATGGTGAAGTTTTAGATCTAATGGTCACAGATTTGATTCCCGCATTGGAATATATACGACATTAGGTGTGTTTGGTTAGGTATCATAGTTCAAATTACTTTACACGACAAGCTCTTTTAAAAATTTAAATGTGTGTTTGTGGTGGACTGTGCGATGGTGGAATTCCTAGGTATACTTACTCTTAAAAGTATAACGCTAAGTTTGAGAGGTATATGCTTTAGTATCGCTCTTCATTCATTCAGATTAGGGATGCCATTGACTTAATATCGATACATTAGATCTGACTGAACGGCTAGATTTTTTAACGCTGCCGAGGGATATCTCATCTTTTATCGATTTTACCTTTCTCTTCGGAATTGTTTTGGATTTCAGAACAGCACAGCTCACCACAAGGATAAGTTTCATTCTCACCATGAATGGATGAATGGCGAGCAAGTAAAGTTCCTTTTTTCCGAAGTTTCTTTCCACGTACCACTACCATGTGGAAGCAGCTATTTAGAGCGATGTTTCTGAATCGATGCGGCATAGTCAAAAAACAATCCTACACATTTGTCAAAGGCCGGAAACTCTTCTACAATGCCTAAAGCATAGCGGATACCTACGGACGGTGTCGATTTCTTTCCATCAGGTGACATGCCTGCTCGTTTGCCTTCTTATTCCATAAAAAAGAAAATATTTTAGTGTATTTTTTAAATATCAGTTAGACTTGAATAAAATACACTTTTTTTTAATTTCCACATTACAATTTACACAGTATACCTACCATAAAGATATAATATAATGGTACACAGAGATCTAACATAATATTGGACTTTAAGCATGATTTTTGTTAATTTTTATTGTATTTAGCTGTAGTTCTACAAAAAACGAGAACCGTCGTGACCCTGTATAGAGTCGAGTGGTGGGGAGCGTAGTTTGAATCGATTCGACGTCTCGGTCTGCCATTTCAGTCCCACATCCCGTAAACTCGAAACATCTTGTTTCACATAACAAAAAAAGTAATTGTGAAGAAGCAATAGACTTATTCACGCGTAACGCAAGCAATATTTAAATATGGTGTTCGATTATAAATCGATAAATCGATAACATGTTGGTAACGTCCCTATTAGTGGCGTCGAAAAAAAAAATCGTCAACATCGCAGTTACAAAACACATCATAAATCGCGCGAAGAGCGGCGGATAGCGCCCGGAATAGCCCGCTTATAGTTACACGCGCGGTTATTATGCCGCTAACAGATTTATCTCCGATACCCGAACACGCTGTTCTGCGGTGTCTCCCGGAGTAGGTTCGCTTTCAGTGTTTCCTGTCGACGATTTGTTTCATTTTAGGGCTAACGCGGTTGATTTTCGAAATAACACTAAATACGTATTTATGTCAAATGTTCTGAGTTGTTCAATCTCCTACCAACCGCACAATTCTACCATCAGATTACGTGCCCTAAAAATTGATTCCATCCCGGTCACCTAGATTGGCAGTCCCTTATAATGCTATTCAAGTTCAATTTTCCGCCGCGAACTTTGCAACTGTGGAAAGACTTACCACCTGCGGTGTATTTGAGCAAGTACATCAAAGAAGTGTTCAAGAGACATGCTTAAGTATCTACGAAATCTTATTGGTATCCGCATACCCTTTTGCCTACTCCATTTTGCTCCAAAAAATTCTTGTATATTTATTTATTTGAAGGCGATTATTTTTAACTATTATGCCAGTGACAAGTATAATACAATAACATCAAGTCTCCTGAAATGTAATTTTTCAGCTTGTTACGTGACGTTTTGATAAAGTTGTGGCAATTTTACAAAAACTTCTATGCATTTTTCAGTTAATTTAAAAAGTCACGATACATGCATTTATTTCATATCACTTCACTTGTAAACTTTAATCGATTTATAATATATATTCGCCACCAAAATTAAACAATATAACTGATAATAATATAAGATTATGAAAATGAAATGAAAACACAACGTCACTGATGTAAATTGACGAGAAAAGTCCATCCTTGTATATGTATTTACAAAAATCTTTTCTGAACATAAACATAAAAAGGCAAAGGTAACTCTGAATACAGCCGCTGAAGGAAAATGTAGTGAATGATTCTATTTTACGGCGAAAGTAAACGCTTTATCGAAAGCTCCAATAAATTGACAATTTATTTTATATGGCCGCCATATTGCCGGTTTCCGCTTCAATAAAACAACAGAATGACGTACACTGTACCGTACAGTTATGTTGTTTGACATTCGTAAAAACGTCAACCTTTGAACCACAGATAATATATTCTTCTGCTTTGAACTTTGCTGTCAGATGTCACAGAGCACAGTGCCTTGCAATAGAATCTGTTTTGTAATATAACAAATATATTTATTTTTGACGTTTGTTGTTTTAACAGTCAAAATCATGCATCATATATCAGAAGTCGATTCTAAATTTTTTTTTAAAAGAGGCAAGTCTCCGTTCGTATATATACTTGATAAAAATCTTTGTAACATATTATTCTTATCTTATATTATTGATTTGAATTTACCTTTTAATATATATAAATTATCATATATATATATATATATATATATATATATATATATATATATATATACAACACTGATTTTCCGTCATCATTAATCTAAAAGAAATAAAAATTTATTTTATATAAAAAACCTTTTATAATTTTATGGTATAAAGGAAAATGTTCAGGCATTGTAGAAGTGTTGCACCTAAGTATTTTGAAGGTTCCAATGTTGTATCAGTTCGGAATTACACCTAAAGATTTCTGGTTCCACGGAGCAGTGATGCCATCCATGTAAATCATGGATGTCGTACAGGGTTGCCAGTCAAAAAGACTGTTGGGATGTAATGTTTTTTTATGGCGAGTAGTACTTTTCTGCCCTTTCCGGTATTGGCGGTGTGATTTTGTCATTGAATAACAGCGTCATATGTTTTCTGTTTTGACATTAAATCATCATTTATATATTGTGAATATGTCATTTTAGTCTTATATTCATGAATAATTTATTAATAATTTGATTACAGCTCTCTCTATAGGAACCTAATATAGCTAAGAATTACCATTTCAATAAAACAACTGCTTTGTTTGAATATAACCTCAATAGGTCAAGTCGTTTTCAAGTTAGACAATCAGTTACAGAAACAAAACGATACTATATTTTAAAGATGTTCATATAAATAAAGTTGTATATTTTTATTATTTTAAGCTGTATTCCGTCATCATGGCTGACATAAATAAATTTAAATACAATACTCAACGTTGGCAAAAATAATCCTTATTAAGAATCGATTTTGCGACACACATGTCGGAGTGGGTCACATTGTGAGCTTTGTCGAAGAATTTCAATGCGTCACAGATATTGACAGATTGAAGGATTTATGGTGGGCCGATGCAGCTATCTTTTTTTTACAAGATAAGCGAGTAAAGGGGCAGTGGGCTTCTGAGATAAAGCGGTCACTTCTTTGCTATATAAAAGGGATAGATATTTGAGTTGCTTATCTACTTTAAAGGGGTACTTTGTAGTGATAAATGATAAATAAGTAAAGATTAAAAAGTATTAGAAAAAACGTTTTGCCTTCACTGGCAAACGAGCAAGCGTGTCGCGTGATGGAAAGCAATAAACGTTGTCCATAGACATCCGCAATACCATAGGCATTGTAGAAATGTTATCAACCGGTCGGCCATTAATAACGTATAAACTTATTTTTACATTTACTCTAAGATTTTTATTATATAATTAATTACCTATAGTAGTCAATTGCTATATGCAGACCTCTTTCAATTTATATTTGCAACGCAGATGTTTGTAACATCCGGTCCTAAATATTCGCAATTAACCGTTCGCCATTTGCAACAATAGAAATACAAAATGGCCGCCCCCAAATGTCACATGCATCGAATTCGCGCGTATTTGATTCTATTGTGTGAGTGTTTATTGTGCTAATTTTCCCAAATTTACGCAGTCCCAAATACGACAGATAATTTGTATGAATGGAGCTAATTATGGCATTTATTTATTGTATCCGTTTCACTGGAGTCGCCCCCGTTTATATGAATTCGCCCTATGGATTAGCGTTGCCTTGGGGGTGCGATTCGATAATGTTGATTTATTTTTCCTTTGTTGTTGAACTGAATTTTTGCAGCCAGTAACTTTATAGTTCGGTTAGTTGTATTTACAGACCTGGAATTTATGTGTTTACTTTGAGTTGATAAGCTCTTTTGTATTATTAAAAAAAAATCAGTCGTGTTCTATTACATTTTTAAATTAAATAAATACATACATAAATGTTATATATATAATAATCGCACAATAATCGCTCTACGGCGCAGCTATTACTGTCAGAGTCCAGATTTGCGATCTATGAGTCCGATTTTTTTGTTGAGTGCTCTCCAATACGCTTTGGATAAGCGTAATATAGCGATAGTGGGTTAATGTTTATTCCTTCTAGAAAAAAGAACATGGAGTTGCTTCGTGATTTCTTCCCTAATAAATTAATAAGCCGTTTCGACGATATTTCCTAGCCACCCAGGTCACCGAATCTTACTTCTATGGACTTTTTTCTCGACTGGACTTTCGAAAATACCATCGTTCATGCTACCGGCAAATAATATGCTATTCTTGCAAAGTATTCGTCTGCAGTGTGGCTCTAGCACTTCAGAATTGTTAATAGATTAACCACAAAGTTTGCGTTAGTAGGGGGCCGTTTATCAAGCTAATTTTGTTTAATAAATCAGTTTAGACGATATTACACTGCCATTACTCAAACCCGGTCGGGAATCGGATCCCGCATCGCCTAGAGCCGCGGACTCGCTACAAATGATCGGCCGTGACGGTGATGGATGGTTGATGTGCTGGCGAGAAGCGGCCGTCTAACTGGTATTACATAATGTCGCTTTCTAAGCGCTTCACCTGCTGGAAAAACGAAGGCATTAAATAGATTTATTCCTAGTACTATAGTTATACGTTACAAATTAAGAATATATATTTGTTTTATTGTGGACACTTTTACAAGCTCAAAGTCACTCAGAGGGCTATGGAGAGTATAGAACTCTTGCTTGGAGTCTCTGGTGGATAGAATTTGAAATGAAGAAATACGCCGAAGAATTAGAGTAACCGACATAGCTATTCAAGTTAGCTGACTGAAGTGGCAATGGGCTCGACACGTGGAGTGGAGACCGCGATTCGGAAAACGTTGAAAAAAAGTCGAAGATCGGGCTAGGTGGCGCGCCTTGAGTGAGGCCTATGTCCAACAGTGGACTGCTCCAGGCTGATATTGATTTTAATTTATTCTTTTTTTTATTTAGCTTGATCCCGTATATTCACGTTTTTGTTTCTTGTGTTCTTATGGCAATAAAAATTATGATAATTACAACTTGGTAGCGAAGGTTTGTTATCTGTTATATGTTCAGATGTATAACACTATATATACAATAAAATATATAATGTATATTTGGTTGTGTATATAGTTACATACATTAGGTAGACTAATGCCAATAGGCATTCTCTCCCAGTCAACCATTGGGCAAAACGGAGAAAAGTTAGGAGTGAGGTTTATCTTATCCACGTTGGAAAACAAAATAAAAATTTTATTTAAATATAACAATGTATAAATTCCTTTATAAAAATATAAAATAAGCTAATGGAGAGATTTATTTCATAGAAAATGTAAATAATTTTTTCGTAAGTAATAATTTAAAAAAGTCCAATACCATGACCACAAAAAAGTGATTAAAAAAATATAGGACTTATTTTTAATCTGTGCCATACGGTCTTAATTGTTTGTCTATGCCCGCGTCTACGCACGCCACTGACGGATTATCATTTCTCACAAAGCTACCGAAGCGCTCTGGTGGGGCACTACCCTTAATGAATCACCTTGACATTAGAATTACGACTTTAACGTCACACAACAAGATTCAATTACAAATGATTATTTGTTTAAAAAACTTTACAATTTGCTTTTGAAAATGGAATGTCGTAGTAGCTAATATCCTCTATTTTTCAAATATCGAAGCACTCTAAAATCGAACATATTGAGTTATGATAAAGTGTATATTTCCATAACATGTATCATTAAGTAAATAGCTAGAACGCGGCTTGCACGCGTGTCTACGCATAATATCATTGGCATACACTCTTCGCGGTGATGAATTGTCAACTTTGATAGGTGCAAAGTATTTTCGACTTAAATTTGTTAGGAACAGAGTTCAATTTACATGTATATGAATTTCAGACTATTTTTCTTTGGGACTTTAAAATCCTTTCACGCTATGATCTTGTGATGGGAGCAGGAAATTATTATTATTATTGAGAATAACTTGAATTCCCGGTATTTTAAAAATGATCATATTTACATGTACGCTGTAAGTGGTTTCCAGAAGCGTTGTATGGAAATTATTACTTGGTATGTTCATTAGCTTTTAAGGTTGTTCGTGTCAGTGTGGGTGTTCTTGTAAGAACAATCTATATATATACATGTAGACCAGTGCGTCCCAAACTTTTTTCGTCCCAGTACCCCTTCGTAAAACTTTTCATTTATGAGTAAGTACCCTTCCCCTGATAACTCCATTAATCAACAGCCTGCGGCAGTCCACTGCTGGACATAGGTCTCCCCCAAGAAGTGCCACCTAGCCCGATGTTCGGCTTCACGCACCCAGTTTCTGCCAACCGCCGTGCGCAGATCGTCGCACCATCTATTCGTACTTGTCTGCTCCAACGATTGTTGGATCTCCGACAAACGTGACCAGCCCATTGCCACTTTAGTTTGCAAATTCAGAAGACTTTGTCGGTCACCTTAGTTCTCTGGAGGATTTGTTCATTCCGAATCTTATCTACCAGAGAAACTCCGAGCATAGCTCTCAGAGCAATTCTGAGCTTTTGAAGCAGATGGAGTGTCAGCGTCCATGTTTCGGCGCCGTAAGAGAGTACAGGTAGGATACACTGTTCGAAGCCTTGTGTCTTCAGGCTCCGAGGTATGGGCGACAAGAAGACCTGACGAAGTTTTTTAAATGCTGCCCAGCCTAGCTGAATCCTTTTATCGGCTGCTTTCTCAAAGTTGTCTCCAACCAATTGCATGACTTGCCCGAGGTAGATATACTCCTGGACAACTTTGATAACTCCACACCTACTTAAAATGTGTCTCGTTTCTCTCAAAATCAATCTATTGTCAATCTTAACTTTGAAATATACCTAAAACTCTCTCTAGAGACTTGTGATCTATAGAGAGTTACTGTAGGAGTCCCTTTGTGTACACTAACAGGTTTATTTTTAAACTGCATACTGTATACATAGTATATAATATTATAATACATTATAATATTTTGTATGTAAGTTAACCGTTTTAACTTCTCAGTATTTTCGCCAGTACCAATATAATTTTCACGTACTCCCTATGGGACCACGCGTACCCCCAGGGGTACTCGTACTACAGGTTGGGAGTTGCTGGTTTAGACGATAGAGTTTTTTTTATATTTATTTTTAAAATCCTTATTATCAGAATTTGTTGTTGTTGTTCTAATAAAAACTCCAGGAAACATTTTTTTTACACTTTTGACGCCATCTAAAGGGTAATCTTTTTGATAATGGATAATGGAAACGAATAATCGTGTGTTTAGTGATTGTTTATTCGACCTATAAACTAATTTTGCCATTGGAAGCCCTATATATTAAAATATATATGTAAATACATACATACATACATATCGTCACGCCTGTCTCCCGTAGGGGTAGGTAGAGACCACAGATCTCCATCTGCTACGATCTCGGAATAATTCCCTTGCTTCCTCCACACTCATTATTCTCCTCATACAAGCCTGCAGGTTAAGGATACTCTTGACCTGGCCTTTATTAAAAACTTCAGCAATTTGGTTAAAGCATGTTTTCCGTGGTCTTCCCCTACCGACCCTTCCATCCACATTCGCAACGTAAATTTCTTTTGCCAGTCGTCTTTCATCCATCCTCTCTATATGCCCAAACCAAATAATGTATGATAGAATAAAAAATGAAGATATAAAAGAGCGATGAGCGAGCGAAGAGATGTTGAGTAAAGGAAAGATTTTTTTATGGTATAGGAGGGCAAACGAGCAAGCGTATCGCCTGATGTAAAGCAATCAACGCCGCCCATGGAGAACCGCGACACCGCAGGACTCGCGGAAGCCTTGCCGGCCATTTAGGTATATATAGGCTTGTTTTTTGAAGGTTCCAATGTCGTATCGGTTCGGAAAGACCGCCGAGGGTAGCTGGTTCCACGAACTGGTGGCGCGTGGAAATAAGTTACGAGAGAAACGCACCGTAGTAGATCGCCACTCATCCAGATTGTGGGGATGAAATTTTCCTTTACGGCGAGTTGTGCGGTTGTTTTTGTGTTGCGGCAAAAATTCAGAAAGGGATGCTTAGATATATATGTATGTATATGTGTCTGTGAGACATTGATTCCGTGTAAAATATATGCTATTCGCGATGTGCTAAGATCTTTTCAAATATGCACTCGCTTTATATTTGCAAAGTTTGTGCCGTCTGTAAGCTATCGTCCGTTTGCTGCGACGTGCCGAACTGAGGATTGGAAAAATTTTCAAGTAGAATAACTCGGGGCGCATTTCGGGTGCTGAGTTGATATTCTTTTTAGTCGTAGCAAGGTGCTGTTGTTTGTTCGCTCGCAGGAAATATACTGGACTCCAATGAAAACAGTTCGATACCAAAAATTGCTTTTGCTGTATAACGCTGACTGCGCCCATCTTTAAGCATTGTTAGAACTGTGGTACACTCTTCGATGTTAGTGGCCTATTTTTAATTGAAGATTAAAACCATTTGTTCACAAAATCACACATGATGAACACATGGTTTTAAATTACATATTCAAAAATAATCTGTGCTATAAAATCTGTGCGGTGCGTCTGTGTAGGCGTCGGTCGGTTGCAGAAAATCAGTTTCTCCTGATCTTCTCTTCTCTTGATCAAATCTTTCTCTGAGAAGTTTTGACTGACACATCCCTCATTTCCAACCTGTTATATATGTATGTATATATGTGTTTATATTAGTTGCGTGTGAATTATAATTCAATATGTACTCCTATGTGTTATTGCAGACTGAAATAAACGTTATATGGACAGTCAAAAGTTGTACTTAGCTAAGAGCCGCGACAAGCAAAACAATAACAGAAAATTAATAATTTGTGTTTTTCCGTTGGGTTTAGTGGATTTATTTGAAACTTAAACCAAAAACTTACCGAAAATCGGCCATCAATTCTCTACCCATCAACCACTGTACACAACACCAAACACACATTATCACTTTTCCATCTTGTAAACGATACGTGTTTCGCCCCAACACGAGGCATCCTCAGGTATAGTAGACTCTACGGAAGACAACCGAAAACTTTTCGGTTGTCTTCCGTAGAGTCAGTGAATTGATGGCCGATTTTCGGTAAGTTTTTGGTTTAAGTTCCAAATAAATCCACGTAACCCAACGGAAAAACACACATTATTAATTTTCTGTTATTGTTTTGCTTGTCGCGGATCTTAGCTAAGTAAAACTTTTGACTTGACAACTGACTCCATTAATAATCTGAAATAAACGTATCTGCTTCTATGTATGTCTTTTACATGTTTTTATACCCTTACTCTTTTTATCATTTTCGATTCGGAACTCTAAAACGGGATCAATACGAGGAAAGACGCGGCCGCACGCCATACGCGTAATTGCATTACACAATTAGGAAGGTATTTGTCAGTCGTGTCGGGGATGCAAGCCGCTTGCCAGATCCACTAGTTGAGGGAGCCACGTCTGAAAAGGGCTTTCATCCGCGAACATTGGCAGCGTCTCGTTAATTTTTCAAAAGGCCGTCATTAATAATTCATGGCGCTCCTGCGTGCTCGGTTCGTTCTCTTTCAATTATTACTTCTGTTGTCGTGCATCCATGGCGTTTGTGAAGATAGCAACGCTGTAAATCAGGGTGGGTGTTTTTAACAAATTGACGTAAAATTATAAGTATACACCGTGATTTTTTAATTACCCGAGAAAACTAAAATTCGTTTGTAAAAATATGTATGTCAGTAAGTACCATTCAAATATTATAGCGTTCATACAAAAATATTGTTTTATGGGACTTCAAAGAAATCCTGTAAATGCATCAAGTACTTGTACGTAATCTTTATAGTATTTGTTTACTACTATGCATGAGACGTATGTATTCATAAGTATGGCAACAGCGCGTGCGAAAGAGAAAAAACGTCTTTTGTCGGCAGGTTGCGCAAATTGTTTTCATTCATAGTTATCCCTTCCGTACGTAAATATTACGCGACCAAATTAGGTTGGTTTGGGTGCAGTTCATATTGGAATGATAATGATGTCTATTTGAATTACCAAGGTTTTTTGTTGTATAATTTTTGGTGTATATTAAGGACTTTTTTAATAAATATTTCAAAAAAATAAAATTTTTTTTTCTTCGCCAAATTTAATGTATATCGATAACTGAATATATTACTTAATTTTCTCGGGTAATTAAAAAGTCACGGTGAATACATAGATAAAAATAAATATATAGATTAAACGTTTATGGTATCTGCAGATACACAAATATAAAAATGTGAGCGAATTAAAAAGACATGGTGTTAGCATATGTTTTTCGGCGGCGTTGATTGCTTTCCATCGGGCGACGACACCCTTGTTCATAAATAAATAATATAATAATATAATTATTTTTTTTCGTTTCGTTTGTTCGTTGTTCGTTGTCCGGTGACAACATTTGGTTTTCAAACATAAATGTTGCCTGATTTAAACGCGCGCCCGAAAAGACGACGCCCGCGTAAAGTGTAACACGATCCGGACGACGAAACAGCGTCATTCGGATCCACCCACGACACCAACACTCATACGCACCCCGGCTCTAGCCGAGCACGGAGAGTAGGGAACACTTCTACACCGGCCGCTTCACACGAGATTCTCTCACGTACCCGGTCGGTTCTCACCCCCTAGATCTTAGGGCCTATGAGACTAATAGGGACTATAGTTACTTCGGTCCAATCCTCCCCTACACGTTTAATCATGCGTCATGACGTAATTAAAATCGACACGCACATGTGTACCTGCGACAAGGCGTCGAGTCGACGAATCTGCGATTTGCTGCTGCAGATTTCCAAATATACTTTATGTGGACAGACAAAAGTTTTACTTAGCTTAGATAACCGAAAAGACAACTTTTCGGTGGTCTTCCGTAGAGTCTACTATACCTGAAGATGCATCGTGTTGGGGTGAAACACGTGTCGTTTACAAGATGGAAAAGTGGTAATGTGTGTTTGGTGTTATGTATAGTGGTTGGAGGGTGGAGAATTGATGGCCGATTTTCGGTAAGTTTTTGGTTTAAGTTCCAAATAAATCCACTTCGTTGTTGTTTTGCTTGTCGCGGATCTTAGCTAAGTAAAACTTTTGACTGTCCACATAGTGATGGATTTCCGCAAAGTAACGCCTGACTCCAATAATAAATATATTTTACTTGAAGTATTCGATAAAGCTGTTTAAGCCTATAATAGTCTACCAGCGTTAACATCTTCGAATCAAATGAAACGTAAATATTAAAAAATCTACAAAGGATATAAACAAAATTCAATAACTTTTACGAAGAAGAGAAGTGCTAGTTTTGGTTTTTTTTTAATTATTTCGTCTTATTATCGTCTGCCACGTCGGATACGCTCTTGGAATCTAGCCACAGTATTCTGTGCCACTTGCTGAAGTGGTGACGTGGGGATGCCGTTAACCTCGAGGACGATATTTTTTTTTAGCGCTGAGATGGTCGTCGGATTTGTTTATTAGACTTTACTTTGGAGGTGCCGACTCCAAAAATAGTCTATAGGGGTGAAAACACCGGATGTGTTTTAGGTGGCCAGGGGATATCCCATCGTCAAAACGGCTAATTAAATAATATAATAGCGAAGAGTTCATTAAGGAACTCTATGGTTTCTTCTCTCGTCGTTGAAAGCATGTGCGTGAAGTGAAGGCAGGATGTTCTCTCAATATTGACAAAAAATACTTAGTAAGAAAGCGTTTACTGATTATTCGACCTATAATCCAATTCTGTCACCGGACACCCTATATTATACGAGGGCGTTGATACGAAGCTGTTTGTGAAAGAGAAGGCGAGACAACACGCTACCATCCAATCCGACATTCGCAATGGCAAGCGACGGTAACACGCAATTCCGTTTGATACTCAGCGAAAAGTGACCATAAACTCCGCTGTCCTCGATTCTGTTCGTCTCCTCACTATAAACTATTCCGTTAAATACGTACAGTCAGCGTGAAAAATGTCTAAAAATAAATAAAAAGTAGTCCTGAAATAAATTCTCCTCCAATACGCATTTCTGTTCCTGCCAATTCCCTCCCCCATCCGTATTTCCGTTCCTGTCCTTTCCTTTCTTCTCTATCCTGTCCCTTCCTCTCCGCCAATCCACGGTCTTCCGCGCCAAAGGATATTGTGCCTTACCTCAGCATGCAGGGCTCTGCTGGGGCTGATATTACAAAACCGAAACGTGGAAACTGACAGACAGTCCGTCTGTTTCATAAGTTCAGAGTCGCTCAGAGAGCTATGCTCGGAGTTTCTCCGGTAAATATGATTCGACATGAAGAAATCCGCCAGGGAACCAAAGTCACCGACATAGCCTTTCAAGTTAGCAAACTAATGTTGCAATGGGTCGGTCACGTTTGTCGGAGAATCAACAATCCCTGGAGCAGACGAGTACCGGAGTGGAGATCGCGTCTTGGCAAACTTAGTGTGGGATGCACCCCGCCTATATGGAGACACAATCTGCGCAGGGCGGCTGGGAGAGACTAGATGCGTGAAGCAGAACATCAAGTTAGGTGGCACTTCTTGGTGGAGGCTTATTTCCAGCAGTGGACTGTAGCAAGCTGTTGTTGATGATGATATTAACTATGATTACATATGTAATGTAAAATTCAACGTAAATGTGGTGCTAAAATGTAATAATTATTTTGTATTATTATTATAAAAAGATATAGCAAACTAAAGTGACAATGAACTGGTCACGTGTTACTCTAATGATTATCGGAGAACGGAAAACTGCTGGAGTGGAGAAGAGTGCTATAGCGGAGAACGCGATTGGATAAATGTAGCGTGGGACGCCGACGTAGTGTCTGGGAAATTCGGAAACCTTAAATAACCAGTTGTTTTTGGCGTTGACTGTACAACTTGTTGCGGGGAAACGATTTCAAACATAATATTAACCTCTAAGCCATTAGACACATAATATATATAAATAAAGATTGGTTTATAGCTAATTTGTTTGAATTTAATGGCTTTTATGTAAAACTCTTATTAAAAATGCAGATGATATTTAATTTTATTGTTTTTCTACTAATAGTTTAGTTCGACAGTTAGAGAAATCGTCTTCTGAGTCAAAAGTTCTGTAGTTATACCATGTGTTTTTTTTATATTTTTGTTTCTGACTGTCCACATAGTAATGGATTTCGGCAAAGTAACGCCTGACTCCATTAATTGTGTCCCTTTAATTGTATTCCCTATCATTCGATATCATATACCTTTTTCAATGTGGGCAAACCATCTTCTGCAGATGGTCTCTGAAGTTGCAAGTATCCATGAGCGTCAATATTATTTTATCAGATCTCTCGCTATCTTATTTATGTCCCGTGATTAGTCATGAATTTCTTAAAGGCACTACACAAAAATTTACCTCAAATATAAATAAAAAATTACTGCGTAAAGAATCCTCCTTTACGCAGTAATTTTTTTATACTCTTTCGTCCCTTTTTAGACTAAATACTCTTTCGTTCCTTTTTCCTTTTCGTTCCCCTCCTCTCCGCCAATCCACGGTGTGCCGTGCCAATGGATGCGTGGCTAGGGGCGTGCCTAGTCGCAAGCGAGCCGATCGTCCCGAGATCGGGTTCCCCCGGGTACTATGGTGCCTTACCTCAGCATGCAGGGCTCTGCTGGGGCTGACCTCCATCCTCCCTTGCGGCTCGTGGGATTCACTAAGGCGAATTTAATATACCTTGTCTGTATATGTAATGTATAATTTGTTGAAAATGACGGCGACGTGGTTCGCCACCCGTCACGCCCTGATTCTCACCAGGGTGAAAAGCGACCAATGACGAGCCGTTTCGCTGCGATGAATGGCTGCGGATGGAGCTCTGTGGTCTCTGCCAACCCCTGCGGGGGACTCTGTCTTCCCTTCCATTCGATATTATATTCCATTCGATATTATATAGAAGCATCTTCTGCAGATGGTTTCTGAAATTGCAAATGTGTCAATATATTTTTTATCAAATCCTGAATAGCAAATATTGTGTCCCGTGATTAGTAACGAAATCCTGAATTCTTTAAGGCACTATACACAAATTAACTTAAAAAATATAAATACAAAATTACTGCGTAAAGGAGGATTTAGACGACTAGATATTCTTTTTTTATGGGATAGGAAGGCAAACGAGAAGGTGTGTCACCTGATGGAAAACAATCAACGCCGCCCATAGACATCCGCAAGGCCATAGGCAGTGCGGAAGCGTTGCCGACCTTTAAGGAAAGTGTAATCATGGCAGTGGGAATGGAAGTGGGAGGATGTTGGGCCTCCGGAACTCAGCTGCTCAACGTACGAAGCGCGTTAGCTAAGCTACCACTCAGATGCCGGTTTTCTGCAGGTTTTCAGCCGGCGTGGCTAGGGGCAAGCTTAGTTGCAAGCGTGCCGACCGTCCCGGGATCGGGCTCCACCGGGTATTATAGTGCTTTACCTCAGCATGCGGTGCTGATCTCCATCCTCCCTTGCGGCTCGTGGTATTCACTATGACGAATTTTAATAAACCTAATTTGTTAAAAAATTACGGCGACGTGGTTCGCCACCCGTCACGTCCTGATTAGCACCAGGGCGAGCAGTGCTTAAAAGAGAACCGTTTCGCTATGATGAATGTGAGAGGAAATGTGGATTAGTGTGGAGGAAGCAAGGAAGGTGTGCCGAGATCGTAGCAGATGGAGATCTGCGGTCTCTATCTACCCCTACGGGAGACAGGCGTGACGATATGTATGTATTTCTTTTGAACAATAAATTCAATAACATGTTCAACGAATATTTACGAATGTCTACACGATTGGATTAGTAAGTCGTCATGATTGGATTTTAATAAGTATTCACATACATACATACATATCGTCTCGCCTGTCTCCCGTAAAGGTAGGCAGAGACTACAGATCTCCATATGCTACGATCTCGGCATACTTCTATTGCTTCCTCCACACTTATTATTCTCCTCATGCAAGCCCACCGGTTAAGGGTACTCTTGACCTGGCCATTCTTAAAAACTTCAGCAATTTGGTCAAGGTATGTTTTCCGTGGTCTTCCTCTGCCGACCCTTCCATCCACATTCGCAACTTAAATTTCTTTTGCCAGTCGCCTTTCATCCATCCTCTGCTTGTTCCGATTCTGATATACGGTAGTGAATGTTTGGTTTGGCAGAAGAGTCATGTAAGCTGACTGGATGTGGTGGAAATGAGAGCATTAAGAATTACGTGTGGTGTAACTTTGAATAATAGAATAAGAAATGAAGATGTAAGAGAGCGATGTGGACTAAAAGGAGGTGTCGTGACAAAAGTTGAGAAAGGGATGCTTAAATAGTTTGGGCATATAATAAGGATTTCACGAATTAATTTGTAAAAGATGTGTAAGGTTAATTAAAATTGTAGATTAAGTTACTCCATAGACAGCGATATGAAGCTTCGCCCACGCGCGCCGTAAAGTAAACGCAATAAACCATAGACAATATTTATTGCTCAATGCCAATGTGGCGGGAGCTACGTGGCTGGGGTGCGGAATACTTATTTATCGCCTTCGTCTTTCACATAGCAGCGATGTTTTTACTCTATAAACATAGTTGCTATATGTCATTTCATTTTTATTAGTGATAGAGCCACGCTGCAGGCGAATACTTTGTCAAGTACGGCATGTTATTTGTCTGTAGCATGAATGGGCCGGCTCGCCCGGGAAAGCACGACACTCCCGCAGAAAACCGGTGTCTGAGTGGTAGCTTAGCTACCGCGCTTCGTCCGGTGAGCGGTTGAGTTCCAGAGGCCCAACCCCAGCTCCCATAATAACACTGTCTTTAAAGACCGACAAAGCTTCTGCACTGCCTATGTGCGGATGTGTTTGGTGGCTTTTGCTTTCCATTACGCCTTCTCGTTTGCCTCCTTATCTCATAAAAAAAACAGTAAAAATATTATAAAATCTGGAACTGATACTTATCAGGATATCAGGATATCAGCTGTGATCAATTATTGAAAAGTAAAAAAATTAAGTTACATTAAACGGGAAGACCAGAATAACATCTTCCAGGTAATTTTTAGTGGTAGAGTCACGCTGCAGACGAATACTTTGTCAAGAATGGCATATTATTTGTCTGTACCATGAATGGGCCGGCTCGCCCGGTGAAGTATCACACTCCCGCAGAAAACCGGCATCTGAGTGGTAGGTTGTCTACCGCGCTTCGTACGGTGAGCGGTCTGAGTTCCGGAGGCCCAACAGGGGAGGGCCCTTCCCACTCCCACTTCGATTCCCACTCCCACTTCGATTCCCACTCCCACTCCTCCTATGATTCCCACTCCCACTCCCACTCTCAAAATTTCACTTTCCTTTAAGGTCGGCAACGCTTCCGCACTGCCTATGGCGTTGCGGATGTCTATGGGCGGCGTTGGTTGCTTTCCATCAGGTGACACGCCTGCTCGTGTGCCTTCCTATGCCATAAAAAAAAGTTATGCTTAATACATTAGTAGTTTGAATAATATAAGGTAGTAATGTCAACAATTCATCAAAATAATTACACTTGCTGTCAAATTTAAATTCGATTGCTTATAATATACCGCTAGGTGGAGTATTTGATTATCAATCAATACGATTTGTTTAGGATTATTAATGGAGTCAGGCGTTACTTTGCGGAAATCCATCACTATGTGGACAGTCAGAACTTTTACTTAGCTAAGATCCGCGATAAGCAAACAAGAATTTAAAAGTAATAATGTGTGTTTTCTACTGGAACAAGTGGATTTACGGGGAACTTAAAACTAAATCTTACCGAAAAAACGGCCGTCAGCAACTCTCCACCTACCAACCACTATTAACAACACCAAACACACATCACCACTCTTCCACATTGTACACGACACGTATTTCGTCTTAACAAGAGGCATCATTAGGTATAGTAGACTCTACGGAAGACAACACTTAACGGTTGTCTTCCGCAGAGTCTACTAAACTACTTCCCCGTAAATCCACTTCTTCCAGTAGAAAACACACATTATTATTTTTCTGTTTTTGTTTGCTTGTCGCGGATCTTAGCTAAGTAAAAGTTTTGTCTGTGACATAGTAATGGATTTCCGCAAAGTAACGCCTGACATACATACATACGTACATATCGTCACGCCCGTCTCCCGTAAGGGTAGGCAGAGACCACAGATCTCCATCTGCTACGATCTCGGCATACTTCCCTTGCTTCCTCCACACTCATTATTCTCCTCATGCAAGCCCGCCGGTTGAGGGTACTCTTGACCTGGCCTTTCTTAAAAAGTTCAGCAATCTGGTCAAGGTACGTTTTTCGTGGTTTTCCTCTTCCGGCCCTTAGTAACGCCTGACTCCATTAATAATATGTTTTATTAACGATTGAAAATTTGAATTTTTGATTTTATTTAATAATTTAATTTATTTTAATTATTTATTAAATAAAATCGTCAGCTTGTTAGTATTCTATATATAAGCTCTTATAGATAAATATAAATTATGAACAGTTTATCCAATTGTTTTATTAGATTGAACATCGAACAAGCGTGTCGCCCGATATAAAGCAATTTAACTTCGCCCATAGATACGAAACTGAGGCATTTCAGAAGTGTTGCCAGCCTTTCAGAAGTATATATTCTTGTTATTAGGAGGTTCCAATTTCGTATTGAATCGGAAATACCACTGAAGGTAGCCAGTTCTAAAGATCGGTGGAATGTGAAAAAAAATTCGCAACGTAAATTTCTTTCGCCAGTCGTTTTTCATCCATCCTCTCTATGTGCCCAAACCATCCAAAAACATCTCTTTCTTAACTATCTACGTAAAAGTACAACTGATATAAATAAAATTCAATATTATTTATATCTTTTGTAGTTATTAATGGAGTCAGGCGTTACTTTGCGGAAATCCATCACTATATGGACAGTCAAAAGTTTTACTTAGCTAAGATCCGCGACAAGCAAAACAATAACAGAAAATTAATAATGTGTGTTTTTCCGTTGGGTTTAGTGGATTTATTTGGAACTTAAACTAAAAACTTACCGAAAATCGGCCATCAACTCTCCACTCACCAACCACTATACACAACACCAAACACATTATCACTTTTCCATCTTGTAAACTATAAACTTGTTTACAAGATGGAAAAGTGATAATGTGTGTTTGGTGTTGTGTATAGTGGTTGATGGGTGGAGAATTGATGGCAGATTTTCGGTAAGTTTTTGGTGTAAGTTCCAAATAAGTCCACTTCATCCAGCAGGAAAACACACATTATTAATTTTCTGTTATTGTTTTGCTTGTCGCGGATCTTAGCTAAGTAAAACTTTTGACTGACTATATATCTTTTGTAGTTTTTATATTATTATATTATTTATGTTTCAAAATGTAATTCTACCCTTTTTGAGTTTTGAATTAATGAAACCCTACATAATTTTTGGTTTGCTTTTCGGTTAATTTAGTTTCTTATGTCGTCGGATTATGTTTTCTATTATTGTTACAATACATTTATTGTTTTTTAAACAAATTAATCCGTAAATAAATTAAGCTTTACCTTACATCCGATATATTCAAATAAAAATAATCTTCTGATTTATAACTGTAATAAATCTTCGCTTCGACCTCTGGCATACTTTTGAGGCGAATATGTTTTTAATCCAAAGTTTTATTATTCTAATGGTGCCTACACATGGTGTTATTGTGACCACCGATTTATCTCGTTATATGATCGATAACTACTCTTATCTTAATCTTTAACTGATGAAGGCTACGAGAAGAACCGTTACGACATTGGCACCTTCAAAAAACAAGCCTACACATACCTAAAAGGCTGGCAATGCTTTCGTGACTCGCGGTGTCGCGGTTGTCTATGGGCGGCGTTGATTGCTTTCCATCAGACGGCACGCTTGCTCGTTTGCCCTTCTATCCCATAAAAAAAAAGTCTTGATGAAGTTATCTAAATGCTGTCCAGCCTAATTGAATCCTCTCGGCTTCTTTGTGGAAGTTCACTGTCACACACTATCCAATCGCACTATTTGGCCAAGGTAGACACATATATTCCTGGACGCTTCTCGCCCTCTAATGTGTATTATAAATTAAAATATATGCATACTCTTAATGAATTCCTTACACTAAATATCATTAAGTCAAGAATGAGGCGTGAATAAAAATAAAATTTGAAATAAAGCATGAGAAATGTGTAGGCTTGTATTAAACTGACTTTTTAAACAACGATTTATTATATATCATATCTTTATCATCCTGTATAAATCCATCGTTTCTTTTCCCCGCCTTTTCCTTTCTTCTCAATCCTTCTCTCTTCCCCTCTGCCAATCCACGGTTTGCCGTGCCAAAGGATGCGTGGCTAGGGGCGAGCTTAGCAAAGGTCGCAAGGGTGCCGACCGTCCCGGGATCGGGCTCCCCCGGGTACTGTAGTGCCTTACCTCAGCATGCAGGGCTCTGGCGGGGTCTGACCTCCATCCTCCCTTGCGACTCGTGGGATTCACTTTGACGACTCTTAATATACCTAATTTGTCAAAAAAATGACGGCTGATTCCCACGAGGGCGAGAAGCGACGAACGGAGAGCCGTTTCGCTACGATGAATGAGAGAGGAAGGATGGATGAAAGGATAGATGAGTGTGAAGGAAGAAAGGTGTGTCGGGATCGTAGCGGATGGAGATCTGTGGTCTCTGCCTAACCCTACAGGTAGACAGGTGTGACTATATGTATGTATCTATGTATTTATTATATATATAGGATGAACGAAATACAACTCATAAAAGAAATTTGGAGTAGCTTCACCACATGAAAAGACATCGGGTGGCAAAAGTAAAGTGTGTAGGCTCTATTACATTAGAGGATTTGTACATAAGACAATTAATAGTTTAGGTCACGAATGTTGTGTTGGCAATTTTTTTTTTGCGTAAGAGTCGATTACTTAGGAATGTTGTGTATATACGCGGATATTCGCAAAATAAATTTATTTTGACATAAACCAGTCGTCCAAGATTTCTTTATTGCTACAAAATTATGTAATATGTAGACATAAGTCTTCAACCAGTGCGTCCTGCCTGTACTCTTTTAGGGTGCCGCAAAGTTGAACACTTTGCCGCAAAGTTGATAGAAGTCGAAATAAGAAATTCGCCGGAGAACCAGAGTCACCGATACAGCTGAAGAGTTATGTAGGTGACTCTGGCTTCAATTTAGCAGACTGAAGTGGCAATGTGCTGGACACGTTTGTCGGAGAACCGACAATCATTGGAGTAGACGAGTGCTGGAGTGGAGACCGCGACTCGGCGAATGTAGTGTGGGACGCCCCCCTGCTAGATGAAGCGACGATCTGCGCAAGGTGGCTGATTATTCTACCAGGGTTCTACCATACATTTTCAGTGCCATAGGCGTATATTGCGTTGCCTTTGAGAAATGTGTAGGCTTGTTTTTTGAAAGTTGAGTGTCGTATAGATTCGGAAACATGGAATCGATATTGGTACGTGGAGAGAAATATAGAATCGTAAACAAAAATTATCATTTAATTTTACTTTACATTTTTTTTATATTTGTTTCAGGTAAGCTTTGGACTAACTACATCAAATATGCCGGAAATGGTAAGAGGGGAATAAAAATATTTTGTGAGACATAAAGAGAAGTTAATGAAGATTTATTTTCACATTATAAATAGTATGTTTTTAATTTTAGCTTATTTTCGTGAGTTGTGAATTGTTATGTTCCCGTTTGTGTTTCTTAATAAATTGTAAAACAAATTAGAAAATCGCGAAATCAAAGAAGCGGAAAAACAATACAAAAGCGAGTCTATAGACGGAGAACAAAAGATAGACAAGGCTTTACTTACATTTACAAGAAAGCAGGTTAATTGTGAGATTCTATGCGCATTATTTATATAAAATGAAAAAAAAATAAATCGTTATATTTTTTGGTAAGATATAATTTTCAAATCGGCTAGGTATGTTCATTTTACCAAGAAAAAAAAGTTAATTTTGATAGAGCTGAAAGAAGTCATCTAGGAATTTTCCCGCCAACTGACATAAGTGACGTGTTTTTATTTTAATTTTTTTTATGCGATAGATAGGTAAAGGAGCAGGTGTGTCACCTGATGGAAAGCAATCAACGCCGCCCATAGACAGTGCCATAGATAGTGCAGAAGCGTTGCCTGCCTTTAAGGAAAGTGCCATTATGGGAGGGAACGGAGGAATCGCGGTAGCTAAGCTACAACTCAGACGCCGATTTCTACGGGAGTGGGGTACTTCCCCAGGCGAGCCGGCCCATTCATGCTACAGACAAATAATATGCCATTTTTGAGTAAATTAGGAAGACCACGAAAAACGTACCTTGACCAAATTGCTGAACTTTTTAAGAAAGGCCAGGTCAAGAGTACCCTCAACCGGCGGGCTTGAATGAGGAGAATAATGAGTGTGGAGGAAGTATGCCGAGATCGTAGCAGATGGAGATCTGTGGTCTCTGCCTACCCCTACGGGAGACAGGAGTACATATGTATGTATGTATGTACAGCGTGGTTCTATCACTACAATTACACTACATTTTCATAATCTTATATTATCATCAGTTATATTGTTTAATTGTGGTGGTGTATTATACAATATAAGTCTATTAAGGCGTATAAGTGAAGTGATATGAAATAAATGCGTTATTGTGACTTTTTAAGTTGACTAAAAAGGTCCATAGAAGGTTTTGGTAGAATATCCACCTTTTTATCAAGACGTAACGTGATAAGTTAACTAATTTTAGTTATAATATATTTCAACAGATTTGATGTTATCGTATATTACTTGACACTGGCATAATAGTTACAACTAATTGTCATCAAAGAAAAAAAAAGTCTTCTTGTGGAAGAAGATACATTCCTTATGGACGACATCTAACCTAGTGGTAGAAAAAGGTCCCTCGGTCGCTTGCCTGAACTGTTATTACGACTTTTGAATGATAAAGGGCTTATAAGCAACATTGTAATTATGATGAACAACTTTGTATTACAACAAAAACACAAAATGTCACGTTGTTATGTCTAGAAGAAAGAAATATTACAAAGTCGCTTACAATCGAGGTCGGAACACAGACTTCCAATACTGTTCAAATAAACTAAACCCTGAAACAACTAAATAAAACATATATACTCTGTTTGTTTAAAATGAAAACAAACGTTTTTTTTAAATATCCATTTGTGGTTTTGTTTCAGTGGCTTTATGTGCGAATAGCCTTTGTTTTGACTAGTATTTTTTTTCATAAATATGCGCGGGCTTGTTTTCATCCATCCATAACTTAGTATTTAATACTTTTCAGTGTAACAATTTCAGTGTTCTTCTATCCAAGGCTAGTTTTTTTCTCAAATTTTTCTCATCAAAAAAATTTATGGCAATTAGTTATAACTATTATGCCAGTGTCAAGTAAAAAACAACAATATCAAATCTCTTAAAATGTAACTAACTAGTCAGCTTGTCATGTTACGTTTGATAAAATGGTGGCTATTCTACCAAAACTTATATGGACTTTTTCAGTCAACTTAAACAGTCACGATACACGTATTTATTTCATATCACTTCACTTATACGTTTTATTCGAACTATATTGTATAATACACCACCACAATTAAACAATATAACTGATAATAATATAAGATTATGAAAATGAAATAAAAACACGACGTCGCTGATATAAGTTGGCGGGAAAAGTCCAAGGCTTGTTCTTTCAATTCTCAATGCCTCACTTACCTTAACTTTTTCTTTTAAATGGTCCATAACCTATCTTCTGTGTCTTTCTCTTCTTATTTTCCCTTCATTTTCTTCCTTCTACGATATTAAAAAATAGTGTTCTTGACGACTGTTTTTTAATTTTTCAATTGTTTTATATCATGAAAATTCGTTGAAAACGTATTTCTGAAAATATATTATAGCATCAACAATTTAATAATTAATAGCATTAATAACTTCATTTAATCATGTATCTTTATATATATAATTCTTCTGTACGTGTGTTTGTTCCACGATTAGCAGGTTCGTTAGAGTTGTTAATGTTATGAAAAACCGTTTGAAGTAACACGAGATAAAATGAAATCATAACTCTAAATGTATAATATGGCATGGCCAGTGTTGATTGATTGAATAGTAATTGCGACATCGATTGTATATCGATAATTATTCGAGAATCACAAACAACTGTTGCACAATATCGACACATGATGGGCCGTCACTAATTACACTATATGTTAAGAGAATAGCTATACAGACTTTTGTTAATTAAATCATATTTTAAGGGTAAGAAAGTGTAAATTTCTTTAAAGTATAAATATTGTTTGGATATAGCATCTATTGCTGTTTGGTTTTCTATAGATCGTGAAGTAATCTTGAGCAATCTGATTTTATTGTACACACTCTATTGCGGTGTATTTAGATATCTAGTATGTTTGTAATTTGTTTTTTATGTACATTTATAAAAAAATTTAATTGGCTCACTGTTTTAGGGTGATGTAGTTTATAAGGTTATAAATAATTAAATATAGGTTGTGATGAATATGTGTATGGCCTATCTTTTCCGAGTCCGGGTGGTATTTCCTTGTGATTTGTGTTTATAATACCCATGGAATAATTTTAGTGTGGGGCTTTGTTTAAAGAGTTAGTGGTAGAGCCACGCTGCAGACGAATACTTTGTCAAGGATGGTATAATATATGTCTATAACATGAATGGACCGGCTAGCCCGGAGAAAACCGGCGTCTGAGTGGTAGCTTAGCTACCGCGCTTCGTACGGTGAGCAGCTGCGTTCCGGAGGCTCAACAACCTCTCCCCTTCTCCTCCCACTCCCGTAATGACACTTTCCTTAAAGGTTGGCAACGCGTATATTCGGAACGTGTATGTAGGTAGCTGGTTGGAGTTTCACAGGGTAGTAATGCGTGGAAAGAAGTTTCGGGAAAACGCACCGTACTGGATCGCCATTTATCCAGATGGTGGGGATGAAACTTTTACCAAGTGTTAACTAACTTAATACATGTTTCTATTAACGAGAATGGTCATCTTGTTATAGCCCGAACGGCTTTGTTGCCTCGAATTCGGGATAATTGGCACTATCGTGATCACACCCTAGGGGTTGTTTCTGCTTAATACCATTAAGTGTCTATGCTTTGGTTATCCAAAGACAATATCAATTGGGTTTCATTCAATATAAGATGTGTTCCGGGTCTCTGTTCGTGTCAGTAAATTTTAATTACCACTTTTAATCACAATGTGGACAGTCAGAACTTTTACTTAGCTATTATAATATCCGCGACAAGTATACAGACAATAGAAAAATAATAATGTATGTTTTTCCATTGTCAGCCTATCAGGGCCGTCTTTACCCGGGGGTTCAAAGGGTCCAGCCGCCCGGGCGCGGGGTCCTAGGGGGCGCCGAATGCTAGAAATTGGAATTTTTATTGACTTCTAAACTCATTACATAAAAATATAAATTAAAAAAATATGTATAATATTAATTTATAAAACATGTTCATTTTTGTTTGTGCATTTCTTGGTAAATTACAGAACTTTCTTAAAATTAATAAATGAAAGATTAAAATTATATTGTTTAAGTTGGTGTGGTATGTATTTATTAAATAATTATATAAAAATATATAATATTAATACGTATATATATTTAAATGTTGATTTTTGTTTGTGCATTATTTTTCTTTACAACAGCAGGGGCGCGGGCTGATTACTCCCGCACCCGGCGAGCAATATGCTTAACACAGCCTTACGGCCTATAGTAGGATCGGTCGACAATCTTCCGAGCCAACCAAGCTAAATTTATTCGATCTTGTAAACATATGTATGTAGATCACACCACATCATAACACCGCGATATAAAAAATATCAAAGTGTAGCTGTAGCGACATCTATATTCTATATCCGTATACTATTGAAGAAAGCAACGTTTATTTAATAGTTTTCACATTTTGAAATTATTTAAAAAATAACTTTTTGAAATCTTTTTTTTTTAAACGAGACTTATTTTTTTTAATTATTAAGTTATTGTTTAAGTAATAACCATCTGTAAATTAAATATAATAATAGATCATGAAATAATTAATTTATCGAACTGGCATTTGATCGGTGTACGAAAATTGCTCGTTTCTATTATAAAGAAATTATAAAAAAAAACATGGCGATAGTCTATGACAATAAATAAAAAGGGTTTCGAAGACCCTTAACACTCTATTACTGTTTTACAAGTGATAAGCGGGAAGCGATTCACTGTAAATAAATATCATCTAGTTGGGCGACCGATTGCCTCAGTGGCGGAGCCCTCCGTCCACGGTGTTAATGGTCGCGGGTTCGATTCCCGCATCGGAATAAATATATATATGAATTTATAAATATTTATTTCGAATCTAGTAACCCCCTCAATCCGCATTTTCGTTCTTGCTCTTTCCTTTCTTCTCAATCCTTTCCCCTCCTCTCCTCCAATCCACCGTCTGCCGTGCCAAAGGATGTGTAGCTAAGGGCGAGCATAGTCGCAAGAGTGCCGACCGTCCCGGGATCGGGCTCCCCCGGGTACTATGGTATGAACCGCAAGGGAGGATGGAGGTCAGCCTCAGCATGCAGGGCTCTGCTGGGGCTGACCTCCATCCTCTTTTGCGGCTCGTGGGATTCACTTAAGACGAATTTAATATACCTAATTTGTTGAAAAATGACGGTGACGTGGTTCGCCACCAGTCACGTCCTGATTCTCACGAGGGCGAGAAGCGACTAATGGAGAGCCGTTTCGCTGCGATGAATGGTAGCGGATGGAACTCTGTGATCTCTGCCAACCCCTGCGGGGGATAGGCGTGAATATATAATAATATTCGAATACACAGATACTTTTTCCCCCTTGTGGATACTTGGAAACGCATTAAGACTGTGCCTTGTTCCACAACCCAAGACCGCAGGGGTCGTCTAATTTATTTGAAGGCTCTATTACCACTTGGCATTAGATATCACACGTTATTTCCATTTAGATAGCACTACGGTATTACGGTCTATAACTGCATGTACGTCGCATACAGGACTCCCACATAATATCGACGATATATAAATACTTTATGTTAATGTAATACCTTATACACCACCTTATAAATATGGATAGCTATCACATTATGCCAACTTAGTATTTATTTACCATGTTTATTGTACCATAAAATATTTGCACGGTATTAGTTCTTCATCTTTGTTGATGGAAATCAGTTATTCTATTGTCAGGTTAGAGTGAAATTATTAGACTTATTCGTATTTGAGAAATACTCTCTTTTTTAACGCGGTGTATAGACATTCGCAGTGCCATAGGCAAAGCAGAAGCGTTGTCGGCTTTTAAGGAGTGTCATTATACGAGGGTGAAGGGCAGGATTGGGCCTCCGGAACTCAACCGCTCACCGGACGGAGCGCGGTAGATAAGCTACCACTCAGACGCGGGTCTTCAGCGGGAGTGTGGTACTTCCCCAGGCGAGCCGGCCCATTCATGCTACAGACAAATAATATGCCATTCTTGTCAACGTCTTCGTCTGCAGCGTGGCTCTACCACTAAAAAAATGAAAGACGTGTTTATAGCTCTAAATTTTTAGGCAATTGTGACTCCAAATTGCGTATTATTGATTATGAGACAAGTCACATGACGAATTGTCATTGTCTATTTTATCACACTTGGGCGATTTACTATGTGCAGGTGACACTTCTTAAATTTCAACGGACTTATTGCCGTAAATTGACAAGAAAAAGAGTATATAGCAAAGGAATAGGGCAAATGGATCTTTTTTTATGGGATAGGAGGGCAAACGAGCAAGCATGTCGCCCGATGGAAAGCCATCAACGCCATCCATAGACAACCGCGATACCGCAGGAGTCACGGAAGCGTTGCCGGCCTTTTAGGTATGTGTAGGCTTGTTTTGGACAATGTCGTATCGGTTCGGAAAGACCGCTGAATGTTTCTGTAGATGTTCCGTGACTGGTTCCGTAGAGTGGTGGTGCGTGGAAAGAAGTTTGAGAATAGATGAGATAATTAAACGAAGGATGCGTGTTATTATATGTTTATTTGCTGTACATTTGGTATGGAGCATCATTTTAGCAATATGATAGAAGTTCATCTATATTGCACGCCTTTTCGCAGCATTCGCTTACTATTCCCCGTTTACCTCTGTTCTGTGCTAATCTGGTGGCGAAACGCGGCGCTAGCCGCAGACCTCCCATATCGTAATCGAGGACAGAATTGGGGATCGATTTCTTCATCTTCGTTTGGTCGTCACATATCAGCGCGAGTGTTTCAGCCAGCTTTCTACCACGCAGGACCACTTCTTGACCGTCTCCAGAATTGATTAACAGCGTTCCGATCACAATTAGGACCAATATGATTTGGGGCTTCATTCACTGTTTTCTTAATCACCTTCTACAGAACTATCGATGTTATTACCTTCGATTGAAGATTGAGAATGTGATTCTTGGGGTGGATTTGCGCCATTTTATACACCGAGTATTAAATAGCGATAAATGAGTCACTGACATTGCTGTTCAAGTTAGCAGACTGAAGTGGCAATGGGTTGGACACGTTTGTCGGAGAACCGACAATCGTTGGAGTAGACGAGTGCTGGAGTGGAGACCGCGACTCGGCAAACGTAGTGTGGGACGCCCTCCTGCTAGATGGAGCGACGATCTGCGCAAGGCGGCTGGCAGAGACTGGATGCGTGTAGCCGAAGATCGGGCTAGGTGTCGCGCCTTGGGTGAGGCCTATGTCCAGCAGTGGACTGCCGCGGGCTGATATTGATATTGATACACCGAGTATATTAATATTCAAGAACTTATCAGATGGGATCTTAATGAGAACAGATAGGTTACGCAGGTGAAATGTAGGCGAGATTTAACTTGCGAACGGGATTTTTCTGTGAAGTGCGGTGACTGGAAACAGGTATACATAGGGGCAAGCATATTTATGAGGATCATCCGTCTAGTCACTGGAAATATTTGTTGTTTACTGAAAATCTATTTATGGATCAAAATACATATTTTAAAACATTGTTTTCTAAGAGGGAAAATGGGAACTTACCTTTGTTAAGGTCCGTAGAGACAAACCAGAAACACGTGGACAGTCAGAACTTTTACTTAGCTAAGTTCCGCGACAGTCACTGAAGAGTTGCTGACGGCCGTTTTCTCGCTAAGATTTAGTTCGAGTTCCCCGTAAATCCACTTCTTCCAGTAGAAAACATACATTATTATTTTTGACATGAAAGTCACGAAGAAAACAGCGAGAAATAGAGGAGTTTAACGAAACGCTGGGTTAAGTCTAATGATCGTGATGTTCAGACATGGAGGATCGACTAGAGAGATATTATCATATGTATATATATTCACGCCTATCCCCCGCAGGGGTTGGCAGAGACCACATAGCTCCATCCGCTACCATTCATCGCAGCGAAATGGCTTTCAATTGGTCGTTTTTCGCCCTCGTGAGAATCATGACTTGACGGGTGGCGAACCACGTCGCCGTCATTTTTCAACAAATTAGGTATATTAATTCGTGTTAGTGAATCCCACGAGCCGCAAGGGTGGAGATCAGTCCCAGCGGAGCCCTGCATACTGAGGTAAGGCACCATAGTACCCGGGGGAGCCTGATCCCGGGACGGTCGGCACGCTTGCGACTAAGCTCGCCCTTAGCCACGCATCCTTTGGCACGGCAGACCGTGGATTGGCTTTGGATATTATCATTAAATAAATAATTATAAAAAATATTTATTTTCATAGACACTTCGTTATGTTACATGTAATCTTTTTATTATCCCTTAACAAGAAAGATAAATTGGATTAAAGCCTTTTGTTAGAATTTTAATATGGGTTGTTTCAACTCTCAGCAATTATTTTTTATCTCTCAGAAATAAAGATATCACACTGAACTCAATATAACACTTTTCATATAAAATTATGTTACATTTATAATATACCTTCAGACATGGAACTTGCGACGAGCTGACAGAGTGTATAGACGCCATAGAAACGTAGTGTGGGCGGATAATGCTCTGTATCTCTTGGACCGAGTTTAGAACTCCAAACCTCTCCATAGTACAAGGTCGCATACTTGCCTTTGGGCACGTGTCTCGGCTCTATAGCACCTCCATCTAGCGTATGATAGTGCAGGGAGGGATCCAAGCTCGTGGCAGATTTCCAATGCAGTGGACGGATCAGATGAAAACCACTCTCAATATCCCCCCACATGAAAGAAGGCAGCCGTGAGAGATGAATGGCGGCGTCTGGTGGAAGGATATACTTACATATCGTCACGCCTGTTTCCCGTAGGGTCAGGCAGAGACCACAAATCTCCATCCGCTACGATCCCGGCACAACTTCCTTGCTTCCTCCAAGAAGTGTGTACACTCATCCATCCTTCCTCTCACATTCATCCTAGTGGAACGGCTCCCCGTTAGTCATTTCTCGCCCTCGCGGGTATCAGGACGGGACGGGTGGTGAATCATACCGCCGCCATTTTTTAACTAATAAGGTTTATTAAAATTGGTTATAATGAATCCCACGAGCCACATGGGCGGCAGCATTGCCCCAGCAGAGCCCCGCATGCTGAGGTAAGGCACTATATTACCCGGGATACGATCCGAGGACGATCGGTTGCGACTAAGTTCGCCCCTAGCCATGCACTCATTGGCACGGCAGACCGTGGATTGGCGGAGAGGAAGGGAAAAAGAGAAGAGAAGAAGAAAGGAAAGGGCAGGGGAAAGGAAAGAAGAATTTAGACAGGATGATAGGGATATGATACTACCGCAACGGAAGACGAGGAGTGATACGGTAGTAGCTCGGGAGGCCGGGGTCGCGTACCCATATACCATAACTACCGGACAAGCGTCTAGGCGAAGATACTCCTTGACCCCAAGTGTAATTTAATTTTGTAAGCATTAAAGTTCTTGTAAAATGGTGTATCACGAATAAACGTTTTTCTAATTCTATCCTATAAAAAAGTCTTAACAAAGTCCACTCACTGATACATAAAGTATAATTTGGCTCTATTGTGGGAATGTATCTTATACAAACCCATCAATTTCATTGTTTGGTCTATCACATTAACTCAATACACCAATAATGACTACCGTCCATAGTTTTAACGAGTGTGTTCTATAATCGAGCCCATTCAATTTTGGTATTGCTTTCTATACGAAATAACAGAGGTCGTTTCGAACTCTAATGGTGGCTCATTATGTTTATTACATCGAATTGCCTGCGAACGCGTTGTTTGGTACAGTCGGATATGTAAACGAGACAATAGACTACACTTCTCTATGTTCTATGGTCCAAAACTACGGTAATTATAGCTTATAGATAGATATAGATTAAATAAATATACATATAGATTAAATAAATAGCTAGATAGATAGTTAGATAAATTTATTTCCTTTTACAGTATACATTTTAATCACATATCATTATATGGACAGTCAAAAGTTTTACTTAGCTAAGATCCGCGACAAGCAAAACAATAACAGAAAATTAATAATGTGTGTTTTTCCGTTGGGTTAAGTGGATTTATTTGGAACTTAAACCAAAAACTTACCGAAAATCGGCCATCAATTCTCCACCCACCAACCACTATACACAACACCAAACACACATTATCACTTTTCCATCTTGTAAACGACACGTGTTTCGCCCCAACACGAGGCATCTTCAGGTATAGTAGTCGGTTGTCTTCCGTAGATTCTACTTTTCGGTAAGTTTTTGGTTTAAGTTCCAAATAAATCCACTTAACCCAACGGAAAAACACACATTATTAATTTTCTGTTATTGTTTTGCTTGTCGCGGATCTTAGCTAAGTAAAACTTTTGACTGTCCATATAGTGATGGATTTCCGCAAAGTAACGCCTGACTCCATTAATAATATCACATATCAATTTATATTTTTTATGGGATAGGAAGGCAAACGAGCAGGCGTGTCACCTGATGGAACGCAATCAACGCCGCCCATAAACATCCGGAGTGCCATAGGTAGTGCAGAAGGATTTCCAGGTTTTAAAGAAAGTGTCATTATGGAAAGGGGACAAGGGTTGCGCCTCTGGAACTCAACGAATTACCGGACGAAGCGCGGTAGATAAGCTACCACTCCGACGCCGGTTTTTTGCGGGAGTGTGATACGGTAATATGCCAGGCAAGGCATTCGTCTGCAGCGTGGCTTTACCACTACCAGTGGTAGAGCCCCTCTGCAGTCATCACTCTCCTCACGCAAGCCCGCGGGTTAAGGATACTCCTGACCTGGCCTTTCTTAAACACTTCAGCAGTTTGGTCCAGGTATGTTTTCCGTGGTATTCCCCTACCGACCCTTCCATCCACATTCGCAACGGAAATAATACACCGATATATAATTATGCTGATGTAAGTCGGACACGTTTGTCGGAGAACCGACAATCGTTGGAGTAGACGAGTGCTGGAGTGGAGACCGCGACTCGGCAAACGTAGTGTGGGACGCCCTCCTGCTAGATGGAGCGACGATCTGCCCAAGGCGGCTGGCAGAGACTGGATGCGTGTAGCCGAAGATCGGGCTAGGTGGCGCGCCTTGGGTGAGGCCTATGTCCAGCAGTGGACTGCCGCGGGCTGATATTGATAAGAATTAAAGCCGTATCTATTCACTTGGAAGGCAGTAGCATCACCGTTGAACCAATTATTCCACCTTTTTCTTCACAGCCCATATATGCCTCACTGCTTGGCACATGCCTCCTCATTTTTGGAGGAACGGACATACACCACGCTTATCCAATGCAGATTTGGGGATACCTATATCTAGGAATAAATATCTGTAGGCCCATACATATATTATATTTATCCCGACGCGACAATCGAATCCACCTCTGTTGACTTGGAAGGCGGTAGAATTGACGTTGAGCCAATTATCCAACTTTTATTAGTAAGCTCCAATTAACGCAGCGCTGGTTCCAAGTCAAACAAGCGTGTCCGGCCTTTTACTGCCTCCCCCGATATTTACGGCGCTCGTAAACGCTGACCGGCAATGACGCGAACGACATCGCTTGTGCGCGATACACAATTAGTTTCTCGTGTACAACACGACGTGGTGAGGAATGCTATGAGTTGGGTACAGACAAACTGATTTGATATGTGGACAGTCAAAAGTTTTACTTAGCTAAGATCCGCGATAAGCAAAACAATAACAGAAAATTAATTATGTGTGTTATCCTTCTGGATGAAGTGGATTTATTTTGAACTTAAACCAAAAACTTACCGAAAACCGGCCATCAACTCTCCACCCACCAACCACTGTACACAACACCAAACACACACTACCACTTTTCCACCTTGTAAACGACACGTGTTTCGCCCCAACACGAGGCATCTTCAGGTACAGTAGACTCTACGAAAAGTCAACCGAAAAGACTTAAAGGAAAGCACACATTATTAATTTTCTGTTATTGTTTTGCTTGTCGCGGATCTTTGCTAAGTAAAACTTTTGACTGTCCACATAGTGATGGATTTCCGCAAAGTAACGCCTGACTCTATTAATAAGACTGATCTGATACATTCACTGATTTTACCGCAGCCTTTTGATATCTTGTAAAATGTTGTTTTAATATAGCTCCACGGGAACATGTTACACATGTACATAAATAATACTTCTTCTAAGAGTGCTTCTCCGTCTTGCGAAGGTTGGCAGCCAACTCAGCACAATTTTCCACCTCCTTCGCGAGGTGCAGCAGTTCTGGAGCACTCGATATCCCGGTCCACTCCCTGATATTACGTAACCAAGACTTTCTTTTTCGAAATAAATAAATATTAATAAAGCTAATATAATAAAAATGAGATACCGCAGGGAGCTTCATTTTGCTATCCTTTCTATTGGGTACGATTCGTTATGAATCTCCATCATATTTGTATAATAAATAAACATGGTCCCGTAAACTAAATAGCGCTCGCGATACCAAGGCGTCTAGGTCATTACTGGTTGTTCCTCGCCACTGCTCAGCTGCTTTTCGTGGTTGCTTTAAATACTTAAAGGAAAGTGTTGGAACAACTTATCACCTTCGTGACTTTCACACAATAAATATGTTTAAAAAAAATACAAAAATCAAATTTTAAGTATGCAATCAGGAACTTGTTCTTTTCGTTGCTGTAAATTTATTACCTGATTTAGTTGTTTTTAATTTTATTGTATGTGTATGTGTATATGAGTATGAGTAGTAGTATATATATGGATGTATGCGTATGTATGCGTGTGTGTCAGTATCAATGTCGTCACTGTGGTCCGTGATCTGACCATGTTTGTACTTGCTGAAAATCAGCGCCAGATGCTCCAATAGAGCGCCCGGCATATTCTGAGCAAGAACCATTTTATGACACTAATTAGATTAAAATTATTTTCTTTTTGTTTGTTTGTATGTTATTAAGGTTTCAATTTTAGTTATCGTAAAAAAAGATGTCATAAATTAAGATTTTTTTATTTTTATTTCTACGTATACACATAAGTTTTCGACCAATGTGTCCTACCTATACTCTCTTACGGCGCCGAAACGTGGACGCTGACAGTCTGTCTGCTTCAAAGGTCAGCGTCGCTCAGAGGGCTATGGAGAGAGCTATGCTCGGAGTTTCTCTGGCAGATATGATTCGGAATGAAGAAATCCGCCAGAGCACAAAAGTCACCGACATAGTCTTTTAAATCGGCATACTAAGAGCGCAACGGGCTGGTCATGTTTGTCGTAGATCCGACAATTACTGTGAGCGAGTACTGGAGTGGAGACTGCATCTTGGCATACGTAGTGTGAGATGCCCTCCGGCTAGATGGTGCGACGATCTGCGCAGGGCGACTGGTAGAACTAGAAGCCGAAGATCGGGCTAGGTTGCGCTTCTTGTGCGAGACCTACGTCTAGCAGTGGACTGTCGCAGGCTGTTAATGATTTAAATGCATCTCTCTCTCTCTGAGTCCTAAGTAAACGTCGTGTCTATCCTATGCCAACAAGGGTTGGGGCATAGGAGAGACACGACGTTTCTCCATCTCGACCTGTCGGAGGCCGTACGCTTCACTTCGCTGCAGGATAGGCCCCTGCACTTCGGATTTAAATGCATACATTACATTTTTTTTTATTTTTTTAAACAATATAGATAGATATATGCTTTATTGTACACCAAAAACAAATTTATACAATTATTGATTGTTATTATTTATATACAAATGTGTATAAAAAATTACACCACTACTAGTAACTAAAACGTCAGTCGATACTATATGCGTGTTACCAAACATCTTAAAATCTATCAGTTAGTTTACACCATAAGATAAATCTCCGCATCTTATCTACATCGGCGATAGATAACAATGGTGGGCACTTAGCAGCGCCCGATCGCCAGAGATCGGCCGATAGCGGCGCGCGGTCGCTGCCTGCGCCGACCTTAATTGTGTTATTTAATGCCATTAATTATTCCAATTACTTATCACGTTTTTTTTTCAATTGAAACAGAACTTAACACAGTACGATTTAGTTGATTTCAAAGTGGTGTAATTAACGAGATTAACTCAGTTGGAACTGTTAAATGTAATTGATTTTATAAAGAAATAAATACATATAAGCATTAATTCACAGTAGTTACAAATTGTATCGAAGACGAATACTTTGTCAAGTATGGCATATTATTTGTCTGTAGCACGAAGGAGCCGGCTCGCCCGGGGAAGTACCACACTCCCGAGTTCCAGAGGCCCAACACCCTCCCCCCTCCCTCTGTCCTTCCCCTCCCATAATAACGTTTTCCTGAAAGGTCGGCAACGCTTCCGCACTGCCTATGGCGCTGCGGAAGTCTATGGGCGGCGTGGATTGCTTTCCATCAGGTGACACACTTGCTAGTTTGCCTTCCTATCCCATAAAAAAGTCGAATTCAACGGCGCGTATTATTCCGAACAAGGAAGTCTGTAAGGCAAAAGAAAAATTTGTACCCATATTAAACGCTGTTAAAATCTGCTGCACTAGACTCCGGTCTACTCAGAACTAAACTAACTTTGTTGGCGCAGCGACCCAAAATGGATCTCATGGTTTCCGAACAGAGCTTACGCCACCGTGCCCTGTCTGCAAGACCACCTTCTGCCAGTTGCAGATTTGAAGGTTGCGCGAGTCATCCTACACTATGTCTCTCGAGCGGTACCTGGGGCGCTCCACGGGACGTCGTCTACTCAGCCTACTGCTAAATTCACCACTGGCAACACAGTAGGCATTCTAGTAATGTTGCCGGCATTCGAAAAACGTGTAGGTTTTGTTTTATAACGTTTCTCAGCCGTGTCGTTTCGAAACGAAGGTAACTAACTGGTTTTACGGAGTGACTGTGCATGGAATACGTTTTTACGATATCCGATTTGTCTGTGTAATGATAGACACAGACAAATCGGATCACGGGCACGCACCATCTTACATCTAAACATGATACATAATCTATATTCAATTTATGTCGAACACCACACATCTTCATTATCTAAACTATCCACAATATAATTTGTGTAATCTAAATGTGGCCCGATGTATTTAATGATGGTCTTGGGTTTACAATAAATGCACGGGCATCGAATACCATTAACGGTCGACGTATTTAGTCGGTCTCGTCCGGCATTAAATACGGTTAAGTCCCCCGATCTCATCAAATAACTATTAAAACTCATCTTTCGTGACCGGATCGGACAAATTATGCATTTGGTGTGTGGCACAAGTGATTGGCGCTAAATTTAATCCAGCTTCTTCATTCCTTGCTGAGATGTCTACATTTTAACTATCAAATCTCTGTGACTCCTTATTATTTTCTACTTATACTACCTTATTATAATGACGCGGACACGGTATATGGCCAAAATTTTGTTTTAACACGGGAATCATGTTACGCCGTACATAAATAAAGCTAGTATAATAAAAATTAGCCACCACAGGGAGCTTCATTTCGCTTCTTCCATATGATACGATTCGTTATGAATCTTCATCATATAAGCTTTTGACCCCTTTACATCATAAGACTTTTAATTGCTTCAGAGTAACATTTAAATAGGAACACTGAAAATAATAGACGCTTGTACAATGTTACATCGGTCAGACGGATGGGACACGAATAACAGGCAGTATACAGTATAGACCGATGTAACATTGTACAAGCGTCTATTATTTTCAGTGTTCCTATTTTAATTTTACTTTGAAGCGATAAAAAGTCTTAAAATTTTCGGATAACGCTTGAATCTTTAGGGACTTTTGTGTTATATGTATTTTTTTAATATTTTTACATTTTTAAAATCATTAAATTAAGAAAATAATATGTTCGTCATTGCAAAGTTATGTCGATCAGAAAAATTTACATCTGTCAAAATGATCAAGCTAACTTGTACAGGGTATAGTTCAACGTTCACGCACCTTTATTGTTATGGATACGTTTTTAGTAAAAAAAAGTATTAGTATGTGTTATTTAATTTATATGTCCGTCTAACTGTCGAATATTATGTGTTATTTAATTTATATGTCTGTCTAACTGTCGAATATTATGTGTTATTTAATTTATATGTCTGTCTAACTGTAGAATATTATGTGTTATTTAATTTATATGTCTGTCTAACTGTCTAATATTATGTGTTATTTAATTTATATGTCTGTCTAACTGTTGAATATTATGTGTTATATTATAATTTATATGTCTGTTTAACGGTTGAATAGTGTGTGTTATTTAATTAATATATCTTTCTAAAGGCCGAATGGTTTGAGTTGTTTCATTTATTCAGCTTTCTCTTCATTCCGCCTTCCGCCCGTCTCTTTGTCGGAGCAGTAATCTCGCTTAAGGCGATATCACACCTCCGCCTCGCAGTTATCCATCCGCCGAGATGGATTGTCGATAGCCTGTTACCGGCCGCAGAGATGGGCTCCGCTTTCCAACACCACAATTATATTTAGTTGTTTCGTTTGGCATTACGATTGTGAGCCCTTTCCTATAACAAATTACTTTTGTTTATGACGTTATATATATTCGTCGTTATGTCGATATATATTCCTCTGTTCAACAGAGGCTTGCCAACTTTTGGAGATATAGCTAATATTCTACCACACTTTTCCAAGGCTATGCAAATGTTTATTTCATAAGTTACTTTTTAAAGGTCGGCAACGCTTCCCTATGGCGCTGACAATTCGCTACGGTCGGGGTAGATAGCGTTCTATCGAGTGAAACGCCTGCTCTTTTACTTTCCCGTCTCATAAAACATATGGCTGCTAATATTCTTTAGATATCGGTTGACATTGGAACCTTCAAATAATAAGTCTACACGTTTCTCAAAGGCCGATAACCGTTTTACAATGCCTATGGCACTGCGGATGTCTATGGGCGGCGATGCTAGCTTTTCATCGGGTGATATGTCTGCTCGTTTGTCTTCCTACCCCTTAAAAAGTTTTTGACTATCCCGCAATCTACTTCGGACATCGGTGATGGATTACTATTTACTCGTACAGAAAGGGGAAGGCCCCACGTATAATATCCAGCAGTATTGTTACGGTTTTTGTACATGTTGGTGTTTCTTCATGCGTAGTTATATATATGGACATTTCAACCCATCAAACACGATCGAACGACGTGATACAAGGAGCAACATTTAAATTCATTGACACAATGGTTCCAGCATCTGTTTCAACATGAGAGAATTTCTATTGTGGATAATTTAAAATATTTTCACGCCGCATTGAAAACAAAGTATTGTAGTGAATATAATTAGTTTCTTTGTATTTATTTCGCCAATGACTTTGTATGAACAGAAAGATAAATGCTGATGATGAAGCAAATAAAATGTCGGCACACTTTTTTTGCTGTGGATTTGGATGAAATGGTCGGTAGGGGAAGGCCAAGGAGAACATATCTTGACCAAATCGCTGATGCGCTGATCGCTGGTTTTTAAGGAAGGCCAGGTCAAAAGTACCCTTAACCGACGAGCTTGTATGAAGATAGTGATGAGTGTGAATGAAGCAAAGAAAGTGTGCCGAGAAGTCTGCGGTCTCTGCCTTTCCCGTAGGGGTTACAGGCGTAATTGTATGTATGTAATCGTAAGTATGCTTATATCTGTTCTTTTCTTTGATGGCAATTAGTTAAAACTATTATGCCAGTGTCAAATGGAATAATATCAAATTCCTTGAAATATTTATTCAGCTTGTCATGTTACGTCTTGATAAAATGGTGGCTATTCTATCAAAATTTTCTATGGACTTTTTCAGTTAACATATAATGTCACGATACACGCATTTATTTCATATCACTTCACTTATAAGTGAAGTGTTATTAGAACTATATTGTATAATACGCCACCACAATTAAACAATATAACTGATAATAAGATTATGAAAATGAAATAAAAACACAACGTCACTGATGTAGGTTGGCGGGAAAAGTTCGTTTTCTTAATTTATTCATCAGTTGGATGTAGGTTTAATACAAGGTTTGCCAATTTCACCAGTTAAGTTTGTTTATTAAGAAACATAATTTATAAATCAAGTTGCTAAATTAGGTATCCATATAATTTAATAGTTTAATATCCAATAAATTACACACGCATATTAGGAAATTAAATATAAAATATGCTTACAACATGTCAGTGTCAATAAAATGTCATACAGTTTATGACGGCGGAAATTATAAATCATGCAGACATAAAATATTAATTCTTGGCGCCTAATGGCGGCCATGTTTTTAAGCATATATTTGACGAAAACAGAAATTAAACGCATAATTTTAATAGATCTAAATAAAGCGTAGGAAAAATTATGTAATAAAATGTGGTGTGTGCTTTAGTTTATTCAGTGAATAAATGGCGGCCATGTTGTTAAGCATATATAATATTTAACGAAAACAGGACTTTAGAAAGATATGTATAATTTAATAGATCTAAATAAAGCATAGGAAACACGTAATCAAAAATATATAGTGTGCTTTAGTTTTTTTTCGGTGAATAAACTAGACCGGTTTGGGACGAATTTAATATACACATTCCATGCCTCTGTGTTGCCAGAATTATAATTGCCCAACGCTTTTTTATATAAATTTTTGTTTACTATTAGGGCTGTTACTTCGTTTTTTATGTTGACAGTAATTAAATAATTCAACTTTTCTAGTAAAACAATTTAAAAAATTATTTTTTTTAAATTTGATTTGCGTTGAGTACGGTGACATTTTAACAATAGGGTTACCTATTCATACTTATGTATATTATAATGAAATATAATAATAATCTCGTGATCTATCGGCTGCCAAAGATATCCCGGAGTGCTTTAATGGTGAATTTTAATATCGAATGTTTTTGTACTGTGGTCAATCAATATATTATTGTATAGGCGACAAATGCTTACCATTGGATTCTAATGGGATACATTATTTGCGTAAGATTTATAATAATACTAATCATTTTATGGGGATTTCGTTAAAAAATATTGAAATATGAAACGGAATCAAGAATGGGATATTATTTGTCTGTAACATGACTTGGCTCGCCCGGGGAAGTACCACACTCCCGCAAAAGACCGGTGACCGATGGAACTTCGTACGGAGAAAGGTTGAGTTTCTGAGCCCCCCCCCCATCCCATAATGATACTTTCATTGAAGGTCAGCAACGCTTCCGCACTGCCTATGGCGCAGCGGATGTCTATGGGCGGCGTTGCTTGCTTTCCATCAGCTGACACGCCTGCTCGTTTGCCTTCCTATCCCATAACAAAATAAAAATGTGTTAAATGGTATATTTTAAAATTTGTGATCTGGCATCCCTATCGCCCACTAAGGGTAATAAATCTTTCGTCGCGATGAAGATTAGGCATTAACCGTATGAAATAAGAATGAGTCGCGGAGCTCATACGGTGCGCATCGAACACGATGAGTGTATGACAAATTAATCGAACGCGCCCGCCGCTCCGCTGCGCGCAGCTGCTTCGTAACGTTTGAAAATAGAACGTCGCCGCCATTAGCGACCGGTGAAATGGCGGGAATGTATCTTTTTTATCTATGACGCAGTTCGGAAACGATTTGTCTTTTTTGCTACTTTCACTATAAAGGGAAAATCAAGAAACAATTAATTATACATGCGGTGGATAAGTTTTATGGAACTGATAGGAAAAATTGTAATCGGGTCAACTGGTGATAAGCAATCAACGCCATCTTTGGACTTCCGAAATACTAATGCCATTGCAGAGGTGTTGCCTACCTTAGGATAAAAATAATAATAATGTTACGAGCTGAGGTTCGGGGATCGGAAAAATGAGATATTCAGATATAGTGTGTATATGAGTATGAGTAGTAGTATATATATATATATATATATATATATATATATATATATATATATATATATATATATATATATATATATATATATATATATATATATATATATATATATATATATGGATATATGTGTATGTATGTGTGTGTCAGTATGTGTGTCACTGTGGTCCGCGACCTGACCACGTTGGTTCTCGCTGAAAACCAGCGCCTGGTGCTCCAATAGAGCGCCCGGCATATGCTGAGCAAGAATCATTTTATGACACTTGTTAGATTAAAACTATTTATTTTTATTTATTTAATACTTTATTGTACACAGAACAGGAAAGAAGATGTACAAGGGCGAGCTTAACTCAAAATTGAGTTTTCTTCCAGCAAACCCAGGAGTGAAAGAGAGATAAGAAAAGCTGTGAGGATCGAAATAAGTGTACAATAACAAAATATAATAATAATATACATAACAAATTAACAATACATACTATATGAAACCATACATATATAAACATATAAATACTAATAATATATAATATAATACAATATAAATAAAAGGATAAATATATATAATATACACATAAATATATACATATATAAATATTTTATACTGAAAGGAAATGTTCTTTAATTCTTCTTTTTGTTTTGTTTGTATATTATAATAATATTAAAATTTGTAGTGAAAAATAATTATCGTAAAAAAGGTGTCATAAATACAGTTTTTCTAGTTCTATTTCTTAAAGAGATATTTTTGAAGTAAATACGAAGAAGTATTCAACCATATACGTTTTAATATTATCTGTTATGTCTGCAATGCTATGAAAGAAAGGTACGTATGTATGTTTTTATATGACTGTAAAATGTCTTCGATTTATACGATGTGGGGGGATAGGTGGACGCCAAAAAACATCTCAGCGTCCTAACTGTGATAACAATAAAATAATATATATTTTGTATTCTTTACAGGTAATAAACATGACGTTTTATTTCGAGGCTTTTTCCCCGTTTTAAAGGTAAGCCGATATAAAATAGTTTTTCAATATTTTGTATTATTGATGTGAAAAATCACATCGTGGAGTATGGGATTGAAATGGTAGACCGAGATATCGTCTCGATTCAGGCTACACTCTCCTCCACTCGACGCTATATGGAGTCACTTACACGAAGCCATAGTGAGCATACGGTAGAGACTCAACCGTCGACAATGTTTCACATCTACCAAGTGGCCTATTACGCTTCTCTTTTTTTATTTTGTTTATACGCGTGTAATACCCCTTTTGATGGGGGTTGTTGATAATAATGCGTAAACTATTGTGCGAAAGACGTAAAGAAGGTCCTCCTTTGATAAAATAATATATATTTTAATATTAAATATATATATATATATATATATATATATATATATATATATATATATATATATATATATATATATATATATATATATATATATATATATATATATATATATATATATATATATATATATATATATATATATATATATATATATATATATATATATATATATATATTTAATATTATATATTATTTAATAATAGATATAAACATTTTTTCACTAATTATTGAATAAAAAGTAATAAATGAACAAAGTTCGATTTAAAAAAAATATTATATTAATATTACCATAAATATAATATGATGTGTGTAAAATACCAGCAACACAATAAAACATATTGTTGCTGGTTGATTATCCGTTATATAATTTTTTAAATTATCTCAAGATTTATGTGTCAAATGTATTTCATATTGCAATTTATATTTTAACTTAATATGAAAAAAATATTATATAAACATTACAATAAAATACCAGTAACACAATTAAATGTGTGTAAAATACCAGCAACATAATAAAATGTTTGTAAATTATCAGCAACATATTGTCACTGGTTGTTTACAAGTCGTATTTTTTTTTTAAATTATACCTCAAGATTTATATGTTAAATGTATTTCACATTGCAATTCAAATTGAAACTTAATGTTATTCACATTAAATACTATTTAAGAGTGTACACCACGCGTGCACTGGATCTGAACCGAGATCACATTCGCGCTGATTTATTTCTTTGCGCTGCCATTATTTCGTTTTGCCGACGCGCACGATTTATCTGCGGATTGCCGGCGAAAGAACACGAGATGTTGGTTCGTGATGCATCTGCGTGTTTCTTTATCGATGCACTTTAAATGCATTCCTTTAGCTATTTCTTTTACGTAAATAGTTTGCAGCGAGTGCAATAGCGGCTCGAAAGACGACCGATTGGCTCAGTGGCGGGGCCCTCCGCCCACGGAGTCAATGATCGAGGGTTTGATCTCCGCATCGCAATAAATATATGTATGGATTACAAATATTTCTTCTGAGTCTGGTAACCCCGCCAATCCGCATTGGACAAGCGTGGTGGGTTAACGTCCGTTCCACCAAAAATGGAGAGGCCCGTGCTCAGCAGCGGGACATATATGGGATGTTTAAAAAAAAGTGCAATAGTTCTAAAATATATTAAAAATTTCAATCCCACCATCTAGTTGAGGGATTCCTATCGACCCCTTTTTTGATTTGATAAAAGTTTTTCAGTCGACTTAAAAAGTCACGATACACGTATTTATTTCATATCACTTATAAGTCTTAATTGAATTATATTATATAATATACCACCACAATTAACCAATATAATTGATAATAATATAAGATTATTAAAATGAAATAAAAACACAACGTCACTGATGTAAGTTGGCGGGAAAAGTCCTAGACAAAGTGTCACAAAGTTATTGATCACATAAATGTCAAATGGGATACTAAAGCAACAAAAAATATCTCATTGACATCGGTAACAGCCGACAGGTCTAATTACACAGCAAGCAATCGGTATTTAATTATCAACCGCTTAATTTAGTATTTATTTAATTCATGAATAGTAATTAGATAATATGATTTAACACCATAATGACATATCCGCGACGCCTCTCGAGATAAACCAGTTCTCGCCAAGTTATATTATATAGACATACGGAGTGGTAGAGCCACGCTGCAGACGAATATTTTGTCGAGACTGACATATTTGTCTGTAGCATGAATGGGCCGGTTCGCCCGGGGAAGTACCACACTCCCGTAGAAATCGGCGTCTGAGTGGTAGCTTAGCTACCGTGCTTCGTCCCTCCCCTCCCCATGACACTTTCCGTAATGGCCACACTTCCGCAGAAAACCGGCATTCGAATGGTAGCTTAACTACCGCTCTTCGTCCGGTGAGCGGTTGAGTTCCGGAGTCCCAACATCCCTTCCCCTCCCATGACAATTTCCTGAAACTGCCTTATGGTACTGTGGATGTCTATGGGCGGCGTTGGATGATTGTCATCAGGTGACACGCCTGCCCGTTTGCCTTCCTATCCCATAAAAACACGATTGGGAAAAAATATATGACGAGTTTTCTATTCTATTACCAGACCAAGTGACAAGCAAAGATAAGCGTAAACTAAAGAAATTCGTAGTCCTAAATCTTTTGTCTGTATTTAGAGGCGGCAACTCTTTTTAATCTGTCTTTAAGAGATTGATTCACTCAATACGTTCATTTGCTGTGGTGAGATGAAGATTGATTGTGTTAATTAAGTTATGGTTTTTAAATGTGGTGATTAACTGTCATCAATCAACGGAGACATCTGGTGTGATCCAGGGTTCCCAGCCCGGTCGCACATTATTAATGTATTACGAAGATAATTTATTTGTTTGCCTTTATATCTCATAAAATATATAAAGGGTCGGTAGAGGAAGACCACGGAAAACATACCTTGACCAAATTGCTGAAGTTTTTAAGAAAGACCAGGTCAAGAGTACCCTTAAGCGGGCTTGCACGAGGAGAATAATGAGTGTGGAGGAAGCAAATGAAGTATGCCGAGATCGTAGCAGATGGAGATTTTTGGTCTCTGCCTTCCCCTACGGGAGACAGACGTGACGATATGTATGTATGTATGTAAAATATATGTATTAAAACTTTTTATTCGAATGTATTTAAACCTTTTATATTATATTGCTTCTTTTTAAATTCGTAAAATTTAAAATAAAAAAGAAATAATTGTTTTTATATAAAAACAAAAGATGACTTAGACTCACGTCTTTAGACATATCACCTTTCCGGCATAAGAAATTGAGATATTTAATTGATAGTGTAAATAAAGTATGAATAATATATAAATGTACAGTGAATAGAAAAATAAATTAATTTAATTTGGAAGAATTTTAGTTATATTGAAGATAAAACCCCCTAAAGATCCCGTGTGTCACCATAATCAGTACGGCTGGCATTCCATAGTACCTACTTCAGCAGGAAATCTATTATTATCAAGTTCTTGTTGATTTTAGAACCAGTCTTAATTAAAAAATATAATTTAAGTATCTGATATACTTTTTGTTATGGAATAGGAAGGCAAACGAGCAGGCGTGTCACCTGATGGAAAGCAATCAACGCCGCCTATAGACATTCGCAGCGCCATAGATAGTGCGGAAGCGTTGCCGACTTTTAAGGAAAGTGACTTTATGGGAGTGGGAGGGAGAGGGAGAGAAAAAGGAGAGTGGGACTGGGAGGGTCTTGGGCCCCGGGAACTCAGGCCGCTCATCGTAGTAAGCACGGTAGCTATGTTACTTCCCTGGGCGTGCCGGCCCGGTCATGCTACAGACAGATAATATGCCATTCTTGATAAGGTATTCGTCTATAGCGTGGCTCTACCACTAACCAGTTATTTTTATATGAAGCAAAACAATTGATCTTATATGTAAGATATACGCAAGATATAATATGTTAAGTCGACCAATTGGCTCAGTGGTGGGGTCGTCTACAGAGTCAATTGGTTGCGAATTCGATTCCCGCATCGGGATATATTTATGTATGGGTTGCAGATATTAATTCGAATCTGATTACTCCCCAATCCGCATTGATCAAGCGTGGTGGGTTAATGTCAGTTAGCAGCAGGATTTTTATTGGATCAATTGTTTTATAAGATATACTATACTATAGTTTAATTGTAAAACATTTTTATATTATTATATGATTGTATATTAATGTTATCTCTTACATCCTTTTGGATTATATGTTATTTAATAAAAACGAATAATTAAAGTTCTTTTTTAATATGGAAACAAAAGCTGAGACAGGGATGCTTAGATGGTTTGGGCACATAGACATAATGGACGAAAGACGACTGATAAAAGTTATTAACGTTGCGGATGTGGATGGTTGGTAGGGGAAGACCAAGGAAAACATATTCTTGACCAAATCTCTGAAGTTCTCAAGAAGGGCTAGATCAAAAGTACACTTAATTTACTACATAACTTAGTTGTTTTTAATTTTATTGTATTGTATGTGTATTTATGTGTATTTGTATATGAGTATGAGTATTAGTATATATATGAATGTATGTGTGTGTCAGTATGAATGTGGTTTGCGATCTGACCACGTTGGTTTGTGCTGAAAACCAGCGTACAAGTGCTCCAATATAACGTCTGGCATATGCTGGGCTAGAACCATTTTATGACACTTGTTAGATTAAAATTATTTTCTTTTCGTCTTGTTTATTTATTTGTATATTTTATTATTATATTTTATTATATTTTATAGGTTTTAATTTTAGTTATGGTAAAAAAGGTGTCATAAATAAAGTTTTTTATATTTTAATTTCTTGTTTTTTCATTTTCTTGTATGAAGAGAGTGATGTGTGAGCATGAAGCAAAGTGTGCTGGAATCGCAGCAGATGGAGGTCTGTGATCTCTGCTTACCCCTACGGGAAACATACGTGATTGTATGTATGTGTAGAAGCAAAAAAAACCGGTAAAAGACGGTTTATTTTCTTAACACAATTTCGAATGCCGACTCAAAGCTTGAAAGTTCAAAGACTGGTTAGTAATTCAATATTGCTGTTGCATGTTGGAATTTGCATTTTAAAATAAGCAATCATGCCTACGATACTTACATAGATTATATTACAATATGTACATTCTGCTTTTTTTCTGGCGGACGACAGTCTTCGAAGAGCGTTCTATTTTTGCTTACTCATAATAATGAAACGTGGATACTGATTGTCCGTCTGTTTTTTGAAGTGAAAACTTCTATAGCCGCGTTACACGACTCTGGGTAGGAAAGAATGTATGTGTTCGCGTCAGCAACATGCTAATGCTAATCTACTACGGTGCGCTTCTCTCGAAACTTCTTTCCACGCACCACCACTCTGTGGAATCAGCTAACTTCGGCGGTCTTACGACATTGGCATCTTCAAAAAACAAGCTTACACATACCTAAAAAAAAAAAGGATTTATATTATTTATATATGTATAAATATACTAACCCACAGCCATTTAGCGGTTGTCTTCCGTAGAGTCTACTACACCTGATGATGCCTCGTGTTGAGGCGAAACACGTGTCGTGTGCAACGTGGAAAAGTGGTGGTGTGTGTTTGGTGTTGTTGATAGTGGTTGGGAGGTGGAGAGTTGCTGACGGCCGTTTTTTCGTCCAGTTTATTTATTAATTTCGCCCAGTAGTAGAAAACCCACATTATTATTTTTATGTATTTGTTTGTTTGTCGCGGATCTTAGCTAAGTAAAAGTTCTGACTGTCCACATATTAATGGATTTCCGCAAAGTAACGCGTGACTCCATTAATCATCATACCCACAGCGATTCAGTATTGATGGCGATGATTCGACACCTCAATACACAATGACGTGATAATTTTGTCTAATTTACAGTTATAGAATTTAAACTGGACATTAGCGGAGATAAATGATTATTGACTCGCCATTAGAAGCTTGTCTAAAATAATTTCGTTGTATTCGGACGGTGCTTAATTTGCGTGCGAAGCGAAATGAATTGCTCATTGTTTATTGAATATATACAGTCCCGGTTTGAGTTCGATACAATGGAGAACCGGTCTGAGTGGTGTTCATTTAGAAATACTGGTATATATACCTACATACATACATACATATATAGTCACGCCTGTCTCTCCATAGGGATAGGCAGAGACCACAAATCTCCTTCCGCTACGATCCGGACACACTTTTATTTCCTTCACACTCATCCATCTTTTCATCCATCCTTCCTCTCACATTCATCGTAGAGAAAGCAGCTCTCTGTTCGTCGCTTCCCGCCCTCGTGGGAATCAAAGCGTGGTGACAGGTGGCGAACCACGTCGCCGCATGCATACATATATTTTTTTATATATATTCACGCCTATCCCCCGCAGTGGTTGGCAGAGACCACAGAGCTTCATCCGCTGCCATTCATCGCAGCCAACGGCTCTCCATTGGTCGCTTCTCTCCCTCGTGAGAATCAGGACGTAACGGGTGGCGAACCACGTCGCCGTTATTTTTCAACAAATTAGGTATATTAAATTCGTGTTAGTGAATCCCACGAGCCGCAAGGGAGGATGGAGGTAAGCCCCAGCAGAGCCCTGCATACTGAGGTAAGGCACCATGTACCCGGGGGAGCCTGATCCCGGGACAGTCGGCACGCTTGCGATTAAGCTCGCCCTTAGCCACGCATCCTTTGGCACGGCGACCGTGGATTGGCGGAGAGGAAGGGAAAGGATAGAGAAGAAAGGAAACGGCAGGAACGGAAATGCGGATTGGGTGGGGGGTTACCGGACTCGGAATAAATATTTATAAATTCATATATATATATTTATTCCGATGCGAGAATCGAACCCGCGACTACTGAGCCAAGCGATCGTCGCTCTTTATAAATCTATTGAAATAAATAAATGAAATGGAACCCTTTGTTGTACTACAAAGAGATTAATATATATTTGATTCTTATATTTGAACTGTGCCTTGCTATGTTTGTTTTTTAAAGTCATGCTAGCGTCTGTCTGGATGTATTTGCAAGAGATCTGGCTTAAAGCTAATTAAATTAACATTAACTGGTTCAAGAACCCCGCCAAATGATCGGCACAGTTGTGAGGTATCTTATTCGAATGTTTTCACCGATTGATAATCGAGTTAGTGCGAGATTGCGTTTTATAATTCTTAAGATATAACAATTTATTAATTGAGTCAGGCGTTACTTTGCGGAAGCCCATTATAAAGATGGGACGACGAAATAAACGACATAGCAGGAAAATTGTCGATAAGGAGAAACAGTGATGGGATTCAAGTCAAGTCAAGTCAAGAGGCTTTTGTCACTTGACAAACAGATAACAAGGATGGCGTATAACATTATTTTAGTATATTATATATTTATCTCAATATAGGCTTATATTTTTATTATATTATATTGAAATCAATGCAAGTAAATCGTTCCACATTTATACAATTCCTGATAAAAAATTACTATTGTTTTGTCCTATGCAGTTACAATCTTCGTGGTACGCATTATATTTGCTCGAAGAGTATCTAGACTGTTCCAAAAATTGTTAGCCACAAAGTAAAAACTCTTTTTTACTGAAACTATTTTGAATTGACTGCTAATTGGGACTTTTCCCGCCAACTTACATCAGTGACGTTGTGTTTTGATTTCATTTTATCATAATCTTATATTATTATCAGTTATATTGTTTAATTTCATCTCCACTATCTGGATGAGTGGCGTTCTACTACAGTGCGTTTCTCTCGTAACTTCTTTCCACGCACCACCAGTTTGTGGAACCAGCTACCCTCGGCGGTCTTTCCGAATCGATACGATACTAAAAGGCCGGCAACGCTTCCGCGACTCTTGCGGTGTGGCGGTTGTCTATGGGCGGCGTTGATTGCTTTCCATCAGGCGACATGATTGCTCGTTTGCCCTCCTATCCCATAAAAAAAATTGTGGTGGCGTTTTATACAATATAGTTCGATTAAGGTGTACAAGAGGAGTGAAATGAAATCAATGCGTGTATAAAGGTTTTGGTAGAATAGCCACCATTTTATCAAGACGTAACGTGATAAGCTGACTAGTTACAATCCAAGAGACTTTATATTATTGTATTTTACTTAACACTGATGATAATAATTATACCTGATTGCCATCAAAGAAAATAAATGAAAACTGTTAATTTCATTACAAAACTCCTTGGCGAACATCTCGGCCAATATATGAGTAGTCCTTTTTTAAAATTTATTTATTTTTTTTCCGCCAAGATAAGACGCTCGCTCATATAGCTGCTAGAACCATGGACTATTTGATCTTCGGGGGTAAAAATTTTACATCATTCTTTTTGTTTTCCTCAGTGAAAAAAATGTTAAGTGGTCGAAAATTCAACACTGCAGACGAGGCCGTCTAATAATTTCGATGGATTTTTTTTATGAGATAGGCAGGAAAACGGGCAGGCGTGTCACCTGATGTAAAGCAATCAACGCCGCATAAAGCATAAACATCCGCAGTGCAGAAGCGTTGATGGTCTTTTAGGAAATTGTCATTATGGAAGGGAGAACAGGAGCGGGAAATCACTGGACGAAGCGCGGTAGTTTAGCTACCACTCAGACGCCGGTTTTCTGCGGGAGTGTCGTACTTCCCCGGCGAGCCGGCCCATTCATACTACAGACAAATAATATGCCATTCTAGACAAAGTATTCGTCTGCAGCGTGGCTCTTCCACAATCACATATAGGCAAGATAGCAACTACGAAAAAATAATGTCTCACACTACGTTTACCGAGACGCGGTCTCCACTCCAGCACTCGTTTGCTCCAACGATTGTCGGGTCTCCGACAAACGTGACCAGCCCATTGCCACTTAAGTTTCCTAATTCGAAAGGCTATGTCGGTGACTTTAGTTCTCTGGCGGATTTGTTCATTTCGAAACATATCTACCAGAGAGACTCCGAGCATGATAAGAGCCACTCTGAGCTTATGAAGCTTATGAAGGAGAGTACGGGTAGGACACACTGGTCGAAGACTGCATATAAATAAGTACATTTATTACACTAAAAATATTACAGACTAACAAACAAACAACATACATTCATAATTCAAGTAGGTATAACGATTAATTTAAGTTAGCAAGCAGTTGTAGAAATCACGGCGATAAATGCAAGCACTTCAGTGTAAGTTATCGCAAGGTCTTGATATGGTGAGGTCACCACATTCGCGCCGGAGAATTCCGTTTAATAAAATAACGATTTGTATCGTTTAGATCCGTGCAACGAAATCAAAGAGAAACGCATCGCAATGAAAGCTTGTAGATACAGTGAGCTGTATGACATGTTTATATGGAGGAACTATGATGGCACTACGGCTAAATGAGTTGTTAATGCAACAGATCTACGAGGGCTGTCCCAAAAAGCTTCGAAACATTTAAATAACGTCTCTTGTCGTAGGTCGAAAAATAATCGAATTTTTCTAGTGGTAGAGAGAGCCGTGCTGCAGACGAATACTTTGTCAAGAATGGCATGATATTTGTCTGTAGCATGAATGGGCCGGCTCGTTCGGCGAAGTATCACACTCCCGCAGAAAACCGTCGTCTGAGTGGTAGCTTAGCTACCGCGCTTCGTACGGTGAGCGAGAGTTGTGGAGGCCTAACACCCTTCTTCCCCTAAATTTAGTGCCAACATACCACATAATATATATATATATATATATATATATATATATATATATATATATATATATATATATATATATACATACACTGTTTTTTTTGGGTAAGTTGTTGGTTTAAGTTCCAAATAAATTCACTTCATCCAGCAGGAAAACACACATTATTAATTTTCCGTTATTGTTTGCTTGTCGCGGATCTTAGCTAAGTAAAACTTTTGACTGTCCACATAGGAAAAAAATCACGAAGGAGATCCATGGTCTCTAGCAGTGTGGCGTGTGGCGCCATCTAGTTGAAACCATTTGCGTGAAGTGATGTATGTACACCGTGTTGTAGTGAAAGTCGAAATACGAAAGGCATATCCAGTGGATAGACATATAGTTTTCTTTAAATTACATCACACAGTTGCTAGTCCGAGATAAGGTAATCAACAGAACAATGAATGATTGAGGCGGGCCGTGGGCGGCAGGCGGTCGAGTACCCCTCGATCCGTCAATCCCTGTTAATGCATCTCGGCTTATCTGAAATTTATTCTATGGCTTCCTACCTCGCTAGCACGTTTTCATTTGACCATAATATGGTCGGCTTAATTATAATTCTTAAAGACATATATATGAGTACATTTTGGAGGAATAACATAAAATATGATTATTAATGGAGTCAGGCGTTACTTTGCGGAAATCCATCACTATGTGGACAGTTAAAAGTTTTACTTAGCTAACATCCGCGACAAGCAAAACAATAACAGAAAATTAATAATGTGTGTTTTTCGCTGGATGAAGTGGACTTATTTGGAACTTAGACCAAAAACTTACCGAAAATATGTCATCAATTCTCCGCCCATCAACCACTATACACAGCCATGTAAACGACACGTGTTTCACCCCAACACGAGGCATCTTCAGGTACAATAGACTCTACGGAAGACAATCGAAAAGTTACGTTTCGGTTATCTTCTTCATCCAGCAGTAAAACACACCTTATTAATTTTCTGTTATTGTTTTGCTTGTCGCGAATCTTAGCTAAGTAAATCTTTTGACTGACCGTATAGTTTCTGAGATTATGAAGCAGACGGATCATCAGCATTCATGTTACAACACCGTGAGAGAGTACAGGCAGGACGCACTGATTAAAAATTTTTGTCTTCAGGCTCTGAGATATGGGCGACGAGGAGACTTGAAGCAATTTCCTACACGCTACGCAGCCAAACTGAAAAGTTCACTCAACTTCTTTCACGTAGTTGTCTCCATCCAATGGCAAATTTACTTTTTTTGGGAAGGCAAGCGATCAGACGTGTCACCTGATGGAAAGCAATCAACGAGAAATTTTTATATAAATAAAACCATGCATACTTTTTGAGTAGAGATCGCGACTTGGCATAAGTAGTGTGGAATGCCTAGATGGAGCGACGATCTGAGTAAAGTTGGCAGAGACTCGATGCGTGTAGCCGAAGATCGGGCTACGTGGCGCGCCTTGAGTGAGGCCTATGTGCAGCAGTGGACTGCCGCGGGCCGATATTGATATTAATGTTGATACTTTGGATATAAAATACAGTCTTTTCAAACATTAATTCATTAATTAAATGTAATTAATTAATTTTAGTTTTATATGAGAGAAAAAAATTCTTTCTACACGCCACTACCCTGTGTTGTTTTGTAGTGGCAGATATATATGGGCGGCGTTGATTGCTTTCCATCAGAGGACACGTCTGCTCGTTTGCCTTTCTATACTATAAAAGAAAATCAGCTACCTTCAGCAGTGTTTTTGAAACGATATATCTTAAAAAAAATCTTCACAACTTGTTAAAGGCCGGCTATGTTTATGCAATGCCTATGGTGTTGGGGATATGATGATCCCATAAAAAATATCATAGAAACAGGAATTCGCTAAATCAACTTGTTTATGGATGATGACATCCCTGTTCCAAGTAATCCTCACACGACGAAATAACGTTAGTTTCATGTCAAAGTTTAGTTAAATTAGGTACAACAGTCTAGCTAACTTACTATGTAATTAGTGGTGGCTGAAGTTTACATAGCGTCGTCTCCGCGAGTCTCGCTTGTAATTAAGTTGGCTTAAAATTTGAAGGAGTTTACTCTAGTAATAAAAGCTTCGAAGTTATCCTGTCTATTTATTTACTAAGTCACAAGTGATATGTGGACAGTCAAAAGTTTTACTTAGCTAAGATCCGCGACAAGCAAAACAATAACAGAAAACTAGTAATGTGTGTTTTTTTCCGCTGGAAACTTACCGAAAATCGGCTATCAATTGTCCACCCACCAACCACTATACACAACACCAAACACACACTACTACTTTTCCATCTTCTAAGCGACACGTGTTTCGCCCCAACACGAGGCATCTTCAGGTATAGTAGACTGTGCGGAAGACAATCGAAAAGTTTTCGGTTGTCTTCCGTAGAGTCTAGTAACACGTGTCGTGGAACAGGCGACCTACCTGCCTGTACTTCAACTTGGATTTCTGGGATTATGTGTTATTATCATCATAATCAGCCACTAACGGTTCATTGTTTCAAGGGTAAGATTAGGGTTAGGGTTATACAGGATAAGATAGAGCTTGATGTAGTGTGGTTGACAGGGTAGAATAGCGACCTTAGAGGGAATCTCTCAAACGACCGGCTTTTAAGCTAGTTCCATCCCAACCATCTGGATGATTGGCGATCCAGTACGGTGCGCTCCTCCTGATACTTCTTTCCACGCATCATGACCCTGTGGACCTACAGCGGTGTTTTCGAACCGTTACACCTTTGAAACCTTCAAAAACAAGTCTGTATATATTTATGTAATTTAAGGGATTGCAACGCGTCCCTGATATTTATGGTATCTTGAATGTCTTTCGGCGGCATTAGATTTTTTTTTATATTTGAGGATGATTATCTCTTATATATGATATTTAGCAGAATTATTAATGGAGTCAGGCGTTACTTTGCGGAAATCCATCACTATATGGACAGTCAAAAGACTTAAGACCGACTTTTCGGTTGTCTTCCGTAGAGTCTACTATACCTGAAGATGCCTCGTGTTGGGGCGAAACGCGTGTCGTTTACAAGATGGAAAAGTGATAATGTGTGTTTGGTGTTGTGTATAGTGGTTGGTGGGTGGAGAGTTGATGGCCGATTTTCGGTAAGTTTTTGGTTCAAGTTCCAAATAAATCCACTTAACCCAACGGAAAAATACACATTGTTAATTTTCTGTTATTGTTTTGCTTGTCGCGGATCTTCGCTAAGTAAAACTTTTGACTGTCCATATATTTAGCAGAATATAAGTTTAGGAATGCGCTGGAAAAAAGTAGGAATCGACTTTAATTTTTTTTTAATATTATTTGATACTTTTATCGACCACATTTATGACATTATATCGTGTTAATTACATAGATAAATAGATAGATATATTCTTTATTGTACACCAAAAACAAAGTTATACAATTATTGATTTGTAATATTTATAAACAAATGGCGATCTTATCGCTAATTGCGAATTCTTTCAGACGATCGTAGGATAAACATAGTGTTAAAAAGATAAATTGATGTAGTTGGGTTGTGGTTTGATACATTGTTTTTAGAGTGAAAGAAAAAAAATATTAATAAACAAAAATATAAGTTAATATATATATATTCGCTCAAAGACCTATGGAGAGGGCTATGCTCGTTTCTCTGGTGGATAGAATTCGAAATGAAGAAATTCGCCGGAGAACCATAGTCACCGACATAGCTCTTCAAGTTAGCAGACTGAAGTGGCAATGGGTTGACTACGTTTATCGGAGAACCGACAATCGTTGGAGTAGATGAGAGCTGGATTGGAGATCACGACTCGGCAAACGTATGAGATGCCCCCCTGCTAGATGGAGCGACGATCTGCGCAAGGCGGCTGGCAGAGACTGGTTGCGTGTAGATCAAGCTAGGTCGCGCCTTGAGTGAGGCCTATATCCAGCAGTGGACTGTCACGGGCTGGTATCAATGTTTATTGTTATATAAATGTGAGATTATATTTGTCTAGGATATCTGGATACATACATACACACATATCGTCACGCCTGTCTCCCGTAGGGGTAGGCAGAGACCACAGATCTCCATCTATTACGATCTCGACATACTTCTCTTTCTTCCACCACAATCATGACTCTCCTCATGCAAGCCCGCCAGTTAAGGGTACTCTTGACCTGGCCTTTCTTAAAAACTTATCTGTATTACACATCTAATCCAGATGTCCTAGTCAAATCATCGAAGGAAATAATCAGTACTGGGAACAGCTTTTAAAAAAAGGTTTTTTACATTCAGTCATTCCACCGGCGGGCAAACTACACAAATTGACATTTAAAGATGGCCGACAAAGTGCAATCGATATGCAATGAATTATGCATCACCGTCCAGGAGTCGTGGTCTCAATACACGGAATGCTTGTATTCACTAAATCACTGTCTACCGAACCATTTAAAATATCATCACGAACCTAGATACATAAGTACATATCATCACGCCTGTTTCCCGTAGGGATAGGCAGAGACCACAGATCGCCATCCGCCACGATCTTGGCATACTTTCCTTGCTTCTTTCACAATCATCGCTCTCCTCATGCTAGCCCGCCGGTTAAAGAAACTTGACCTGGCCTTTCTTAAAAATTTCGGCAATTTGGTCAAGGTATGTTTTCCTTGGTCTTCCCCTATCAACCTTTCTATCCATATCCGCATCGTATTTTTTTTTGCCAGTCGTCTTTGATCCATTCTCTCTATGTGCACAAACCATCTGAGCATCCCTTTCTCAACTTTTTTCACTACACCTCGTTTTACTCCACATCGCTCTCTTATATGCCAAAATATCTTGTCAAAAATAGGTCGCACGATCCCCTTTGGCTAAAATAAGACTGTGACACGATCACAAGGTGACATAGAAGCGGTTACAGTGACGTTTCGCTAGCGGACAGCTCCTTTGAAGTCATTCAGCGGATTGTTTGTGATTTTCTTATAAGTTCGCATCTCTCAGATGTTCCAGATTCGCTGCGTCAGAGATACCTTCCATATTTAGAATTCTGATTCAATAAGCGAATTCAACTGACGCAGTAATTCAGTCTATACTATACTCATATAGACACTATTTAAGTGTGTTTGATAATTTTATATATATATATATATATATATATATATATATATATATATATGTCCGTTTTTTGTAGTGGTAGAGCCACGCTGTAGACGAATACTATGTCGAGAATGGCATATTATTTGTCTGTAGCATGAATGGGCCGGCTTGTCCGAGGAGGTACTCACTCTCCCACAGAAAACCGACGTCTGTGTGGTTATTTAGCTTAGTCCGGCAAGCGGTTGAATTCTAGAGCCCTGACCTCCTTCCCCCCTCCTGCACTGCGTATGGCACTGCGGATATTTATGGGCGGCGTTGATTGCTTTCCATCAGGTGACACGCCTGATCGCTTGCCTGCCCAAAAAAAGTAAATTTGCCATTGGATGGAGACAACTACGTGAAAGAAGTTGAGTGAACTTTTCAGTTTGGCTGCGTAGCGTGTAGGAAATTGCTTCAAGTCTTCTCGTCGCCCATATCTCAGAGCCTGAAGACAAAAATTTTTAATCAGTGCTTCCTGACTGTACTCTCTCACGGTGTTGTAACATGAATGCTGATGATCCGTCTGCTTCATAATCTCAGAAACTATATGGACAGTCAAAAGTTTTACTTAGCTACGCTACAAGCAAAACAATAACAGAAAATTAATAATGTGTGTTTTTCCGCCTACGGAACTACGACTCTACGGAAGACAACCGAAAACTTTTCGGTTGTCTTCCGTAGAGTCTACTATACCTGAGGATGCCTCGTGTTGGGGCGAAACACGTGTCGTGTACAAGATTGAAAAGTGATAGTGTGTGTTTGGCGTTGTGTATAGTGGTAGGTGGGTGGAGAGTTGATGGCCGATTTTTGGTAAGTTTTTGGTTTAAGTTCCAAATAAATCCACTAAACCCAGCGGAAAAACACACATTATTAATTTTCTGTTATTGTTTTGCTTGTCGCGGATCTTAGCTAAGTAAACTTTTGACTGTTCATATAGTGATGGATTTCCGCAAAGTAACGCCTGACTCCATTAATAATCTCAGAAACGCTCACAGAACTATGGAGAGAGCTTGGAGTTTCTTTGGTGGATATAATATGGAACGTTCTTCAACTTAACAGACTGACGTGGCAATGGGCTGGACATGTTTGTTTAGAACTGACAACAGTTGGAGTAGACCAGTGCTGGAGTGGAGACCGAGTCTCACCAATGTTAAGGTGTTGCGGTTGTCTTTGGGCAGAATTGATTGCGTTCCATAACGCGATACGCTTTCTCGTTTGCCCTTCTATCGCATAAAAAAATAAGGAGTAATGGTTAATTGATGTCGAAATGATGATGACAAAAAGAAGTAGAAATAGAAGTATATTTTATTACAGTTGTAATATAGATGTGATTCTGCAAACGGTCAGAGCGATAAAGACGAAACAAACCGGCACTACTGGGATAAATAAATCGAATAAATATAAATTGCTTCCAGCAAAAAGGATCATGGAGTCGTGTAACAAGTGACGGGTGTCGGCTAGATCGGCGCGACTGTACCGTCGTGTTAACGGGGCGGAGTGGGAGCGGCTTAAATAAATCCGAGCTCGAAAACCTTTGATCGCAACAAATAGATGTAGCGTCGCGTCGAAAAGTGATAACATTTATTTCGTTTTATCACACAGTATTTCATACGGTGTGTATGTTTTTTGTGATTTTTGTTGGGATTTATTAAAGTGAAAACTTGTGTCACTTTTTCGTTTCGACGCTGTATTTTGATGGGATATGTAAACGAAAACTTGACAATTTACATTTTTTTTTACCATTTTGTTGCTGAAATTGTATAATGTATTTTCCTATAAGTGTCGTATAAGTCGATTGTCGTGACAAATATTTCCATGTAATTAAGTGTAACAACGCCATCTATGTCCTCCACTTTGTACTATCAAATGGTAAATTAAAGCTGCTATTATCCCTTATACGAGAAGGAATATAAGGTGTTGGTAGTGTTTTGATTACACGAGCATTGTGCAGACGTGAGATCGGCCCTTTTTCGGAATTAGGCATGGACTAAGATCCAAACCCCAACCGTTAAACAGCTCTTTTACGAAAAGATAAGTGGATAGATAGTAGCTTCTTCGCATTTTAATTAACTAATTTAGAGATAGAGAGATGAAGAGAAAGTTTTCATTATACATTTAGTCTCCTTTTTTGTTTAGAATGCAGAGACTGTTAGTTCCTGTGCACACAAGTTACATAGGCAATCAGATCATCTGAAACTACTATAAACGTGAAATATGCTTTTGGATAAAATTATAGAATCCATTACGATAATATTATACGCATCTGCAACGCCTCTGGTATTGCGGATGTCTATGAGCGGTGGTGATCACTTACCACCAGGTGACCCGCATGCTCGTATGTTCTGCTAAAAAAAATATTGCTAAAACACAGTGTAAGAAAACGACGTTTTTTAATCTTATTAACTATGCTTGAAATCATATAAAGACTCTGGTAGCAGTAAATGATTACAGTAAATATATTTATTTAAAGTATTAATTATTGAGGACTTTTATGCTCGACTGTCCGCCGCACACGGCCTACGGCGTCCGGTGATCTTGATGCTTTATTACAACCCTCTTCCAACGCAACCTGACCCATCAAACACCTCACTTAACCCTCTCGATAACTCGAGGGCCCTGAGGGGTGCTGGAATTTCTCATTAAGCAGCCGGTTTTTAATTACAACTGTAATACTGCACTAGCTGTGTGTTTGTTGATCGAAATTTGCATAGTTATTAACTTAGGGTTGCCATCTGTCCGCCTTTCCCGAATTTATCACAGTTTGATGAACGTCCGACTTTCGTTTTTTTCATTGCAAATTAAAGTAGATTTTATAAACAGAATATAATTTTCTTGTTTTTGAGTGTACAAATCAAATTTACTTGCTAATAAGTAATAGTAATTATATTAACAGTAACAATTTAAATTTATTTAATTATTAAGTAAAAAAGTGTCCTGATTTTAATTATTTTAGAGATGGTGACCCTATCTATTTAGTTGGCATATTTGTTCACGTCTATTTTGGAATTGGGATTATAAGGGGGAACTTGATTTTTTTTTATTTGGGAGTATTTAATTAATATAGGATTAAAATTACTTTTAGGGGAGTAAAGTTTGTAAAAATACTTAACGAATTTTTTTTTTTTAATATTAAAATTAAACTTTGTATTACTGGACATTTTTTCTGATTGTTTATGGAAATATCTTTGAAAAAATGTTGATGTTATTACCAAAATGTATTTATTTATTTACATATTTATGATCAAGAGGAGTTACGTTAATTATACATTATTCTAAATAGTTCTAAAAACATACTTAAATGTAATCCTAATTATATATGGACAAAACATTAATATGTGGACAGTCAGCCACCAAGGTGGAAACCACTCTTCCAAAAGTGGTAGTGTGTGTTTGGATTTGTTGATAGTGGTTGGGAGATGGAGAGTTGCTGATGGCCGTTTTTTCGGTAAGATTTAGTTTTTAGTTCCCTGTAAATCCACTTCTTTCAGTAGAATACACACATTATTATTTTTCTGTTTGTGTTTGCTTGTCGCGAATCTTAGCTAAGTAAAAGTTTCGACTGTCCACACAGTAATGGATTTCTGCAAAGTAACGCCTGACTCCATTAATCATATTATGTTTATATAGTTTTTTCACTTTAGACGTTCACGAATAAATAATATTTAATTTTAAATCCTTATTTGAATCGAATGAGTCTTATAATTTCCTATGCACTTCTTAGCGGACGCAAGATATTGTCTTCATTGATTTGTTCTCGCGGGTCTTAGCAAAGTAAGTTTACTATCTTGACAACTATCTTCTTCTTCTTCTAAGTGTGCCTCCCCGACTTGCGAAGGTTGGCAGCCAATTCAGCACAACTCTCCTCCCCGTTCGCGAGGTGCAGCAGTTCTGGAGCACTCGCTGTCCCGGTCCACTCCCTGATATTAAGTAGCCAAGACTTTAATTTTCTTTCGACAGCTATAATACATACATACATATCGTCACGCCTGTCTCCCGTAGGGGTAGGCAGAGATCACAGGTCTCCATCTGCTACGATCTCGGCATACTTCCCTTGATTCCTCCACACTCATTATTCTCTTCGTGCAAGCCCGCCAGGTGAGGGTACTCTTGACCTGGCCTTTCTTTAAAAGTTCAGCAATTTGGTCAAAGTATGTTTTTCGTGGTCTTCCTCTTCCGACCCCTCCATCCACATTTGCAAGGTAAATTTCTTTTGCCAGTCGTCTTTCATCCATCCTCTCTATATGCTCATCCCCAACTATAATAGATTTTACTTTATCGATTTAAAAAAAAAATAAATGGCATCGTCTATGTTCAGTTTTCTTAATTGCGCCTCAAGTTGCTTTACAGCACAATCAAGCGTTTCTTCCTTTCTCCGACGGGACAAATACCCGGGACAATAATACCCCCGGTCGCCAACTGTCATCGCGGACCATTGTGTTGTCCGCGAACACATTGTGGTAGAGTCACCGTTGGCCGGGTGCGTTGCTTTCAATTGAAATATTGTCGGGGTATGCCGCAAGAAATATATTGAAGAAATTATACGGTAGTTGGAATCTTTTATATATATATATATAAAATTCAATTGCTGTTCGTTGGTCTCGCTAAAACTCGAGAACGGCTGGACCGATTTGGCCAATTTTGGTTTTGAATTATTTTTGGAAGTCCAGAGAGTGTGTAAAAAGTGAGTGAATATGATAAAAATTTTCTAAAGTGATAGAGCCACGCTGCAGACGAATACTTTGTCAGGAATGGCATATTATTTGTCTGTAGCATGAATGGGCCGGCTCGCCCGGGGAAGTACCACACTCCCGCAGAAAACCGACGTCTGAGTATTAGCTTAGATACCGCGCTTCGTCCGGTGAGCGGCTGAGTTCCGGAGGCCCAACACCCCCTCTCCCAATTATATTATATATTATTATATTTATAAATATAATAATATATTTATATATTATATAAATATATTATTATATTTAATTTTTTTTTGTTTTATTTAACATTTTCACTTCTTATTTTAGTTCGTTAATTGTTATGGTAATGTGTGTACGGTTATATTTAAGATGACTGCAAATCCATACAAGATTTTGGTAGAATGACCACCATTTTTTTTTTGTAGTGGTAGAGCTCACGCTCACGCTTGTCAAGAATGGCATATGATCTGTCTGTAGCACGAATGGGCCGGCTCGCCCGGGGAAGTACCAGACTCCCGCAGGAAACCGACGTCTGCGTGGTAGCTTAGCTACCGCGCTTCGTCCGGTAAGTGATTGAGTTCCGAGGACTCCCCCTCCCCTCCCCTCCCCTCCCCTCCCCTCCCCTCCCCTCCCCTCTCACTCCCATAATGTCACTTCCCTTAAAGGTCGGCAACGCTTCCGCACTGCCTATGGCGCTGCGGATGTGTATGGGCGGCACTGATTGCTTTCCATCAGGTGACACGCCTGCTCGTTTGCCCTCCATCCCATAAAAAAAATTAGGAATATAGTAAAAGTAACAATTTCCTATTCCCTTAGAAAATATCCCTGCCTGTCAAATATTTAATGTTCGTCCCGTCATTCAGAAATCAATTAAATTTAAAAGTCATTCAGAAATCAATTAAATTTAAAAGTCATTCAGAAATCAATTAAATTTAAAAGTCATTCAGAAATCAATTAAATTTAAAAGTCATTCAGAAATCAAATTAAATTCAAAGGTGAAGTTTTTTTTTTCATTTCTTTGGTGTACATGTGTAATTAAAAATAATAATAAAACCTAATTAATTTATATCGAGCATTTTTTATTGATTACGATTTCTTTTTGTTCCTATTAAATTTTGACCACATTTTTTACTAATGTTGAAATATTCTGCAATTATCGTTCAGCTTTTTTATTTATTGATTCTGAGGCGGTACGAAGTTTGCCGGGTCAGCTAGTTTAAAATAAAAATATCATGATTTGTATAGATAGAAGTTGATTACTATAGTCAGGCGTTGTTACTTTAGGGCAATCCATTAATATGTAGACAGTCGGAATTTTTACTTGGCTAACATCCGTGATAAGTAGACAAAAGCATAATATACCTGTTATTGTGATAGTGGATCGAACTACACATGAGGCAATGATAGTTGATATTAGTGTTCTGCATGACGAGAATCTCATTAAAGCGGAAAAAGATAAACAAATTAAAATAAATAGACCTCGCGCATGAGATTTCCGCCACGTCGATTCAACTGTCATTGTACTCATAGTGGTCTCTGTGAATGGACTTATCGGTAAAAATTTGGACGCCCATCTGTCCAAGTTAGGTTTAGATAAGTGGGTTAAATTCAAAATTCGAAAAGCAGCCATATTGTGGGCGGCTAGGATCGTGAGAAGATTTCTTTTCTTGGATGTATATCCTTCGTGTGCTTTATTTATCCCGACACGAAGGATTAACTCTAGTAATAATATTATTCTTATAGAAATTTTTTATATTAATATATTGTTATTAAGAGAGGAAAATGTTAATAAAATAATGTGTTTTTACTGGAGGAAAATTGTTTGGAATAATTCCCGCCGCCGAATTCCACAACGGCGAAATTCGCCTTAAAGAAAAGTTTCATCCCCACCATCTGGATGAGTGGCGATCTACTACGGTGCGTTTTTCTCGAAACTTCTTTCCACGCACCACCACTCTGTGTAACCAGCTACCTTCGGCGGTCTTTCCGAACCGATACTACATTGGCACCTTCAAAAATCAAGCCTACACATACCTAAAAGGCAACGCGGCAACGCTTCCGTAATTCTTGCGGTGTCGCGGTTGTCTATGGGCGGCGTTGATTGCTTTCCACCAGGCGGCACACTTGCTCGTTTGCCCTCCTATCCCATAAAAAAAGTTATCAGTTATAGTAGATTCTACCGAAGATTTTTTCGGTTTCTTTTTGTTTATAGCGGATCTTAGTCAAGTAAAATTTAAGGTGCTTTGGTTGAACGCATTTCATTTCTTATTTCAACGAGAGCCAAATTAGTATATTTTTTATACAGCCCTCATGTCCCCACTGTTGGTCTCATTTCCTTGCAGGCTTAATCTTATAGATGTATATATATGTTTGCTTCTTCGTTGTATAGAGTTCCAAATTACAACGGCGCTAGAAAAGTTTTCACTTCAACACAAAAAAAAAACATCTTGGCACAATTGATGTGACAATACATGATCTATTTGCACCACTGTACAGGTATATTTGCGCAATGTGTGCGGCCGAAACAGGACACCGCGCAGGCCGGTCTGTGCACATTTTGTTCCACATTGTGGACACATTACATTTAAAACATACCACCCGCGTGAACTTCACGATTCGAAAAGACAAAGTCTAAAAGTCACTCACACAGATCTTTGTGTTTTGTGACTTTTAGACTTTGTCTCTTTATAATCCTTGATGGAGATTATAAGACCGTTGACTCTACGATTATCTTTTGTAGAGCTGACTCTACGAAAGACATAGTGATAAACTAAACTACAAACATAGTGAAAAATGGTAGTGTGTTTTTTTTATGGGATAGGAAGGCAAACGAGCAGGCGTGTCACCTGATGGAAAGTAATCAACGCCACCCATAGATATCTGCAGCGCCATAGGCAGTGCGAAAGCGTTGCCGACCTTTAAGGAAGGTGTCTTATGGGAGTGGGAGGATGTTGGGCCTCCGGAATTCAGCCTCACCGGACGAAGCGCGGTAGCTAAGCTACTACTCAGACGTCGGTTTTCTGCGGGAGTGTGGTACTTCCCCGGGCGAGCTGGCCCACTCATGCTACAGACAAATAATATGCCATTCTTGACAAATTATTCGTCTGCAGCGTGGCTCTACCATTATCAAAACGTGTTTGAAATTGTCATTGTTTGTGACTATAGTGAAAAGCTGGATGAGTGGCTGACGGCCGATTTTCGATAAGAATTAGTCTTGTAATTCCCTATACACTTCTTCGTGAGCATACAATATTATTTTTGCTGATTTGTGTTCGCGGCTTTAGCAAAGTAAGTTTCATCATCATCAAGGCATTATAGCTGCTGGTGGGCCTTAGCCTGGTTCAGTACATTTTTCTAGTCGGATCTTAGTTTGGCATTTTCTCTCCAACCGCTCACACAGATTGCTTTTAAGTCATCCTCGACTCCATCTAGTCATCTGAGCTTAGACCTTCCGCGGCTTCTACCACCATCTGGTTTGCCGTCGAGTAGGCGTTTGGGTACTCTAGCCTCGTCCATCTGTATTACGAACACATACATAAATATCGTCACGCCTGTCTCCCGTAGGGGTAGACAGAGACCACACATCTCCATATACTACGATCTCGGCATAATTCCCTTGCTTCCTCCACACTCATTATTCTCCTCATGCAAGCCCGCCGATTAAGGATACTATTGACCTGGCCTTTCTTAAAAACTTCGTCTTCTTTCATCAGCACCCAATACTCCAAGCCTTTTCTTTACTATAAGTGTGTACAAACTTAATTCTACCAGACACTCTTTTGTTTCATACGCATACATGGCTCAAATGTTACGGTAGTTTATTCAAATCCTTGGACCACAATTCATACCTTTATTACTTAGTGCAAGATCCCCGTTCTAACGTAATGGACCAATAAGTTAATTAGCCGGCGATCTCACCCGATGAGACGCTCGCGGGCGCTGGCGTAAATGGCTCTGCTTCCTCATAAATATAATTGTGCTGAAGTGATTTATTTTATTAATTTACTACGGCTGTTTCGTTTGAACTGTATGCTTTATTGTTGGCTCTCTTGTGTTACTTAGCGGTGAAATACTGTCGGTTTTGAAAGTGGTTTCTGTCATTTATTGTAGAGCTTTTAAAAAAAATAAAACATTTTTTATTTTACTCCACAATCTCAGGGAGATGTCAGGGAGACATAAATTATTTCATGTGCAAGATTCTCCCTTAGATGGGAGCAAAAATGTTATATACATATGTTTTGATTTGGGGCGATGTCTTATAAATTAAATTTTCTCTCTCGCCTCGGTCGTTGATGAATCATTAACATATACATATCGTCACGCCTGTTTCCCGTAGGGGTAGGCAGAGACCACAGATCTCTATCAGCTACGATCCCGGCACACTTTCCTTGCTTCCTGCACACTCATCCATCGCTCCTCTTACATTGATCGTAGCGAAACGGCTCTCCGTTAGTCGCTTATCACCTTCGTAGGAGTCAGGACGTGACGGGTGGCGAACCACGTCGCCGTCATTTTTAACAAATTAGGTTTATTAAAATTCGTCATAGTGAATCCCAAGAGCCGCAATGGAGGATGTATAGGTCAGCCCAGTAGCAGAGCCCCGCATGCTGAGGTAAGGCACTCTAGTACCCGGGGGAGGTCGATCCCGCGACGGTCAGCGCGCTTGCGACTAAGATCGCCCCTAACCGAGCATCCATTGGCACGGCAGACCGAGGATTGGCGAAGAGGATAAAAGGATAGAGAAGAAAGGAAAGGTCAGGGGAAAGGAAAGATGGATTTAGACAGGATGATAGGGATATGATACTTCCTCAACGGAAGACAAGGAGTGATACGGTAGTAGCTCGGGGTCATTTTAATTTATCAAAAATCAGTATCAAATAGTTTAATAGTCAATTCTTCTTTCTTTTATTAAATACATCCAGCATAGAGTTAAAGTTGTATCCCCACTATTTGGATGACTGGCGATCCCGTACGGAGTGCTTTTCCCGAAACTTCTATCCACGCACCACCGCCCCATGGTACCAGCTACCTTCGGAGATATTTCCGAATAGATACGACATTGGCACTTTACGAAATAAAAAAAAAGTAAAAATCATCTTTAGTTAATTTTCATCAGCCCTTTAAGTAGGTAAGATTTACAAGCAAAGCCGCCGGAATAATCCGGTTAATTACAATATCGCAATTACCCAAGGAGGCCGCGCCTGAAGTGTTCATTAATCAAGCTCGTCGCCGGACAGCCGCGAAACGTACCCATTAATTAATTAACCCACCATCAATTAGCGCTGACGTTCCGTTTCACACACGTTTCACGCTCCACATCGGTAATATCGCAAGTGCTCTCACCAGAGTGAACGGAACACGTTATATGCGCCACTTGAAAGGTGAGGAGGCTTCATTAATTTATTTCGTAATCGTCGTAAGCCTATATGTATCAGCAATGCTTTTTATGGGATAGCAGGGCAAACGAAAAAGCGTGTCACCTGATGGAACGCAATCAATGCCGCACATGGACATCCGCAGAGCTATAAGCATTGCAAAAGCGTTTTCGGCCTTCAAGAAAAGTTTTATAACGGTTCCAATTTTTTTTATGGGATAGGAAGGCAAACGAGCAGGCGTGTCACCCGATGGAAAGCAATCAACGTCACCCATAGATATCCGCAGTGCCATAGGCAGTGCGGAAGCGTTGTCAACCTTTGAGGGAAGTGTCAAAACACGAAAACACACACTACTACTTTTCCACATTGCACACTACATGTGTTTCGCCTCAACATGCGGCATCATACAGGAAAGGTCATTATGGGAGTCTCCGGTACTCAAGCGCTCACCGGACGAACCGCAGTTGCTAAACTACCACTCAGATGCCGGTTTTCTGCTGGAGTGTGGTACTTCCCCGGGCGAGTCGGTCCATTCATGCTACAGACAAATAACATGCCATTTTTGACAAAGTATTCGTCTGCAGCATGGCTCTACCACTAAGAAAATCCAATGTCGTATAGATTCGGAAACACCGCAGGAGATAGATTTCTGATTTCATAGAGACTACCACAGTGAATGATACTCTATGAAATCAGCGTGAAAAGAAGTTTCTAAAAACACGCGTACTGGATCGCCACTCATCCAGATGGATTTCAATTCAATTGATAAATTGAATTCAAAGAATGAATTCATTTTCGTGTTATAATCCGCCAATTAGTCATAAAAAAGCGTGGAGGCCCTGTACCTAACAGAAAGACATAAAAATGGTTTGTGAATAGGCAAAGAAATGAATTGAAGATATGCACATGTTTAGACGTTTGAAGTTCGTTACAAAAGTCTAGAGCCTTGCTATAGCCACCATTCTAACATAACATAACGTGATTAGCTTATAAGGATTAATATTTAGCGATATATTTTTCATTATTTAACTTGATACATACATATAGTCACGTCTGTCTCCCTGTAGGGTTAGGCAGGGAGCATAGATCTCCATCCGCTACGATCCCGACACACCTTCCTTGCTTCCTTCAAACTTATCCATCTCTTCATTCATCTCACCTCTCACATTCATCGTAGCGAAACGGCTTTCCGTTCGTCGTTCTCGCCCTGATAGGAATCAGAACGTGACGGGTGGCGAACCACGTTAATTTGGTACTGGCATAAAAATTATACGCCTATTGCATGACTATTAAGCCATTAAAAAAGAAAATGATTTTAAATTTACCCCTTTGTGTTAGAATGAGGGTAAGCAGGCATGCATTAATTGGAGAATTTACTGCGAGCCATCATCCGGTGCAGGGCGTAAATATAACGAATTTATCGTTGTAATAAAATCTATTAATTCTGTACCCCACGCTCCTGCGATGTGTTAATTTTACTGAAAATTGTTATCGGTTTAGAAGCCAGCAGTATATGAGCGCTGGGGACTGTTATGGTTGATATTTAATAGTTAAAAATTAAAAGCTAATAAACCAGAGTCACTAATATGGCCGTCCACAACACATTTTTGTCGAAGAACCGACATTTGTTGCAATAAATAAGCGCTGGAGTAGAGATCCCGTTATCACAAACGTAATATGGAAAGCCTTCTGGTTGAATAAAAGAAAGATTTGCACAGAGACTTCTCCCGCCAACTTATATCAATGACGTTGTATTTTTATTTCATAATCTTATGTTATTATCAGTTATATTGTTTAATTGTGGTGACGGATTGTACAATACAGTTCGATTAAGGCGTATAAGTGGAGCAATATGCAATAAATGTATATCGTGAATTTTTAAGTTGACTGCAAAAGAAGCTATTCTACCAAATCCGGTAGAAATTGATTCGAAGATGTTAATGCTGGTAGCCTATTGGCTTTAACAGCTTTATCGTATTCAGGGCCCGCGGGCTGAAAGCCCGCGGGCTATATATGCCCGCGGGCTAGCGGTAGAATGGCCACCATTTTATCAATACTTAAGGTGAATAGGTGACTCGTAAGTTTTAAGATACCTGAATATTTTTATATTTCATTTGACACTGGCATAATAGTTATAGCTAATTGCCATCAAAGAAGAAGAAAAGATCTGCACAGAGGGGCTCACTGAAATAAGATGTATTTAGAGAAGATGGATAATACATAATGATGAATAGCTAATATTCTAATCTATTTATATCATTGACATCACCAAATTAAATCATTGAAATTAAATCCAAATCCATAAATAAATATTTATTTTATCCTATACGCGTCTTATTTTTATTATTATAATACTACATCCGTCTAAAGAATTTAAAATATCTAATTGACAGATATTTAATTCAGTAGAGAGGAAATAATAAAAACCTTATAAAATTTAACAGCGAAATGTAAAAACAGATATAAAATCTTGTAAAATACAACTTACTCCGGCCACGGAACTTTCTTCATAAAACGATAAAAGAGACGTAAAGACTCCGACAATTTTATAGTTAGTTTAACATCCAGGTAGTTAGCGCGCCATCTTGGTATGTCGTCCATTTTTTTTTCCAAAGCTCCGTTCGACTCGACGGTTCTCAATGGCGACGATTTACAACTGAGTTCGCGCCAACAAAAAATCTACTTTTTTCTATTTATTCGAAATTCGAACATGACTGGCCATTCATAAAACTTGCCTCGGTTTATTCAAGCATGAAGGTGGTATATCGGTTTAATATAACAATTTAATGTGCACTTTATTTGTAATATGTAAAGTTGTTTTTAGTTTGTTACATTTTACATAGTTTTTTTTTTTAATATAATAAAGAGGTTTATATAGGACAGGGATTATAGGTCCATTGATATGTCGATAGTATTGACGTAGCATTAACATAATTATTTGTGGTATCGAATAAAAATGAATGTTAGTTTTTGTATTTGGAATTTATATCGTCTGTACGCTTGAAAGCTCGCGTTTATGCGTTCACGCCGTTCGATATTTGAAAGAATCACAGTGTTACCGCATTGAAAACATTTATGAAATCGGTTTATTGCTTTTGTAATTTAAATATACTTACATGTTTGTGACATGGGATATTGTGTGTGGTCTTGAAGCTAGTTTTTGCTTAGTTTCCGCTTAAATGCCTTAAACTATCGCCTGACATGACGAATTGGGTGGCCTTTTTCATATTTTTATACCAAGTGGATCACGACTTGATTGCAATATGTTTTTTAAATACTGTAATATATCCTATTACTATTATATATTACTATATTAGGGTTTTGAGTGTTTTTGAAAGTTCCATCAAAGTGCATATTTCTTGTTTATAACTAACTTGACTGCTAACCAAATGTAAAACTGTCATGTCATTGTTTTTTTTATGGCATAGGAAGGCAAACGAGCAGGCGTGTCACTTGATGGAAAGCAACCAACGCCGCCTATAGATATCCGCAACGCCATAGGCAGTGCGGAAGCGTTGCCGACTTTAAGGAAAAGTGAAATTATGGGAGTAGGAGTGGGAGTGGGAGTGGGGATCGGAGGGGGAGTGAGAAGGGGAGGATGTTGGACCTCCGGAACTCAGACCGCTCACTGTACGAAGCGCAGTAGCTAAGCTACCACAGTGTGGTACCTCCCTGTAGACTATTACTTTGTCAAGAATGGCATATTATTTGTCTGTAGCATGAATGGGCCGGCTCGCCCGGGGAAGTACCACAATCCCGCTGAAAACCGGCGTCTGAGTGCCAATACCTCCCATCCCCGTCCCCCTCCCATAATTCTACTTTCTTTAAAGACCGACAACCCTTCTGCCTGTGGCACTGTGGATGTTTATGGGCGGTGTTGATTGCTTTCCATCAGGTGACATGTCTACTCGTTTGCCTTTCTATCTCTAATAAAAAAATCTAAAAAAAAAATAAACAAAACATCAATAAATTCCGTAAACACAATGGAATTAGTCATGTTGATACTGAGCTGCAGCGGTTTACGACTGCGTCTCATAAACAAGATATGTTAACAGTTTACAACAGCCTGGCACGTAACAATGTTACTGTGTAAACATTTGTCTGTTTGTTTGTTTATCGAGTGCAGTGCTTATTCTAGACCGGATTAAACTTCGGCTTCGGTTAGCTTTCGCATGGCTGGTGGCTTGATATCAGAAAGATATTAACATCGGTAGAAACCTTTGATAGCCAATAATTATAAGGTGGAATATAAGAAGAGGGGAAAAATGCTTGTATTAGACAAAAATCGAAAACTGAGTCCCACGAGGGCGGAAGCGACTAACGGAGAGCCGTTTCGCTACGACGAATGTGAGAGGAAGGATGGATGAAAAGGTGGATGAGTGTGAAGGAAGCAGAGAAGGTGTGCCGGGATCGTAGCGGATGGAGATCTGTGGTCTCTGCCTACGCCAATAATATTTTTGACATTGCTTCTGTCCACACTGACGGATTGAGTTTGGTGAATTATAAGCTTCTCCATGTTCTAAATGGGCTTTCATCCAATGTGGCAGAATTCCAACACTCCATGGAGATAAAATGCAAAGACAAATTTATTGTCTCTTTGACATTTTCAATTTCTCTAAAGTAAAACAGAATATCACAAATACCATAGCTCGGTTGTAGCGATGTTAAATCTCAAAGCAATCTGAAAGTAAGATTACTTTAGTGTAACATGCGGTGATCGTTAAGAGAACCCTAATTTGTTTTGTTATTTCACGACTCTCGGATTATTTGTAGTGGGCTGTTACAAACGGTTCTGAGTATAGACATTTATCAGGTTTATTACTCATATAAGATATATAGACGGATGCTCGCTATTTTATTTTTTATATATTCATGCCTGTCCCCCGCAGGGGTTGGCAGAGACCATAGAACTCCATCCGCTACCATTCATCGCAGCGAAACGGCTCTCCGTTAGTCGCTTTTCGCCCTCGTGAGAATCAGGACGTGACGGGTGGCGAACCACGTCGCCGTCATTTTCAACAAATTAGGTATATTAAATTCGTCTTAGCGAATCCCACGAGCCGCAAGGGAGGATGGAGGTCAGCCCCAGCAGAGCCCTGCATGCTGAGGTAAGGCACAATAGTACCGAGGGGAGCCCGATCCCGGGACAGTCGGCTCGCTATTAGCTGGACTCAAAGGGCGGCCAATGACGAGGTTCTCCGACAAGTCAAGCAAAAACGTTAACTTTTGCAGACCGTCAAAGGTAGAAAAGTTGCTTACCTGGGTCATATCATGAGACATGACAGGTACAAGTTGTTGCAACTGATCATGATGGGAAAAGTCGTGGCCAAAAGACAAGTTGGTCGAAAACGAAAGTCTTGGCTACGTAATATCAGGGAGTGGACCGTGATAGCGAGTGCTCCAGAAGTGCTGCACCTCGAAGGAGAGTTGTGCTGAATCATCTCTCACTATCTTCTTCGTTATCTGCTTTTATCATGGAGAATATACCAAAGAATTGTTGGGAATGGTTCTTGCTTCTAAACTCATAATATTCATCAATGTAACTAATAGATTTACTGTATTATTAAAACAAAACTTAAAATCTTCACAACTATTGCAAGAACTTTTTCTTTCTTTCTTTGATAGCAATTAGCTAACTATTATGGCAGGGTTAAGTAAAATAATATAAAATAACTTGAAATATAATACAGGTATACATTATTATTATTAATTACACTTCACTTCTATGCCTTAATCAAACTATATTGAATAATAAGGCACTAGAATTCGAAAATATAATTAATAATTACATTAAATTATAAAAATGAAATAAAAACACTGATTTAACCTGGCGGGAAGAGTACGCAAGAACTTTCAAAGACAACGGACATGTCCACAGACTATAAAAACATCTCCAAATCTAAATCGGGACATAACGTTAATAAATAAATGTTGTTATGTCTACAAATTTAGTGGCGGTGTTAAATCACATCACAGCTATCATCAGATAGAGATCGGAGATAAAGATCGAGCGGAATCCTCGCAAGCGGGAGCGTTTACGAAGCCTGTTTACAATTCATCGCAGATAAAAAATGTGCTTCAATAATTTTTTTTATCTGTGATAAATTCAAGCGTGGATTGATTTATGTTTTTTTACGAACTAGCTTATTTAGTTAACCAATTCTATTTAACTTTTGCGTATTTGGCAATTGTTTTAATATTTTGTTATATATTAGAGTAACATTTTCTTAATTTTGTAATAGTATAATATTATGAAATTTCATTTTGTTTTATACATATAAACAAAATAAAAAAGAAGGCAAAATAGCAAACACCAAGCATTTCGAGGTAGATGGAGAACAATAGGAGAGGAAATCTTAGATAGTGCCAGCAAAGAGTAAAATGTGAGAAATTGGATGTGAGACAAGTGAAATCATTGCATTTTTTTTAAAAAATATGTAAAGTAACTATTTATATAGACTTTTCCCGCCAAATTACGTTCGTTTTTATGTTATTTTCTTAATTTTTTCTTATTATAAGTGTACTAGCTTTTGCCCGCGGCTTCGCTCGCGTGGAAATTTGCCTGCCACATGCTGTCGTAGACTTTTATTTAGAACTATTCAAGACAAACAATCTTTCGGTACATCATCCTTGTGTAACTCCAATGGTTTAGGCAGCGTACGCCAAGATAGCTCTCAGAGGCCAGATTTTTTTCCGACTTAATTGACATGTATCGTTATATTACGACCAAAATTATATAAAATCATTAGAAATTGTAGCCTATATGTTAATCCGTTGTATAACCTATATTACTGTAAAGTTTCATCCAAATCCGTCCAGTAATTTTTTCGTGAAAGAGTAACAAACATACATCCATACTCACAAACTTTCGCGTTTAAAATATTAGTAGGATAAGGGGAGTGTTATGAAGTAAATGCGTATATCTTAACTTTTTAAGTTGACTGAAGAAGTCTATACAAGGTTTTCGTAGAATAGCTAATAATTTTATCAATACGTAACGTGACATGCTGACAAATATATTTCAAGATGGATGTTATTGGATTTTAGTTGACATTGGCGTAATAGTTATAATTTGTTGCCATCAAAAAAAAAAGATCTGTAATTCTTGTCGTTACATAAACCGATTAATACACAATTTTCATATTTACTAGTATGCATCAAATTGCTGAAGTGGAGACCGTGTTTCGGTAAACGTAGTGTGGGACGTCCCCCGGCTAGATGGTGCGACGATCTGCGCAGGGCGGCTGGCAGAAACTGGATGCGTGAAGCCGAAGATCGGGCTCCGTGGCGCTTCTTGGGGGAGGCCTATGTCCAGCAGTGGACTGCCGTAGGCTGTTGATACATCACATTTGCACTTTTTCTATTTAAATTTTTATTTATTTATTTATACAGTTATCATTACAGAGGTTACACTAATGCGATAATGTTCATTTTAAATTAATTTTAATGTTAGTTAGTTTTTATTATAGCTATATCAGATTATAAATAAAGCTGACTTAGGAAATTTTCTATATATATATATATATATATATATATATATATATATATATATATATATATATATATATATATACACAGACAGGCAGACAGATATCTACTATGACACATTTGTATATTACACATATAATTGTATTTCTTCATGCTACTAAACTAATGTTTACATAATATCAATTTTATATATGTTTATATATGTATGGTTTTATATAGTATGTATTGCTATGTACATTATTATTATATTTTGTTGTTTTACACTTATTTCTATCCTCACAACTTATCTTATCTCTCTTTCACTCCTGGGTTTGCTGGAAGAGAACGTCAATTATGCGTTAAGCTCGCCTTTGTACATCTTCTTTCCTTTTAATTCTTGTATGTCGTGTTTTATATGTACAATAAAGTATTAAATAAATTAATAAAATGAATTCTATAGCATTATATGCCAGTTTGGATATCCATTTGTGTCAATATCTTTGTGCTAATACTTCGCATATAATGAAAGGAAAACACGACCTATTTTACGAGGAGAGTGAAATTTTGCATTTTATCACAAGTAATTTCGTTTGAAACAAGGGTTGAGACGTTTCAAACGGTCGGGTTGGACAGGATGAAGGATTCACAAAAATCTGCCGGAGCGACCCCTTGTTAGGAGGCCATAAATCTTACCCGTATTCATCTCTCTTCCTTTATCGTCGGGTCGAGCTAAAACGGCATTTATTCCATTGCGATAAGGTGCAAGGAGAGATTCGATTTGAGTTAATGTAATTCCCTGTTCCCGCTCAATTGTCCGGGGAAGAGTGATCGCCATATAATTGCTGGCCTGTTGCGAGCGTCTCCGTCTTGTTGGCTTTTTATGTAGATTAATAGATTTGTGTTGTCGAATCACTACTTGGTTACTTTCTTGACAGATGTAATATCGCATTGTTTTTTTTTTAATTTATTATAATAACAATTAATCCACCACAGCCAGACTGCAGACCAATTCTTTGTCAAGAACGGCACATTATTTGTCTGTAGCGTGAATGATCCGGCTTGCCCGGGGAAGTTCCTCACTCCCGCAGACAACTGGCGTCTGAGTGGTAGCTTTGCTACCGCGTTTCGTCCAGTGAGCGGCTGAGTTCCGGAGCCCCTCCCCTCCCATAATAACAACGGTGTTTAATGAAGGAGTATCGTAGGATACCAGCGCAATCCGTGCTGGAGAATTCCTCCTTGAGCGAAAAAAGAAAAGTTTCTGAATAAAATCTGGATGAGTGGCGAACCAGTACGGTGCGCATCTTCCGAAAGTTTTTTCCACGCACCACCACCTCGTGGAATCAGTTACCTTCAGCAGTATTTTCGAATCGATGCGATATTAGGATGTTCTAAAAACAAGCTCACACATATCTTAAAGGCCGGCAACGCTTCTGTCATTCCTGTGGTGTCGCGGATGTCTATGGGTGGCTTTCAAACTATTTGTCGATAAGTCTTCTTAGAAATAACTCATCATCAATCGATTCTTCTTCTTCTAAGAGGGCTGCTCCGACTTGCGAAGGTTCACAGCCAATTCAACACAACTTTCCTCCTCCTTCGCGAGGTGTAGTAGTTCTGGAGCGCTCGCTATCCCGGTCCATTCCCTGATATTACGTAGCCAAGACTTTCTTTTTCGACCAACTTGTCTTCTGCCGGCAATTTTTCCCATCATGATCAGTTGCAGCAACTTGTGCCTGTCATGTCTCATGATATGACCCAGGTAAGCAACCGATTAAAGAAACGCCATTTTTTGTTCGTTTCATAAATTCCCGAATACACTGCGTTAGTATCCATTACGTGTATTTGATGTCATTCAAAGGGTCCATCTGCAGTTCCACGCGAGCTCCAGTACCGTGCCCCCTCATTATCCTCGTTCGGTTTCTTGTTGCATGTAATGACATGGGTTTGTTTGTGACCGCGCCTTGACGTAGTAGCGTCAGCAGCCGCAATCAATGTGAAAAAATTCTAATATCGCATCACGGTATTCTTCTTTCAAATTCACCAACTGTGTTAAGTACTGTGGCTGGCCTGCCGTACTGCTTCTTCACGGCGACACCCGGAATCTTTAGGTGGTTTTTATCTTGAATTAAAATTCTTCAAAATTACATTAATTTAATCTTCCATTTCACAGAAACATGTTTCTGTCCATTTCATTATATGTATTTTAAACTTTTCAAATTACATTATATATGTGCCGATCTGTATATCGTATTTTATATTTTATATATGTTTTATGATCGGCTGGCAGAGACTGGATGCGTGTAGCCGAAGATCGGGCTAGGTGGCGCGCCTTGGGTGAGGCCTATGTCCAGCAGTGGACTGCCGCGGGCTGATATTGATATGTGTCGAACGGGTGACAAGACAAACGAACTAAATTTTGTTTTAATAGAAAACTATTTCTTTTAAATTTAAAAAAGATTTAATATAAAAAGTTTCATTGCATTAGTGATACATTATTAATGGAGTCAGGCGTTACTTTGCGGAAATCCATCACTATATGGACAGTCAAAAGTTTTACTTAGCTAAGATCCGCGACAAGCAAAACAATAACAGAAAATTAATAATGTGTGTTTTTCCGCTGGGTTTAGTGGATTTATTTGGAACTTAAACCAAAAACTTACCGAAAATCGGCCTATCAACTCTCCACCCACCAACCACTATATACAACGCCAAACACACACTATCACTTTTCCATCTTGTACACGACACGTGTTTCGCCCCAACACGAGGCATCCTCAGGTATAGTAGACTCTACGGAAGTCTTCCGTAGAGTCTGACTTTTCGGTTGTCTTCCGTAGAGTTGGTTTAAGTTCCAAATAAATCCACCAAACCCAGCGGAAAAACACACATTATTAATTTTCTGTTATTGTTTTGCTTGTCACGGATCTTAGCTAAGTAAAACTTTTGACTGTCCATATTAGTGATACATTTGTTAATGTATCACTACAGTACACACAAAAATTGTCTAAAATATTGCTGAAGTTTTTAAATACGGCCAGTTTAAGAGTACCCTTAGCCGATGAGCTTGCATGAAGAGGGTGATGAGTGTAGAGGCAGCAAGGAAAGTATGCCGATATCGTAGCGGATGGAGATCTGTGGTCTCTGAGGGTGAGGGGGAGGGGGGTTGAGCCTCCAGAACTCAACCGCTCACTGGACGAAGCGCGGTAGCTAAGCTACCACACAGACGCCGGTTTTCTGTGCGAGTGTTGTACTTCCCCGGGCAAGCTGAACGGCCCATTCATGCTACTGACAAATAATTTGTCATTCTTCTTGACAAATTATTCGTCTGCAACGTGGGTCTACCACTATTATATAATATATGATAATGACTTCCCAACTAATATATATAAAAAACAATCTTATTAGAGATATGAATGAAATAAAGAATGCAGACAGATATATTGTCACTGATATATACTTATTAAATTTGTCACGTCCAACATCTGTTTATTGTAAAGACGTATCGGAAGCCAATTTTATTATTTTTAAAGTGAGCATCGGGCGAATTGCCAGAAACCGTTTAGCTGTTTACAATTTTTTTTTCATTTATACCTCGTTTATGAAGTAATGTTTTTTTTTCTTTTCTTTGATGGCAATTAGTTATAACTTTTATGCCAGTGTCAAGTGAAATACAATAATATCAAATCTTTTGAAATGTAACTAGTCAGCTCATCACGTTACGTCTTGATAAAATGGTAGCTATTCTACCAAAACCTTCTATGGACTTTTTCAGTCAACTTAAAAAGTCACGGTACACGCATTTATTTCATATCACTTCACTTATACGCCTTAATCGAACTATATTGTGTAATACATCACCAAAATCAAACAATATAACTGATATAAATATAATATTATAAAATTAAAAAAAAAAAACACAACGTCACTGGTGTAATTTGGCGGGAAAAGTCCGTAATGTTATTTTAGGTTTGAATTAAAACGGTAACGCATTTGCGATGTCTATGGTGCTGCAGATTTGTTTATGGCGCGCGTTATTTGCTGTTCATCAGGCGACATTCTCGTTTGTCTCCTCCCTATGCTAGAAAAAATGTTTTTCTAATGAAATGTAAATAATTTGATTTTGAATGCATATGCTATGTTAAATAAACCTAATTTATTGAAAAATGACTGCGACGAGGTTCGCCACCCGTCACGTTCTGATTCCCACGAGGGCGACTATCGGAGAGCCGTTTCGCCACGATAAATGTGAGAGGAAGGATGGATGAAAAGCTGTATGAGTGTGAAGGAAACAAGGGAGGTGTGCTAGGATCGTAGCGGGTGGAAATCTGTGGTCTCTGCCTACACCTACGGGAGACGTAAGGATATGTAAGGCTTTCCTCCGCCGCCTTGTTCTCTGCCTGCGAATTTGGAGATGTGAAATATATTTTAGCACAAGCATTATAAGCTTAGTTGGAATGATTAACAAGAGTTCTATAATAGTTATATGAAAAATATTGTTCTTCTTTTTAAAAAAAATGAAAAATATTTTTTTTAAAAGAAGACAATTTCAGTTTGAGTTGTGAACAATGTGGTCTCTGACGGTACTTCGATCGTTCCGCCCGGATGGCAGTCGTGTAATGCTTGCCGACAATCCGCCCATTATCATCGTATTGGCAAAAACACTAATAACCCATTGTTTTGTCAACGGAGGGACCGTCCGCAGCGCAGTCATTTGTCGGCCACGCGGTGATTGTGTCTCGGAATCATTTGAGGCACGACAATTGCTTCGTTCGTGTCATTGATAGCTTAGGATGGATAGATTTTTGTTAAGTCGACATCAACTTGATATCGAAGCAAAAAAACGAAAAGATGAAAACTTATCGCCAGAGCCAATAAAGGCCGACTACGCTTTCGTGATTCCTGTGGTGTCGCGGATGTCTATGGATTACGTTAATTGCTTTTCGTTAGGAGACTATTACTTCTACTTTCTACTACTTACGCTTGCACGTTTGTTTATGGTTAAACAAGTTTAAAATTTATAATTTATTTGGGGTTACGGAAGCATTTTATTACTAACATATACGTTTTAGATCATATAATGATCCTACTCCGATATACTATCACTGAAATACATGGCTAATATTTTTGTGTATAGGAAATATAATATCAAAATATTTTCGTTATTCAAAACACACCCTAATCCAAAAGGGTGTAACCCAATACGTGCACTTTTTATTATCTCTAGGGCTTCTCTACTTTAATACGTTCAGACCCTAGCAATATTTTATTAATGGCTTTTGTTCGATTTCATTTATTTGATGGATTAAAATGTATTAAGATGTACTTTCAATATACTACACGCCAATACAATAACACATACACACAAGTGTATACAAGTATATACACATAATATAAAAATTAAATATCACGGTATACAGCAGAGGTTGTCAAACTTTTTTGATCCCCGACCCCTATATAATTTTTCGAAAACTCCATCAACACCCCCCAAACAAAAATAATTTTCATTTAATTTAAATAAAACTATCTTTAAGCCACTGTGTACATACATTTGATTTTTTGTTTTTAAACATTGATTAAAGTAATTTTACATTGTTACACAATAGTTTTATGAAAAATATCTTAATTTTGAAATTTAAATACCTTAATATTTATTATACGGCGATGTGATTCGCTACCCATTACGTCCTGATTCCCACGAGGGTAAGAAGCGACGAACGGAGAGCCGTTTCGCTACGATGTATGTGAGAGGAAGGATGGATGTAAAGATGGATGAGTGTGAAGGAAGCAAGGAAGGTGGGTCGGGATCGTAGCGGATGGAGATCTGTGATCCCTGGCGAACCCTATAGGGAGACAGGCGGGACGATATGTATGTGATATTTATTATATAATAAATAAAATAATAAGAAAAGTAACAACCGATCTATTACTTCTTAATTAATGAGATCGACGTGCCTGGTGTTTCTTGTTTCACGTATCTTAAAAGTTTCAAATAAGAACTTGTGGTTAATAATAGGGGGTTAGACTTCCTCGACTCCTAAAACCTTCTATCTTTGAATTTTATATATATATATATATATATATATATATATATATATATATATATATATATATATATATATATATATATATATATATATATATATATATATATATATATATATATATATATATATATATATATATATATATATATATATATATATATATATAAAATTTAAAGCTTTTGTTTTGTTTTTTAATGTTCCTTTTTTTGTTTGTGACTTTTCGCGGGTTTGTTGTTAGAAGGTTATCAAGCAACTAAAACTAATTATTTATGTTTGTCGCATCATTCAGCATTATTGTGACTTAAAACAGATACTTTTGATACAAAAATATCTGTTATAATCTGTTATAAATTACTTTAATGAGAGAAAAAGCAATAAGAGCTAGTAAAATTGTAGCGCCGCTGGAAGAGGGGTGTAGCCAATGTTAGGTCTCACAGCGGTTAAACGTGAGTCGTTCAACCGTCCCAAGAACCTAGATTCGATGCTAAGAGACAGTTTCGGCTCAGAGAAGGCAAGCTTCTAGGAGAAAACATTGCACATAACTATGAGACCCCCACCTTTGATTGACTCAGGCGCTGAGGAACCGCAAATGTAGTTAGTTACATAAGACCTCAACAAAAACCATAAAGAGGTACGAGAAGCACAAGTTAGCCCATGAACTGTGAGGAGCAGGCTTTTAGCAGCTGATATACGCAGTCGACGATCAGCACGGGCCCCCAAGTTATTCCGTTAGCACCGTCTTGCTCGATTGAGATTCACTAGAAATTGAATAGAAATTCTTTATTTTCATTATAAATACTAAGACCGTGGGTAAGAAACATTCGTGAAGTAAAGGAGGGTGTAACTAGCTGAAAATTCACTGTATACCAGGGATTCCCAAAGTGGTAAATATTGACTCCTCGGGGTCGAATCCGGGCGGTTTTCCAAAGGCGACATAAATAATAACTGATTTTAGGAGTCGAGGAAGTCTAACCCCCCCCCCCCCCATTTATTAACCACAAGTTCTTATTTGAAACTTTTAAGATACGTGAAACAAGAAACACCAGGCACGTCGATCTCATTAATTAAGAAGTAATAGATCAGGGGTTGGCAGAGACCACAGAGCTCCATCCGTTGCCATTCGTCGCAGCGAAACGGCTCGTCATTGGTCGCTTTTCGCCCTCGTGAGAATCAGGACGTGACGGGTGGCGAACCACGTCGCCGTCATTTTCGACAAATTAGGTATATTAAATTCGTCTTTAGTGAATCTTACGAGCCCGGGGGAGCTCGACCCCGGGACGATCGGCACGCTTACGACTAGGCTCGCCCCTAGCCACGCATCCATTGGCACGGCAGACCGTGGATTGGCGGAGAGGAAGGGAAAGGATAGAGAAGAAAGGAAGGGGCAGGAAAGGAAATGGGGATTGGGGGGGTTACCAGACTCGGAATAAACATTTAAAAATCCATATAAATATTTATTCCGATGCGGGAATCGAACCCGCGACCATTGACTCCGTGGGCGGAGGGCCGCGCCACTGAGCCAATCGGTCGTCATTCACTATTAAAACTCCTTTGAACAAAATTATTACCAATATTGTAGAAAAATCAAAACCACTTGTTTTTTGCAAAGGAGTGTATATCAATATATAGCGAAATAAAGTCAAATGAGAATCCATAGACATAATTTGCTAAGGAAGAGCATATTCATTACCTTGTTAGCAAATTTACTGAAGGTATTTTGTCATCGTCGAGTGCCTACGCAAACATAATAGACAAAAGGTTACATAGTGTAAATAAAGTCAGTAGTGCCAATTTATTTTCTGTTATTAGTTATATGATCATAATCATGATGTATACGGTCATATCAGGAGGTCATGATGTGGTGACATTATTGATTCATTGACAGAACCAACGCGTTAACAACACTCGTCTACTCCGGGTTCTTGAATAGCAAATAGTAATAATCAGTTGAGGTTGTATTGAAAGACAAAAAGAAATGAAAGTAGTTTTCTTGTCTTTGTCTTTAATGACAATTTGTTATAACTATTATGCCAGTGTTAAGTAAAATATAATAATATCAAATACCTTGAAATTTTCTAGTCAGCTTGTCATGTTACGTATTGATAAAATAGTGGCTATTCTATCAAAACCTTCTATCGACTTTTGCACATATCTAGTCGCGATATACGCATTTACTTTATATCAACTCACTTATACGCCTTAATCGAACTATATTATATAATACACTACCACAATTAAACAATATAACTGAAAACAATATAACTGGTGTAAGTTGGCGGGAAAAGTCCAAAGAATCTTATTAATTATCAAACACCGTTAACAGAATACATTATTAACACTTAAAAATAACTTACTTACTTACCGAACGTTAATGTATAAGCAGTGTTTACGTCATTACGGTATGTAATGTTCGTATTTACTTTTTATTATATAAGAAAAGTAATGTTTTACTTCTAATATTATATTTTTACGTGACACTGCTTTGTATAAATAGTTTATTTTTTGAATAATATCTGTAATTTGTTAGTTTAAGGAGTATTTGACTCCTTAAACTAAGAAATTACAGATATTATGTGTATGGAATAAAATATATATATTTATATTTTAAAAAAGTAATATACTAATTTATTTCACTAATATCGTTTCGACATATTGGAACTACTGCGTAGTTGTTGTACACTGTGTCGCTTTTAAATAATTTTGCAGACAGTTCAAGATTAACTGTAAAATATATTTGCCGTGTCGTTTGTTCGCGTCGCACAGTTTCCGTCTTCGTGACAGACAGATGGACAAATAACGCGCTAGAGCCATTGACATCGGATACTCCGGGATGAAATCGTTGGGTTGTGGTGCAATAAGTGAGAATTAAAACTAAAAACGCGCGAGATACACAGATAAATCTTTTTTTAAATTCTTTTAATGGCAATTAGCTGTGACTATTATGCCAGTGTCTAGTAATATAATTCAAGTATCTTGAAATGTATATACACCTTGTCACAATATGCCATGATAACGTTTTGATGGGAATGCAAACGAGCAGGCGTGTCACTGATGAAAAGGTATCAACGCCGCCCATAGGTACCCACAGCGCCATTGGCAGTGCACAAGCCTTGCCGGCCTTTAAGGAAAGTGTCATTATGGAAGGGGGAGGGGTGGGGGAGGGGTGGGGGAGGGGTGGGGGAGGGGTGGGGAGGGGGAGGGGGAGTCCTCGGAACTCAATCACTTACCGGACGAAGCGCGGTAGCTAAGCTACCACGCAGACGTCGGTTTCCTGCGGGAGTGTGATACTTCCACATTCGGCACATTCGTGCTACAGACAGATCATATGCCATTCTTGACAAATGATTCGTCTGCAGCGTGACTTGCGTCTGTGCACTACAAAAATTGGTGGCCATTCTACCAAAATCTTCTATGGACTATGCAGTCAACTTAAAAGTAACGATACACGCAATAACTAATAAACCAACGAACTAAAATAAGAAGAACTAAAATAAAAATGTTAAATAAAAAAAAGTAATTTAAATATAATAATACCATATCGCTACATCTTGTGACTTGTCCAGTGAAAATGCATCTATGCATTTATATTTTGACAGTTGTTATTTCAAAAGCGACACTCCGAATTGTATGTATCACTCTGTTTTGTTTTCACACGTGAGAACTATACTTGAAAAAATTGTGTTTATTCTAACAGTATTCAGATTGTAGTCTGAAATTGTTTGTAATTTTTACTAGTCTCCATATTGACGCAAAAAAGCGAAAGCATAATAAATCGCAAAATGAAAACTTACCACCACAGCTAAAACTTTTAAGGTTTGTGAAAAAAATTGTATCTGATCAATCGAAAACAGTCAGTTTCAACGCCATACTAAGTTGTCTATGGGTTGCAGAGCTGTGAGACTCGGACCGTTCGATGCAGTATGTTTTCTGATCCGAATATGCGATTTATTTTGTACATCTGTGTCATTTACAGCGTTTTCGCTTTTTCATCGATATGTTTATTTATATATATTTAACACACACACACACACACACACATATATATATATATATATATATATATATATATATATATATATATATATATATATATATATATCTCCTAATAAGAAAATGAAGGTATTTATTTACTTTATGAAAAAAGACTGAGCCTTTTGGTCGTCAACAAAAAAACATTTTTGTTTCTGGTAATAGTAACTTTTTTCATTATTAGAGAGAGGTATTACAGAAAAATGATTTTCTGCTTCAAATTGCAACAACTTTTATTTCATTCTCCGTTCCGGGAATCGGGGAACGCAACAGATTGCTTTATCCCGGCACAGTCGAGTCCATTAAAACAGTCGTCGGCTCTGCGTTTATAAAACCCGGCGGTTGTTCCGTGTCATCGTCGCCCAGCGTAACGGGAACTCCCCGAACTTAATAATACCGACTTTAGATGTTTATATTCGTGCACAAAAGGAACGAAAGTATAAATATATAATACTCACTTTATAATCATAGCTGAGTCACTAGGGGTATTTCTTCTTGCTGATACCGTCTAGCAACCCAGGTCACCGGATCTCACCCCATGGTCTTTAAAGAAAGACTACAAAAGTGTGGGAGTACTTCAAAAGTGAAGTCTATGAAACAAATCCAACGATCATCTCGGCACTAAAAGAAAATATCGTTTGCGAGGCTAACGGTATCCCGACGTCACTACCTCAGAATATTGTGGCTAGATTTTAAGACTGCCTGAACGTGCCACTTACCATTTATATGGACAGTCAAAAGTTTTACTTAGCTAAGATCAGCGACAAGCAAAACAATAACAGAAAATTAATAATGTGTGCTTTTCTATTGGGTTAGGTGGATTTATTTGGAACTTAAACCAAAAACTTACCGAAAATCGGCCATCAATTCTCCACCCACCAACCACTATACACAACACCAAACACACATTATCACTTTTCCATCTTGTAAACGACACGTGTTTCGCCCCAACACGAGGCATCTTCAGGTATAGTAGACTCTACGGAAGACAACCGAAAAGTCACTTTTCGGTTGTCTTCCGTAGAGTCTATCTTTCCGTAGAGTCTATCTTAGTTAAGTAAAACTTTTGAATGTCCATATAGTGATGGATTTCCGCAAAGTAACGCCTGACTCCATTAATAAGTTACCATTTAGTCAAAATGATTTTAAGAATATAAATCCACACTTCTCTTCTTCGTAAAATTTATTAAATTATCGGACTTATATGTTTTTTTTATATAGGGTGTCCGTTATTAATTAACGGACACCCTATATATTATATCCGTCTATTTCATTGTAAAATGTAACTATCCTTGCTGCTCGTGGGACCCTTGCGGCTCGTGGGATTCACTAAGACGAATTTAATATACCTAATTTGTTGAAAATGACGGCGACGTGGTTCGCCACCCGTCACGTCCTGATTCTCACGAGGGCGGAAAGCGACTAATGGAGAGCCATCTCGCTTCGATGAATGGTAGCAGATGGAGCTCTGTGGTCGTCTCCAACCCCTGCGGGGGATAGGCGTGATTATATAAAAAAAATGTAACTAACGAGAAAAGACTTGTATATACGAGTATGTCATGGCATTCTGTACTTCAATATCGACTGGTCAGTGATACTTTCTGTTTACAGTCATCCATCATATTCAGCGAAAGGTTATATAAAAAATAATTAACTCCAATACTATATTAACGAGCCGTACTATTCACTGGCCGTTGTTTCGCTTCATCTTATTCAGCTGGTTGGAAGTATCTCTTTATCCTTGGCGTATTTGAATACGTGGAGCACGCCACGCTTGTGGCTTGTCATTCTCACCTAATAAAGCATTCTATAATGTAAACGGCTGGCTAAATTCGACCACATCACCCTCTACAGACGAATTCTTCTATTTTTGTACAACATGAATATATTATTTTAAGTTACGGAGGCGTTACTTTGCTGAAATCCATTATAAAAATGATTTGAAACTGGACGAAACGAAAGAGCGGCACTAGATAGAGACGAGAGAATGAGATAGAATAATGAAGATTTCACATCTAAAGCGTGTGAATTTTTTGTTATTTAAAAATATCCTAAATACTTTAATAGTATTTTAAAATATTTTTTGCAAATTAATACAGTTCATATACTTTAGGAATTTGTATTGCATTATATATATTTGTAACAAACAAATGCGCCTTGGAAGGCTTTAGTTTTTATTCTTCCAGAAATAAGGAGGCCATCTGCCGACAATGTCTTTTCGTAATTTATGCTATCGTTGGATTAAGAAGTCAGCGAATCGAGACTTTATAAATTGACGGCATAAGTCCATACAAGGTATGTTAGAATAGCCACCATTTTATCAAGACGTAGGTTTCAAGATACTTGATATTATTATATTTTACTTGACATTGGCATAATAGTTATAACGAATTGCCATCAAAAAAGAACAAAGCACATTGTTACGTAATATTCGTTATTATAATCTCGAGAATCGGTGTCAGTTTTAATAATGAAGCTGCTTGTCAAATTATAAACCAATTAACCAGAACCGTTTGAGGTCAGAATCAATAGCGTGGAAGAGTTTTTGACAATGATTTTATTGGCAGAATATCGAGTTGCCTTTGACTTTGAAATATATTAGAACATTAAATTAGAATCGTTCTGTCATGGTGCGGATTTAACATTTTTTCAAGGCCTATACTGTCCCATTAACAGCAAGAATTTTGCTAATGTGATGTACTATATATGGGTACAATTACCTATACATTGTACAATTAGCATTTAATATACATATATTGCTACAATTAGCAATTGATAATTACTTTGTAGTTTTTAAAGAAGAGTTTAAAAGACAAAACTTTAATAGAACTCTTATTAACCATTCCTTCTAAACTTATAATACTTGTATAAGGAAAATACGGTACACATTAATAATCCAATGATAGAATTGACCAACGATCATAAATTGTAAGCACGGTTGGTTTCAATTGAGATATTGTTGCTTATAAATAATAGAGCTATTTCCATCCCTTTAGAGGAACTTGAAAAGGCGCGCGGAATTGTTTTTTTTTTTTCATAATCTTTTTTTAAAGCAATGATTGATGGCGCACAGCCCGCGCGGAAAGACTGGCCGGCAAAAAACCGTCTCCGTTAAAAATCAATTTTTCATTTTGAAAAATTCGATTTTTTTTCTTTATTCGCTTTTTGCAATGCGGTCAGTGTGGTCGTATTGCAATTCGGTGCAATGTTATTTTTTGATCATAATTCTCTCATTCACGAAGTGCGTATATACACCATTCATGTCGACTTGAATTATTTTGCGCAATAAATAACATAATAGGAATAATAGCTTTTCTTATTCTGATTTGCTTGCGAATCGTTGATTTATATTTATTACTTGATGTTATTATTATACTATTTCTATAAGGGCAAATGCTCTTTATTGACATACAAGGATCAATTCTATTTGACTGATAATTTCAGATATTTTTATTAAATTTAGTGCGTCATGCTTTTGAATGGTTAACGTAATAATTTATGTATTCTTTGTTTAAAAAATATGGACAGCCAGACTTACTTTGGTAAGATCCGCGTACACATGTGTTTTCACATCTAAGCAAAGTGAGTTTGACAGTCCATCTTTGCACAATGATCTAACAATTCAAAAAATGATATAATCAAATTAAAACACAATATAAAGAACAACGCAAAGTATACACACATAGAACATTCCACGTAAAAAAAATAAACATTATTTATATATAGATAGTAAATAGCACAAATATTGTATAACACGGTAGGGTGATAGCTACAGATATGCTGTTCTTATTACAGCATGTTGCTGATGTAACTCACAAAATTTTATTCATCCATGTAGCGTCCAACGCACACATATACAATCTGGTATATACAATGTGTTGACGTGATGCGTGTACGTAGGCAGCTGCGCGCGCATTAACTGTGTTTAAAGTATGTCTATAGCTATACTCATAGCTATATCTTAATCATTAGCATGTTGCTGACGCGAACTCATAGATTTTTTCCCTGTCCAGAGTCGTATAACGCAGCTATAGAAGTTTTCACTTCAAAAATCTTAATTTAGAGACATCACTGCGTAGGTGTCATTAAAAATGTCGGACACCGGGGATTGCTGACACTTCGAACGGCGTCAAGTGTCGGCAATTAGCCGAAACTTTCCCCATCTTCATGTTATGAGCTAACTTCCCAGAGATGACTTGACTCCACTCGCACTTAGTAATTCTTTTCAACTTTAGTTAATTATAAATAGTTTTTCGAATTAGTAAACCGAAGTGGCCATGGGCTGGTCACATTTGAAAAAAAAAAACAAAAACCGTTGGAGTAGACGAGTGCTGGAGTGGAAACCACGTTTCGGCAAATGTAGTGTGGGACGCCTTCCGGCTGGATGGTGTCAAGATCTGCACAGGGCGGTTGCCAAAAAACTGAATGTGTAAAGCCGAAGATCGGGCTAGGTGGCGCTTCTTGGGGGAAACCCATGTCCAGCAGTGGACTGCCGTGGGCCATTACGGCGCCGAAACGTGGACGCTGACAGTCCGTCTGCTTCACAAGCCTAGAGTCGCTCAGAGAGCTATGGAGATAGCTATGCTCGGAGTTTCTCTGGTAGATATGATTCGGAATCAACCAATCCGACAGAGAACTAAAGTAAACAACAAAGCCTTTTGAATTAGTAGTGTGGGACGCCCCTCGGCTAGATAGTGTGACGATCTGCGCAGGGCGGCTGGCAGAAACTGGATGCGTGTAGCCGAAGATCGGGCTATGTGGCGCTTCATGGGGGAGGCCTATGTCCAGCAGTGGACTGCCGCAGGTTGTTGATGATGAAACATAAAATAAAAATTCCACAAAAATGTCCGTAATTTATACAAAACAATTCAGGTTGTGCGACTTCTTCTCCTGGTTTATTGTTGTAACAAATGGTTACCCTACATCGAAGCTATAATCGGTCGATCTAAACACAATGGTGTCGTTTTGCTTCACAAGATAATACGTGGTTTAAAACTCAGAGTACCTCTAATCCAGACCTGCTTAAGCACCTACTTAACAAAACAAAGTCTTCGAGAACCCTAAATTACGGAGATGTGAAGTCAAGGTTGTGCATCAAATTATTTTAATAACACATCTAATGAATCCAGACGTAAACCGATATTTAGTTGGAGACGGGCAAAAAATTCAAAATTCATAGACTGTATTTTATTTACGGACGGAATCTATGTTAACAAATTGACCTCTAGATTTCAATTTTCAGATACCAACAGAAGATACGTTTCGGTAAGGGTGTGTGTACACTGCAGCGAGAAGTACTTATTGTAGATTGAAGTTTATCGAACAAATCCGGACGGTCAACTATCGTCAACGTTAAAAAGGAGTGCTACATCTCCCATAAAATGTATGTGTGCATGTCAGTATGAATGTCGTCACTGCGGTCCGCGATCTGACCACGTTGGTTCTTGCTGAAAACTAGCGCCAGGTGATCCAAGAGAACGCCTGGCATATGTTAAACAAGAACCTATTTATTACATTTGTTAGATTAAAATTATTTGATTTTTGTTTTGTTTAATTATGTGTATACCTATTATAATGTAATTAAGGTTTTAATTTTAGTAATTGTAAAAAAAAGTTGTCATAAATAAAGTTTTTTCTGTTTGTGTCTCTATTCTAAAATATTTATTCATCATCTATTATTCCCATCATTATCTTAAGGTAGGCAACAAACGACAATGATTACTTGCCATCCGGTCAGGGAACCAGTTGTTGTACAGTGACGTATATATTCGTCAATTGGAATATTAAAAATTGATTACAATATAATGTAAATAAACGCTGTGTAGACGGTCCCTAAAAATTAAGCTATGATGATGTCACCATTACACAATATCACAGAGAGCGTGACGTGTCAAATCTCGGTAACAACATAAATATACAAAAAAAAAGTCGTCCCCTAAAGCCGGTGCACACGGGCCGTTATCGCGGCAATTTATCGGTGCGTTATCGCGCGACACATCTGTGTGTAGTGGCCGCGAAACGCGACGTGAGCTTCACATTGTTTCGCGTCCGTGTGTCACATGACGCTATTACGCTTGTTTCCTTATCATATCATTTTGATTGTTTTACTGTTAGTGATCAATAGAGGTAAAGCCACACTGCAGACGGATATTTTGTCAAGAATGGCATAATATTTGTCTCTAGCATAAATGGGCCGGCTCGCCCGGGGAAGTATCACACTCCCGCAGAAAACCGGCGTCTAAGTGGTAGCTTTCCTACCGCGCCTCGTACGGTGAGCGGCCGAGTTCCGGAGACACAACACCCTCCCCCCTCCCCCTCCCATTCCCACTCAAATAATGACACTTTGCTTAAAGGTCGGCAATGCTTCCGCACTGCCTATGGCACTGCGGAAGTCGATGGGCAGCGTTGATTGCTTTCCATCAGGTGACACGCCTGCTCGTTTGCTTAACTTTGCCATAAAAAAATAGAGAAATAACTAATACATCTATATATATCTAGATAAGTAGAATAAAATAGATTACTCTTTATTTCATTTTAATTAACTGTATAATACTTATTCTGGCTAACTGTAACTGGAAATTTATGAATATATTTTATTTCACCATTTTTTTAGTGACGAATATACTCGTCATAGCAAATATATATTTTTTCATGACGAGTATACTCGTCGAACAGTTAATTTGTTTAGTTAAAATGGTATATATAACTGTTACTGTTGGTAATGGTATATATACTGTATACAAGCAAAATATACACGCAACAAGAGAAGGAACATAACATTTGTGGAGTCCCGGATTGCAACCGCAGTGCATATGTGGCTTGATAATTAATTTAATCCTAATTACCAAACACAGCTCGGTTTAGGTTTGTCACACGAGCAGGTAAAGTAACTTCTACTTTATTACGTACGCCCTTAAATTTATATTCAAATAACTCAAAGAACCTTTGAATCTTGGTTACTACTGACGTTTATATCTGTTAAATCAAACAAGTGTGATTGTAGCTATTATAATTATTTTGATTATTTCAACTAACAATGTACTAGTGGCAGAGCCACGCTGCAGACGAATACTTTGTCAAGAATGGCCATAATATTTGTCTGTAGCATACATGGGCCGGCTTGCCTGGGGAAGTACCACACTCCCGCAGAAAACCGGCGTCAGAGTGGTAGCTTAGCTACTGCGTTTCGTTCGGTGAGCGGTTGAGTTCCGGAGGCTCAACTCTCCCCCCTCCTCCCCTCATCCTCCCCCTCCCCCTCCCCTCCTCCTCCCCCTCCCCTCCCCCTTCTTCCCCCCTCCCATAATGACACTTTCCTTAAAGGCCGGCAACGCTGCCTGTAGCGCTGCGCTGCTGTCTATGGGCGGCGTTCGTCGCTTTCCATCAAGTACACGCTTGCTCGTTTGCCTCCCCACCCAATTAAAAAAATAATATTGTTATGATTCATAAAATGTTCATACATAAATTACTAGAAAGAAAATGAGAAAAAAAAAAGAAATCAAAGAAAATTTTCATCAAATGTTGTCATAAATATTTTGCTCGGAAGTCCTTTTGAATTGTATCGATAAAAAATAATATATAAATATATTTTTTATTGTTCACTGTATGGAAAAATATTTTTAATTTTGTGTGATAAAATATGTATGTGAAAAATTATATTTTGTTAAATGAAAAATATAGCTTTTGAGGTAAACTAGAATTGGGTATTTTTTTACATCGGCACGAAAACATTCTGAATAACCTACGGCCCGATATAAATGGAATGTGCCAGCTTTTCATCGTACACTACATTTGGATGATTTACGATGTTGACACAGCGTATAAAAAGTTGAATGAAATATTTATAGGTTATAAATGTCAGAAATAACTTTTGTGCTTGTGGGAACTAGCGAGAAACTAACATAACCCTCGCATACGTTTTTAAGTAGTCCGCGAGACGGATTTCGATTTCCACGAAATATAATTTTATCGGAGTCTTTCGCAAAAATATTCGTATATGGTTGTTGAAGTTTAAATAGTATTATATAATCTGCTTTATTATTAGAATCCGTGACTCCAATAATAATTTTTTTTTCTCATTTCTATTATACTTTTTTTTATGGGATAGGAAGGCAAACGAGCAGGCGTGTCATCTGATGGAAAGCAATGAACGCCGACCATAAACATCCACAGCGCCATAGGCAGTGCAGAAGCGTTGCCGACCTTTAAGGAGGGGGAGTGGGGGAAAGAGGGTGTTGGGGCTCCGGAACTCAGGCCACTTGCCGTACGAAGCGCGGTAGCTGAGCTACCACTTAGACTCCGGTTTTCTGCGGGAGTGTGGTACTTCTCCGGACGAGCCGGCCCATTCATGCTACAGACAAATAATATGTCATTCTTGACAAAGTATTCGTCTGCAGCGTGGCTCTACCACTAGTAAAATGTTCATGGGATGGAAAGGCAAACGAGCGGGCGTGTCATCTGATGGAAAGCATGCAGAAGCGTTGCCGACCTTTAAGAAAAGTGTATGCTTCTTTTTTGAAGGTTCCAATGTCGTGTCGTTTCGGAGACATCGATGGAGGTAGCTGGTTTCATAGCTATAGGCAATGGGCTGGTCACGCTTCTTGGGGGAGGCCTATCTACAGCAGTGGACTGCCGCAGGTTGTTGATTGATTGACTGAGGTTCATTCTAATTCCATTCATCGAAAGCGTCGAAAAATACGTAGTACAAGGTGTCCAAAATTCTTGTACCTGACGTTGTTTTCAAATTTCGAAGGTGAATAAGAAATGTTTTAAAAGAAAGTTATTTTTTTATGTATTAAAAAATATTTAACATTAAACCTCTTGCAAATATAATAATAATTAGGCGATGGAACTACATTGTGTGTTTCATTTACACAGTGCGGAAGGGATTAGTTTCGATACGACATGTAAAGCCGGGTCTACACCGCGGGACGGTGTGCCTAATTCATTCAATCATTACCAGTTCCTAGCGTAATCTGCTTGGACGCGGGGCGCGCATGTCGCGTGTATTAATTTGTCTCGCTGTCATCGGTTCGATGGGGCGTGGTACAAGTGATCAGAGATTAGCGGGGATTAGGTTGGTGACAATCCAACCTAATGATAAAAGAACAGCGAATTTTAATACGTTCATATTTTATAAATACATTATAGATAATTATAATTTGATTCATCATCATCATCGCCATTAAGAGCATGCGGCAGTCTATCTGCTAGATATTGACCTATCCCAAGAAACGCCAGCTAGCCCGATTTTCGGCTTCACGCATCCTGATTCTGCTAGCCACTTTGCGCAGATCGTCGCACAATCTAGCTGGGGGGCCTATGCTGGGGGCGTCCTATACTAAGTTTGCCAAGACGCCATCTCCATTCTAGCACTCGTCTACTCCAACGATTCTCGTTTACGTTTACTTTTTCCAATTTGTTTTTGAAGTGAAAAGTTATTTAGTTGTTGTGATTTGAAACCCGATGAAACGAAAGAGCGACACTCAAAAGAGACAAACACATACAACTGATTTAATTTGCGAGATAATGATATGATAGAGAACTGAAGATTTCACTTCTACCGCGTGTGAACTGTGCTGCATTTTTTTGTTATTTAAAAAAACATTAAATATTTAAATATTGTATTATATTTTTTGGAAATTAATACAGATCCTATACCTAATCATATATCTATAACTTTTTGGGAATGTGTATTGTATTATATATATTATGTTTTTGTAATAAGTAAATGCATTTTGGAAAGTATGGTGGCTTAGTTTTTATTCCTCTTCCATCAGAAATAAGGAGGCCCTTTGCCGACAATATCATTTTATGTAAGTTATGCTATTGTTAGATTTAGATGGACAGTCAAACTTACTTTGCTAAGATTCTTGAATGAAAGACAAATCAGAAAAATAATATTGTGTGTTTGCGAAGAAGTGTATAGGAATCTTTAGAAGGAGGAATTAATTTAAATTAAATTTTGAGGAGGAATTAATTTAATTTATGCGGAGAAACGGCCTTCAGTGAATCCTCTAGCTTTTCATCATGGTCACCAGCGTCTAACACACTACCATTTTTCACTATTAAAATAACACGTTTTTATGTGGACGCGATGTGGTTCGCCAACTGTCACGTCCTAATTCCCATGAGGGCAAGAAGCAACGAATTGAGGGCCGTTTCGCTACACTGAATGTGAGAGGAAGGATGGACGAAAAGATGGATGAGTGTGAAGGAAGCAAGATGGTGTGCCGGGATCGTAGCGGACGGTCTCTGCCTAACAGACAGGTGTGACGATATGTATGTATGTTTTTACTCAACACGAGACATCCTTAAGTGTAGTAGTAGTAGTACTTTACGAAATACAACCATGGAATCTCCATGGTTTGTCTGTCCATCTTTGTAATGGATGCAAAGTAACGCCTGACTCAATCACCTACTATTAGTATATAAAAAGGGGAAATCAGTTATTACCTTACATAAAAATTTATATTTTATTAATTATATATGTAAAATATTATTTAAGAAGTCTTGTGTCTTGGACCACCAACTAACTAGTCCCATTCTACCCATAGACGTCACGATATAATGACACGTAACTGACTAACGCATCGACATCACGGTTGCAATTAAAAAAAATCGATTTTAAGATGAATTTTTTCGATCACGTTTATTAATGTTCTCTCAGGTTTAATTATCATTTATTTTAATTAAAAAACTCTTTTAGCGTGAGGTCTTTAATAAAAGTCGAAGGTATTTATATATGTAAATAATATTTTTTATCACAAGATTGTAGTATGTCAAATAAAGCTATGGTTTTCTTTATGGGACAGGAAGGCGCGTCACCTGATGGAAAGCAATCCACGCCGCTCACAGACATCCGCAGTGGCATAGGCAGTGCTGAAGAGTTGCCGGCCTTTAAGAAAAGAGTAGGCTTGTTTTTGAAGGTTCCAATGTCGTATCGATTCAGAAACACCGCTGGAGGTAGCCGGTTCTACAGCATAATATAATGAAATAAAAAAAAATCAGTGGTATCATTAAAGCCTACACATTTTTCAAAGGCTAGCAACGCTTCTTGGCGGCGGATGTCTGTGGGCGGTATTGATTGCTTTCCATCATATGACACGCCTGCTCGTTTGCCTTCCGATTCCATAAAAAAAATTGCATCATTAGACATAATTTACTGATTGATTTATAAATAAAGTTCATGGATTTTTTCCACAGCCCATTTATGTCCCACTGCTGAGCACGGGCCTCCTCGTTTCTGGAGGGACGGACGTTAACCCATCACGCTTGACTGATGCGGATTGGCGGGGTTACAAGTCTCGGAATAAATATCATTATATACACATAAATATGCCGACGCGGAAATTGAACCCGTGAAAACCGATTCCGTGGGCGAGACGCCCTGCCTCTGAGTCAGTTGATAATGATATTACTTATTTTATATTATAAATTAATTACGATGAATTTAAACAATAGCTCAGTTGTAGGGACGGGCTTATGATCTGACATCGTGAGTTCCTTTCCTCCATTGGACTATTTAAATGAACCATAAACATATTGTCACGCCTGTTTCCCATATGGGTAGGCAGAGACCACAGATCTCCATCCGCTACGATCCCGCCACACCTTCCTTGTTTCCTCCACTCTCATCATCTTTTCATCCATCCTTCCTCTCACATTCGTCGTAGCGAAACGGCTCTCCGTTAGTCGCTTTTCACCCTCGTGGGAATCAGGAGCCATATTCTAACACAAGCAATAAAATTAGTTGTAATTGTTAACTAATTTTAATAATATTCAAATGATTGCTAGTATTTTATAAAACGTGATATAAAAGACTAGAAAATATACCTATTGCATTCAAAATCATTATGACGGTATTAATAATACATGACAAGCACGGTCGTACCGCAAAATTAACAATAATTCATCGGAACAGGTGGAGCGATAACAGGATGACGTTAAATCATGGCCATTTCAAAATGTCCGCTCGCATTTATAATGTCTGCCGTTTTGGCGGTAAAATTAACGCGCGAACACATCGGACAATGTGCGTAAAGATAATATGTTTTTGTTGCAGCGTTTTGTCGGTTGTGACGATTGTGTTGCCATTTAAAAATATTATTTTTACATAAAAATTTTAATAAAATATCATATTCCCGCTAATTTACAATAGTGACATTGTTTTCATGTCATTTTCATGATCTCATATCTGTATCAATCCTTTTTCATATTATTCACTCCCATTATTTACTTCTTTACCCTAAAATGAGCGATTCGTCTAAGACGCCTTGGTGTTGTAAATATATATTAGCAACAGGGACTAGCATGCTCATTTACTAAATTATAAAATATTTTGTTTCTCTATCATTTAAAAAAATATAAAATATCATATAATAAATACATAAAAGGACTTTTCCGCCAATTTACAGCTGTGATGTTAAGATTTTAATTTATTTCCAATGTTAGGTTATTTATCAATTTTATTGCTTAGTTTTGTTAGTTTTGTACAATATAGTTCGATTAAGGTATTTAAATAGAGTGAAATAAAATAAATGAGTATATTTAAGTTGACTGTAAAAAATAAAACTTGCATGGGCAAGTTTTATTAGGATGGCAACCATTTTATCAAGTGAAAAGATACTTATTATTATTTACTTAAACTTTCATACGAAGAAAAAAAAATATGTCTTCTATTGTAACTTAAATTAGTGACGTTGTTTTTATTGCATTTTTATAATCTTAAATTATTATCAGTTATATTGTTTAATTGTGGTGGTGCAATATATAATATAGTCCGACTAAGGTGTATAAGTGAAGTGATATGAAATAAATATGTGTATCGTGACTTCTTAAGTTAACTGAAAAAGTCTATAGTAGGTTTTGGTAGAATAGCCACCATTTTATCAGATGTAACGTGATAAGCTAATTATATACATTTCAAGGGATGTTATTGTATTTTAATTGACACTGGCATAATAGTTATAACTAATTGCCATCAAAGAAAAGAAATATGTCCTACACATAGTATCGGAATAAAAAGTGTCTTACTGTTTGTGTGATATGTACATTGAACACATATTTTATTTTTGCTATAGGATGTGAAAGAGAATGTTTATTTAAGCGGATCATTCGTGGAAAATAAATAACAATGGGGAATATTGAAAAATCCAATTTGTCGATCGCCACCAATCCATTAGGTCGGAAGCCAAAACAAATACAGTGCGGTATCCATCACAACAATAATATTGGTCTGTTCCTCCATCCGTGCAATACTAAACGTCGGTTGTGGAATACGGACCTTTTATTCGTGACGTGTTATTGTTACTTTTGATTGCGTTCCGTGGCTTGTCCATCGAAACTGCGTTATTAAAATAGATTTTGTTGTTTAGAGACATCCGCAATAGCTATGGCATTGCGGATGTCTCTCGTCCGTCTATGGGCGGCGTTAATTGCTTTCCGTCAGGTTAAACGCATGCTCGTTTGCCTTTTTTTTATGGCATAGGAAGGCAAACGAGCAGGCGTGTCACCTGATGGAAAGCAACCAACGCCGCCCATAGACATCCGCAATGCCATAGGCAGTGTGGAAGCGTTGCCGACCTAAAAGGAAAGTGAAATTATGGGAGTGGGAGTGGGAGAGATAGTGAGAGTGGGAAGGGGAGGGTGTTGGGCCTCCGGAACTCAGACCGTTCACCGTACGCAGCGCGGTAGACAAGCTACCACTCAGACGCCGATTTTCTGCGGGAGTGTGGTACTTCCCCGGGCGAGCCGGCCCATTCATGCTACAGACAAATAATATGCCATTCTTGACGAAGTATTCGTCTGCAGCGTGGCTCTACCACTAAAAAAATGATAGGAAGAGCCTATCATAAAAATAGGGATTGTTCCCAGTCAAACCTAAAAGGAAAAAGGATTTTAAGTAATTCTTTTTGTGGACAGTTAGAACTTTTACTTAGCTAAGATCCGCGACAAGCAAACAAAAACAGAAATATAATAGTTGAATTGCGGAGGCCAAACACCCTCCCAAAATGACACTTTCCTTAAAGGCCGGCAACATTTCCGCACTGCCTATGGCACTGCGGATGTCTATGGGCGGCGTTGATTGCTTTCCATCAGGTGACACGCCTGCTCGTTTGCCTTCCTATCCCATAAAAAAATATACATTTGGAAACCTAATTTTGCCACTGGACACCCTGTAGGTAGGATACGATAAGTGTATGTTATTCCCAACTGTGAATGCAAGATGAGTTTTATTTACTTCAAATTAACTCAGCGTAACCAAAAACTATTTGAAAACCCATCCACTGGCCTTTTAAGTTGTAAGCAAACAGACGGATGGATAGATATTATAAATATACAAGAGAAATATTACCAAAAGATCGATAGAATCGTTAATGTTCTAAACATAACTAACACTCGATCCATCATTGATCGCATAATTTATCAAACCGCATAGAACACGGACTGATTTATTTAATCGTTATATAATATTGATGATATTATATATAAGATTAAATATAATACGTTATATATATTGTGACCAATGACGTGGTTCTCCGACAAGTCTAGCAAAAATGTGAACCTTTGCAGACCGTCAAAGGTAGAAAAGTTGCTTACCTGGGTCATATCAAGAGACATAGAAGGTACAAGTTACTGCAACTGATCATGATGGGGAAAAATTGCGGGCAAAAGACAAGTTGGTCGAAAAAGAAAGTCTTGGCTACGTAATATCAGGGAGTGGACCGGGATAGCGAGTGCTCCAGAACTGCTGCACCCCGAGAAGGAGGAGGAAAGTTGTGATGAAATGGTTGCCAACCTTCGCAAGTCGGAGAATCACTTTAGACACGAACGGTAGTGAAAGTTAGGTTTGACAGAAGAGTCATGAAAGCAGATTGAATGCGGTGGAAATGATGAGAGCATTAAGGAGTATGTTTTTTTATGGTTTTAATTCCTCCGAGCACTCCCCATGGTAAAAACGGTAAAAATGCAGATAGATGAGATATCCCTCCGCAGCGCTAGAGAATCAAGCCGATCGGTGAGATCTATGTATGTGTGGGGTAACTTTGAATGATAGAATAAGGAATGAAGTTATGAGAGAGCGAACTTTCTTTATTAATTGTGATTTAATATAACCATCGATTAATTAAAACTTATCCAAACGTTACTGACTCCTGTATCCTCTAGGGAGAGCTTCATAACAAATTGTAGTGTCATGTATTATGTAATTGAGGCCTTACCTTGTCAGAGATAACATCATTTGATTTGTTAGCTCGAAAATGATTTATTAGTAAACTTTTTTTTAGTACATTATTTGTGGCTTGTATTAATTACTGTTTAAAAAGCGATATAATCATCGTAAAAACAAAGCTTGTCAATATGTGGACAGTCAAAAGTTTTACTTAGCTAAGATCCGCGACAAGTAAAAACAATAACAGAAAATTAATAATGTGTGTTTTCCTGGCTGGATGAAGTGAATCTTAGGTAAGTAAAACTTTTGACTGTCCATATAGTGATGGATTTCCGCAAAGTAACGTTTGACACTATTAATAAAGCTTGTCAAGCTAGGCTAAATAAGCCGTAATGGCACGAGAGATGGCGTTTGACCTAAGTAGTCCGAACTGGAAATCTGCATAATCGCGAAGAATGGTGTCTTCCTGAAGACGAATCACGAAGGATAACTTGTCGATTCCAACGACCCGACCTAAGGTTTGGACTAAGGGACATCCCAATATTCATATTCGGTATTTACGTATTAGGAGTGTAACAAAAGCTAGCCTCCAGACTTTCTTCTCAGGTTGAGGTGAATGAAAGAAAGTCAAAGAAAGGCTAATCATAAAAATATATATAGGTGGATGAATTTTTAATGGGATAGAAAGGCATACGTGTTACCTAATGGAAAGCAATCAACGCCGTACATAGACATCCGATATGTCATAGGCATTGTGGAAGTGTTGCTGGCCTTTGGGAAATGTGTTGGGGTTGTTTTTTGAATTTTCAAATAAAATTTCGGTGTATTTTTTAGACATAAGAAATTACATGATTACATGACAGGACTTTTCCCGCCAACTTACATCAGTGACGTATTTTTATTTCATTTTCATAACCTTATATTAGTATCAGTTATATTGTTTAATTGTGTTGGCTTCAAGCTTATAAGTGAGGTGATATGAAATAAATTCATGTATGGTGACATTTTAAGTTGACTGCAAAAGTCCATAGAAGGTTTTGGTAGAATAGCCACCATTTTATCAAGACGTAACGTGAGGAGCTGACTAGACATTTCAAGAGATTTGATATTATTCCATTTTACTTGATACCGGCATAATAGTTTTAACTAATTGCCATCAAAGAAAAGAAAAATAAATTATATTTCATTTGCCAAATGTCAGTTTTACCACCATTTTGTAATGAGGTTCTTTTGAACGTAAAAGAAACTGCGAAAGAAACTATGCAGGTATCCTCTTTTTCATCTTTATATAATGCGGCAATTTGTGTAGATCAAGCTTTATGCTGCAGCTTTCTGACCACTTCGGTTCATGCTGAAAACCAGCGCCAAGTGCTCCAATAGAGCGCCTGGCTTATTCTGGATTATAATTTTTCATTATTAATGGAGACAGGCGTTACTTTGCGGAAATCCATCACTATATGGACAGTCAAAAGTTTTACTTACCTAAGATTCACTTCATCCAGCCAAAAAACACACTATTAATTTTCTGTTATTGTTTTGCTTGTCGCGGATCTTAGCTAACTAAAACTTTTGACTGTCCATATAATTTTTTTCATTGTTTGTTTCCTCTCTTTTTTATACGTTAAATACAATATCTGTTTAGGTTTTAAGGTTGTGTTGCAAATAAATATTTCTAATTCCATTTATATATTAATATAATTAAATAATATTCAAGTTACAAAGATAAAAAAAAGGTATATTATGTTCACATGATATGTCAACGTGACAAAATCATTATAAAAAAAAAATACAAAGAAAAAGTAACGAGAAAGTCAATGCAGTATCTGTATACCCTACTGACATTTTTTATCTCGACAACTGTCATCACGTGACAGTATAACCTTTTCCGTTCACTTTTTGTCCCAAAGTTGGCTTTACCAGTGCCTCCATCAGCTATAATGCACTGCGAGATCTGTCAGAAGTAATTTCTCGAGATAAAACATGATTGCAATAACAACAAATTATAAATAGATATTAAAAATATTAAGTTTAAAAGTAATCGTTAAAGTTTTCGTTTAGCGGACACAAATGTAATGTAATTTCTTTTCTTTGATGGCAATAAGAATGCGAGTGTCAAGTAAAATGGAATGATATCAAATCTCTCGAAATATGTAGTCAACTTGTCACGTTACGTCTTGATAAGATGGTGGCTATTCTACCAAAACCTTCTATCGACTTTTTCAGTAAACTTAAAAATTTTATCTTTTGATCTTACTTTGTCTTGTATCTTTACGCCAATTGTACTTCTCTCTATACTGTTTTGACATATATTTATTATGTTCATTAATTGTTCCTTTAATATATATTTTAATATATTAATTATTAGTTTAGTTTAAATTAAGTAATTACGAAAAAAAATTAGTAATCTTTTAGAGGAGGTAAAAGGCTATTTTATTTTATTTATTGAGATTTAAATCCCGCTTTGAGGTAACCTGTGTTCTCTGGAAGCGAGCTACTCTGCGGATAACGGTACCCGGCCGGTGGCGTGGCAAAGATCAGATAGGCCTAATGGCGGCAATTTTGAGGTTTCACGCCTGCCTGCCGTTGGTCGCGCGCAATTCCGCACCGATCCGGCAACATAAACATTTTTGTGGTGAAATCGAGCGTTGAAACATTCATTAAGATGATTAGACAATAATGAATCAATCAGTCAATCAACAGTTTGCGGCAGTCCACTGCTGGACGTAGGCCTCCCCCAAGAACCGTTATCTAGCCCGATCTTCGTCTTCACGCATCCAGTTACTGCCAACCGCCCTGCGCAGATCGTCGCACCATCTAGCCGAGGGGCGTCCCTCACTACGTTTACCGAGACGCGGTCTCCACTCCAGCACTCGTCTTTAGTTTGCTAATTCGAAAGGCTATGTAGGTGACTATAATGTATAATGATAACAATTTATTTCTATTGTCCTATTCTAACGTATGGTTGTGAGGTTTGGACACTAACGTTGAAGAACGAAAAGAGACTTTTATTTGCATAACGAAAAGTCCTTCTTAAGACCAACCAAAAGAGATGATTGCAATTGGCGAAGAAAATATGCCAAGTTAAAAAGACACGATGCATACATTTGTTTGATATAAACTCACTTGTATACCTTAATTAAACTATCGATTAATACGCCACCAAAATAAAAAAATATAACACGTGATAACATGAGATTATGAAAACGAAGTAAAAACTCATCGTCACTGATGTAACTTGGTGGAAAAAGTCCTCATAAAACCCTAAATAAAAACCTCTAACTAAATAATGAAATGGAAAATTCAAAATCTTTATTTACACTTCAAGAATTAAAAATAACGAAATCAGTCGAATAAGCCGCTCTCCAAAGCATCTGGGTCAAATGACCCCATTAAACTGGCAGCGTTGCCACGTTGTTTCTAGCAACATTAATACTGAAGTTTTCTTTACTCTGTGTTGCCAGATGCGAAGGTATCACAATATTTCTTGTGACATTGCCTCGTTATTCAATCGATAAGAAACATCGCACAGGTGTACATACAACGGTGTTCGCTGCATTTGACTAACGGCTTACAGTTTTGAAAAAGTAGTAGAAAATTATTTATATTCTTCTAAATAATAAGATGAATTATTTTTTTAAATTAAATAAGAAAAATTATTTTAGTAGAATGGTAGGAATTAAATGTGTAGTCTTTCCTATGATGCAGATTAAAAAAACGTAAATTGGATGAAAAAAGAAACATTTTTCGTGTTAATTTATATTCCTTCCAATAAAAAAACATGTTCTACTTAAAAAAATATAATAAATAAACCCCCCCCCAATCCGTATTACCTTTCCTGCCCTTTCCTTTCTTTTCTATTCTTTTCCCTTCCTCTCAGCCAATCCACAGTCTGCCGTGCCCATGGATGCGTGACTAGGGGCGAGCCTAGTCGCAAGCGTGCCTACCGTCCCGGGATCAGGCTCCCCCGGGTACTATAGTGCCTTACCTGAGCATGCGGGGCTCTGCTGGGGCTGACCCCCATCCTCCCTTGCGGCTCGTGGGATTCACTAAGACGAATCTAATATACCTAATTTGTTGAAAATGACGGCGACGTGGAGAGCGAAAAGCGACTAATGGAGAGCCGTTTCGCTGCGATCAATGGTAGCGGATGGAGCTCTGTGGTCTCTGCCAACCCCTGCGGGGCATAGGCGTGAATATATATATATATATATATATATATATATATATATATATATATATATATATATATATATATATATATATATATATATATATGTATATATAAAATAACAGATGGTTAATATGGTAGAAATAGGTAATATTTTTTCTTTATAATTTAGGAATAATTGACATGGAGCCTAAGGTCCGACAGCTTGAAATGAAAAAAAAATGAAACGTTATTACAAAATTAAAAAAGTCTTACTTTCTGAACGACAATTTCACTCGCCTCATTAAATTAACCGAAATCCCAATACGGTGCTGGCGATAAATCACCGGATTTCGCTGTATGAAGCTCCGTAAACCGTAACACGCTGATAACACTTTACCTGCCAATTATAATGTTTTCATGTCCGATAATGTGACATGTGTGTGACATTGGACAAAATCACTTTTTAATTTTACGCCATTGCTTCGAATTTTTATTGTTAACTATTATTTATTCAATAAATATAATTTATTCTTCTTCTTAGAGTGCCTCTCCGAATAGCGGAGGTTGGCAGCCAATTCAGCACAACTTTCCTCATCCTTCGCGAGGTGCAGCAGTTCTGGAGCACTCGCAACCCCGGTCCTACTCCCTGATATTACGTAGCCAAGACTTCCTTTTGACCAACTTGTCTTTTGCCTGCAACATTTCCCATCATGATCAGTTGCAGCAATTTGTACCTGTGATCTCTCATGATATGACCCAGGCAAGCAACTTTTCTACCTTTGACGGTCTACAAAAGTTCACGTTTTTGCTTCACTTGGCGGAGAACCTCGTCATTGCCCACCCTTTGAGCCCAGCTAATAGTATAATTATAAGTAATAGTAATAATATAATTTATTAATTACGTTATAAATAATTTGTCGACAATAACCATATATTATATATGAAAATAACGTATTTTATTTTTACACACCATATGAATCGGAAGAAAAATTGCGTAGAATGGCCTCGGTCGTAGAATTAAACTCAGAGAAGTGTAAAGGAGATAGTGTATTAGGATAGAATATATGTGTAAAAGGAATAAAATATTCTATATGTAGACGCGCTGTATACACGTGTGAAATTGAATAATATCAAAAAAGTGGTTGAAAAAGAGCCTTTGATTTTCGAAGACCATATGCACAGTCAAAAGTTTTACTTAGATAAGATCCGCGACAAGCAACCGATAGGATTCCGAAGACCACATTTATCCTATAGTTAGTATAAAATCAAAAAAGTGGTTGAAAGAAGAGAGCCTTTGATTTTAGAAGACCACATATATGTACTTATATATCCGACAGTCAGTAGAAGTATGGCGATCCAGTACAGTGCGTTTCTCCCGAAGCTTCTTTCCACACACGAGTACCGTGTTTCCGTACCAATATGACGTTGAAATCTTCAAAAAACAAGCCAAACCATCTCTTAATAAAGGTACATATAAATTCTAATGCTATCACAACTGTAGAAATATCAATGAATAGTTTTTATCATATTGTTTACGTAGATGCACCTCATTTAGTGATATTTTCTCCCATAGCTGGAATCAGCCATGGAAATAAATGGCGCCTTCGCACCACCTGGGGTTTCTTCTTTTTGGGGCCTTCTGTAGAAACTTCGATAAATTCTGATCATCTTGTATCAATTTCTAGTATAGAGCGCGATATAAACAAGTTGAGTCTGATGCTACTTAATACCAAAGTTAGTCTTTGACGCAATTCGAATGATGTCGATCAATCCGGGAACAGTCGCGTGTCTCGGAAATGACAAAAAAAAACAACAAACCAGTCGCAGGCACAGACCAGCTCCCGCCAATGCGGCGAATATTTACAATGCCACGGGATTCGTGACTCGATTGTCTCGGTCAAACGATTTATTCGATTTTTGTCTCCCAATCGATTTGCAAAGCGTGAACGATCCTCTCCATGTATTAAATTGAGTTATATTTTTAGGATTTCGCAATGCATACGACAGATTTATCATCAAAGTTCGACTGTAACGAAAAAGATTGAAGGTTTAATCCTCTCTGACATTTAAGTTTATTCCATATATGTATTTATATGATATTTTGAATTGAGAACTTAATAAATTGTAGTCTATAAGGAAATCGTAAAAGTCCTTGCAGTACATAAATACATACGCAGTTTATCTTTGTAAACGCAAATAAGTTTAGTTTTGGGTTTACATTTTTTTTTGGATTGGTGGGCAAATGTGCGCTGCTCTCGAAATTTCTTATCACGCACCACACGCGTTCCACATTGTGGAACCAGCTATCTTTAACGTTCTTTCCGAACCGATACCGCATTGGCACCTTGATGGAAAGCAATCAACGCCGCCCATAGACAACCGCGACACCACAGGAGTCACGGAAGCGTTACCGGCCCTTTAGGTATGTGTAAGCTTGTTTTTTGAAGGTGCCAATGTCGTGTCGGTTCGAAAAGACCGCTGAAGGTAGCTAGCATCGAAACAAATGCACTTCTAATGCATGTTCGCTGCGAAATGATACCAAATTATACATTCTCTAGTATTAATATTCAATAGAATTCGACGATTGTGTGAGCGTGTCTATCTATGTATTGATTTAATGTATTAACATTAAACCAATACAATGAAATCTAGTTACGTTGCGAATTGAAAGAATTTTAGTATTGATACAAGATACAACAATACAACAATCTGCCTTAACGTTGTTGAAATATGTCGTATTTTTAGGATCTAAATGATATTTGTGATTGTTAAATTTAATATTAATATATAATATAATTTAATCGTAAGTAGCTTATTGTCACATTATTTTGTATGATTTATATAGTATGTTTTGTCTTTTTCTTTTTTTCTCTCTTTCACGTAGTCTCCGTCTCGTTAGCATCACCAAAATAACTATCATAAATTTAAAAATATCATTTGAGTGTTTGTTTGAACATTTTAACAAAATAAAAGTGTGTACAGTGATTTCATTATTTTATTTAACATTATCTGGTCCTTTGAGCCGGATTACATAACTTTACAGCTATAATTCTATAGCTTATTCACACACAGAAATTTTGAATTTAATGCGTATTTGCCATACCTGAGTATTAAATATGTACGATTGTATCAATTTCCATTAACCTACATCATAATTGAAATCTATACTAAGCTGGTTAAGGACGCCTAGATCTGCTTTTAAACTAACTATACTTAAGTATATCATGTATCTCTAAAATAGGTTAAATACTATAATGCTTGTGGAAATAACAGATTTGTTGTGTTCTATGGCGTGGACTTTTTATGGGATAGTAAGATAAACGAGAAAGCGTGTATAAACATTTGAAACACCATAGCCATTGCAGGAGTTGACGTTGACGTTGACGGCCTTTGAAAAATGTATAGACTTATTTTTTAGAGGTTCCAATGTCGTATTGATTGCGAAATACGACTGAAAGTGGCTGGTTACATAGACAGGTGATGTGTGAAAAGAAATTTCTAGAAAATGACATTGTACTGGATCGCCACACAATGGTACTGTAGTGATACATTGATAAATGTTATAAAACCTTTTATTTGAATATATTAAAACCTTTTATATCATATAATTTCTTTGTAAATTCGTATTTTTAAAATAAAAAAGAAATAAATTGTTTTATAAAAAAAATATTAGTAATTAATAGCCTGAGGGCTTAATAGCTTGGGCTGACCTCTATCCTCCCTTGTGACTCGTGGGATTCACTAAGAAGAATTAAATATCCCTAATTTGTTGAAAATGACGGCGATGTGGTTCGTCACCCGTCACGTCCTGAATCTCACGAGGGCGAGAAGCGACCAATGGAGAGCCGTTTCGCTGCGATGAAAGGTAGCGGATGGAGCTCTGTGATCTCTGCCAACCCCTGCGGGGGATAGGCGTGAATATATAAAAAAAATAGTTCGTCTGACGTCTTTCGATAGATCTGTCACCCATCCGGTAAAAGAAATTGAAATTATTATATATATATATATATATATATATATATATATATATATATATATATATATATATATATATATATATATATATATATATATATATATATATATGTTATATAATATATATATATATATGCTAGATGGAGCGACGATCTGCGCAAGGCGGCTGGCAGGGACTAGATGCGTGTAGAAGATCGGGCTAGGTGGCGCGCCTTGGGTGAGGCCTATGTCCAGCAGTGGACTGCCGCGGGCTTATAAAATGTAAAGTGGAAGATGTGAATAAAATATGAATAAGATATAAATGTACAGTGAATAGAAAAATAAATTAAATTCACTCGGAACAATTTCATTTTATAAAAGACAAATTCCACTAAAGATCCCGGATGTCGTCGTAAGTAGTATGACGAGCAAGCTACAGTAAAATTTTAATAGGTATTGGAATTGAAAACTTAGAATAAATATAAATAAAAATAAAAAAGCCTTTTATTTTACACATTTTACAATTTTGTACAAAATAAAAATAAAAATAAAAATAAAATTTCAATTTTTCTCTAATATTTGCTATTTCCAGCCAATTTATTCCTGCGGTCTTTTTCATATCGTCCTGCCATCTTATGTAGAGCTGCTCGGCAATTGCCTGGCGGGCCCTTCCCTGTGATTACATTAACAGTCCATCTGTTATCCACATATCGGGCTATATAACCAGCCATTTACTTGGAAGAAATAACAAATATTCTAGTTGCGTTGATAATAGAAAACTGGTAATGTCAAAATAAATCTTTCACGAACAAAAATAACAAAGCTAGTATAACTTTTCTACTTTATGACGCTTCAGGAATCAATTTTCCACAATACAAGCTTTTTGTTGTACTTGAAGATTGTTTTTCCGCGTACGGTGTGTTTCTCTTTCATAATTTCAACCTTATTACTCTAGCAATAAGAGCTGTATGGTCAACCACGCACTTTCTAAGTGAATATACATGCAGCGGTGTCTATAACACTAGTTGTGCAGTAGACATTATCCATTTTAACGACTGCGCCTTAATAGAAGAGGCAAGCTTATATGCATGCAAGGATATACTTTCCGGACAAGCGATTGTAAACCTAAATATAACAAATTTTAGAATCAAATCAGTGGCAATTGTTTTCTTGTAGCGGTGTTTTTGATTAGCAATCCTTAATACTGCGAGAATTCTTAGCCTTAAGCCATCTATCTGTCTTGTCCAAAGTACTCAATATGCAGTAAAAACACAAGTTGGTCATTGTTTGGAATCTGAACACTCATTAAATCTCTGTTGGTGTTTTAAACATGAAATAACTGTCTAGAAACTACAACGACTCGTTGAGTATTACGATATTAATGTTGGTAATAATTTCGTATAATCAATTACTTCAATTGGATTTGTAACAACTGTGCGGGGAAGTCAGAAATAACTGTTAAGGTGAAAGAATGATGAAAAATATTCAAAACAAAACAATTTAAAATTATTTTATATCTATGTTACGTAACTGACGTTAATTTTCTTTTTTCTGACTGGCAATTAGTTAAAAGTATTATGCCAGTGTCAAGTAAAACGGAATAATATGAAATGCCTTGAAATGTCTGGTCAGCTTGTCACGTTACGTCTTGATAAAATGGTGGCTATTCTACCAAAACCTACTATGGTCTTTTTCAGTCAACTTAAAAAGTCACGATACATGCATTTATTTAATATCACTTCACTCATAAGTCTTAACTATATAGTATATAGTAATACACCACCACAATTAAACAATGTAACTTTTTATTATTATTATTATATATTCATGCATGCCAGCCAGTTGGCAGAGACCACAGAGCTCCATCCGCTACCATTCATCGCAGCGAAACGGCTCTCCATTGGTCGCTTCTCGCCCTCGTGAGAATCAGGACGTGATGGATGGCAAACCACGTCGCCGTTATTTTCAACAAATTAGGTATATTTAATTTGTCATACTGAATCCCACGAGTCGCAAGGGAGGATGGAGGTCAGCCCCAGTAGAGCCCTGCATGCTGAGGTAAGGCACCATAGTGCCCGGGGGAGCCCGATCCCGGGACGGTCGGCACGCTTGCGACTAAGCTCGCCCTTAGCCACGCATCCTTTGGCACGGCAGACCGTGGATTGGCGGAGAGGAAGGCAAAGGATAGAGAAGAATGGAAACGGCAGGAACGGAAATGCGGATTGGGGGGTTACCAGACTCGGAATAAATATTTATAAATCCATATATATATTTATTCCGATGTGGGAATCGATCCCGCGATCATTGACTCCGTGGGCGGAGGGCCCCGTCGCTGAGCCAATCGGTCGCCTGTAACAATATAACTGATAATAATATAAGATAGAGAAAATGAGGCATCCCTGTTTTATGCTAGAAACTGCATAGCAAATTATTCCTTACATCTATTAAACTTCGTTTCACCTACAATTTATGTTCCCCTGTATTTATCATCTCCTGGTACATAGTTATGTAATACTTTTCAAAATCGCACAAAAGAAACGACAGTTTTGTGTCACAACACATTACACGATAAAGTTGCCATCGAACGCCATCTATTGTAAGTAAAAGGAAGAAAAAGAATTATTTTTAAGTTGTTCTTTAATGTCTTTCCTATATTTTATTAAATCTTAAACATTCCTTGTATTAAAGCGAACAAAATAAAAAAAATATTCAAATCGTTTGAGCCATTTTCTGAGTTTTAGTGAGTGTTTGTGTGTGAATATATAAAAAACCTATGTGAAGTGTTGTCTTACTTAGTGAATTTAACTATTATCGGAAATTCTTGTTGTTTTTAAAACGTACTAAGATCTCAAACATCAAACGTTTACGTCGGCATCCGCCTGAAGGAGTACAACGTCTCTGTAATAAATCTAAACATGTATCTACCTCACTTGAAGGGGCTTCCATAACAATTCACATAGCGCTAGCTACGGACTTAAGACATGAGGTTCCGCACACTTTGACTTACTTCAACCCCTTTTAAGTGTCGTTAAGTTTACATTTTATATTCTCTTTGTTGCTAGCTAGACGCTACAACTGGAATAGAATATACAGTCTTTATTATGGAATGAATGGGCAAACGAGCGCACGGGTCACCTGATGATAAGCAACCACCGTTCATTACCATACACAATACCCAGAGCACCGCAGATGCATTGTTTTTTCGAGCACTCACCGTATAAAACGCGATAACACAAACTGCTACAACTCGAAGCCGATCTTCTGTAAGGATGTTACTTCCTTAATCTAGTCGGGCATTTCGAGCTATTATAGCTTTACTGCTATAGAAGATGAATGCTGTAAAAACAACGATAAAGATGGATGATAGAGATGGATACGGCGCCGTAACATGGATGCTGCCAGTATGTCTGCTTCACAAGCTCAGAGTCACTCAGAGAGTTTCTTTGGTAGATATGATTCGAAATGAACACATCTGCCAGAGAACTAAAGTCACTTTAAAATGGCAATGTAAGAAGCTGGTCACGTTTGTCGGATATGCGACAATCGTTGGAGCAGACGAATGCAGGAATGGAGATCGCGTCTCAGTCAGCGAAACGTATGGGACGCCTATCTGGCAGAAACTGGATGCGTGAAGCCGAATATCGGGCTAGGTGGCGCTTCCTGGGGTGAGGCCTATGTCCAGCAGCGGACTACTGCAGGCTGTTGTTGATGATGATGATGATAGAGATGAACAGTTAAAATTACTTTTATAAGATTCGCGAATACAAACCTGAGCCTTACGTCGAGGCGAAACGCGTTGTTTGTGGTGAAAGGTGATATTGTGTGTTTGACGTTGGTGGCCATGGCGAGGTGTTGGAGGATTTGCAGACGGCCGTTTCTCGGTAAGTAACTCCCCATAATCTTCTTCGTAAACACACAATATTATTTTTCTGATTTGTGTTCGCAGATCTTAGCAAAGTAAATTTGAAAAACTGTTTTCTATACATTTCTATGCATACAATATTGTGTCCAGTTAGAACTTTTACTTAGGTAAGATCCGCGACAAGCAAACAAAAACAGAACATTAATAATGTGTTTTTTTCTACTGGATGCAGTGGGTTTACGGGGAACTTAAACTAAATCTTACCGAAAAAACGCCCGTCAGCAACTCTCCACCTCCCAAAACACCAAACACACATCACCACTTTTCCACATTGCACACGACACGTGTTTCGCCGCAACACGAGGCATTATCAGGTGTTGTAGACTCTACGGGAGACAACCGTTAAATGATGTTTTTCTGTTTTTGTTTGCTTGTTGCGGATCTTAGCTAAGTAAAATTTCTTACTGTCCACATATAAATGGATTTCCGCAAAGTAACGCCTGACTCCATTAATAATCTTATAATCTCAATAAAATAAATTTGAAAAACTGCTGTCTACACATCTTCTTTGCTAACACAATATTATTTTTCTTATTTGTGTTAGCAAGTAAGTTTGACTGCCCATTTTTAATTTGATATTTGTAAAGCAAACGAATATTTAATACAGTTGAAATAGGTAAACAGGAAAGCTTTCATCATTGCCTTGCGATGACTGACACTAGCAAAATGTAGCTAGATTTATAAAATCACTACACACAAGCGTATCAGCTTGAGCTATGCATTACTCGCAGTAAAATTTCCGAGTGTGCCTCAAGGCTCCATCCTAGGTCCACTATATATAGGGTACGTCTGCTCTCTAACCGAGCTGCTTGTAAGTCATGCAATCATATCATCTCGTCTAGCAATCAGTGAGTTATTTTGTTTGCCGTGCACTTTCGCCGCGGGGTTCTGGCTCCAACAAAATTATCAGTAGGGTAATTCCGTACAATTTGCTTTATCACGTTTCGCTTATATTCCTACACTGTTGTTTAACTTGGTGATTTATTTGCACAAAATAACAGCTATTTTGATAATAAGTATTATATATTCATCCGGCTCAAAATGATTTATTTAAATGGTTGCATTTTTACGATGAAATATCTCTTTATTTAGCCATCGATTTAATTTACATATATTCGTAATGATTTATAAGCGAACTAATTGGACACGTTGCCTCGAAGACATTACTTCATAAATCTTCTGTAATAAAAGCATAGGCCAAAGAAGAATAATTGGAAATACTACACTCTCATAGAATTCGAATTATAATTAATTTGTTCCAACGTGGTAGAGCCACGCTGCAGACGAATATTTTGTCAAGAATGGCATATTATTTGTCTGTAGCATGAATGGGCCGGCTCGGCCGGGAAAGTACCACGCTCCCGCAGTCGGTTTTCTGAGCGTCTGAGTGGTAGCTCAGCTACTGCGCTTCGTTCGGTGAGCGTAACCGCTCAGTTCCGTAGGCCCACCAATAGTGACACTTTCCTTAAAGGCCGGCAACGCTTCTGCACTGCCTATGGTACTGCGGATGTCTATGGGCGGCGTTGATTGCCGCTCGTTTGCTTTCCTATCCCATAAAAAACTGTGATTCGTGCAGTGAATGATGAGAAACGGAAGCTTCACATTTTCCCCTTGCTCACTTAGTCTTTCTCTTTCCGTATCATTTTACATCTCTCTCAAAACAGACCACGCATTCCAAGATCTTGATGTTGCAGTGATATAGACAAACAGGTCCACAGAAAAAAAACAATCTTGATGTTGCCTTTCTCTTCCATACACAAAAAAAAAACTTTATATCTCCGGCATTATACAATCGATGCGCACCTCGAGCCATTTCGTTCGAATCATCAAATATCGATTTATATCAATTAATATGAGATAAAATTAATACAGCTAACAAACTGGTTACATCCGATACATGTGCGCTAGCACAAAGGGGTTTGACCGCGGGCGAAATAATTAAGCCTTTGATGCGAGCAATATTTCGCATCCACGACCGGTCCAACGTTTGAAGCAATCAGCGCTTGATAAACAAACGGAACGAACCCAATATCTGGTCATTGATGGCGAGCTTGTTCGAGTAAACGAAACATTATATTAAATTCCGGTTCCAACGATATTGTTTTTACATTGTAATAATTTTTCTCTTCGTCGTGTTTGCCTTCATTTAATTTGTAGGCAGCAATATTTTTCAAATATTTCGTTAAACAGAACGGTTTCTTTATAAGATTTATTTCCATTTGAGTACTTTATATGTAAAATATACGTATTTTTATTGAGGTTTTTTTTGAGATATTGCCATTAATAAGTCCATTCTCAATGATGAGGAAGTACATGAAATACTGCTTTCCTTGTTCTACTAGGAAGGATGGATGGCACATAATCTCGTGTCCAAAGATCAACGCGATTGTATAATACGCCACCACAATTAAACAATATAACTGACAATAATATAAGATGATGAAAATTAAATAAAAACACAACGTTACTCATGTAAGTTGGCGGGAAAAGTCAATTTAATATACTTGTAACTGAAAGAAGATACGAAAATCGTAGCATGAGAACAAGAACCTTCTATTACGTGTCATTTAATTTATTTCATATACTTAATATAATAATTATTATAAATAAATTTATATTAAAAAGTATGATCATTTAAATTAATCGACGTCAGTTCAACACCGCATAATCCCAACGGCCATTTGCATCGCGTTTGTAACCTGTAAGTAATTTATGAAGAAAATAATGTAACGTGAGCTTTATAAAGCGCGCGGGTAAATAACACTGACGGGTGCACAAACAAAACAACTGTCCACCTCCGATGTGAGATATCCTCAACGCCTGCAGCTCTCGTCATCCATCAGGGTGCAATCTTTAATCTGCGCAGGTCCTGCGCTGGCTAATATATCATAAAACACCCACATAGTGCGGTAAGTCGGGTCTTTATTTTATTTTTTATCTGTGACCTCCCCGGTATGTAGTTTGATAAATGTTCAAGATGCACGTTTGCCGCCATTTTACATTTCTGACGTTCTGTTTTTATTATATTTTTTAAACTTACACCGTTATTAGTTGTATTATTATATATAATCTATGTAGGGGTTCGTTTATGTTGAATTTTGATTTATATGTAAAAGTGACAATGAAAAGTTGGCTTCAAAAGTGCATAAAAAGTTTTATCAAAACTTATTAATGGAGTCAGGCGTTACTTTGCGGAAATCCATCACTATATGGACAGTCAAAAGTTTTACTTAGCTAAGATCCGCGACAAGCAAAACAATAACAGAAAATTAATAATGTGTGTTTTTCCGTTGGGTTTAGTGGATTATTTGGAACTTTAAACCAAAAACTTACCGAAAATCGGCCATCAACTCTCCACCCACCAACCACTATACACAACGCCAAACACACACTATCACTTTTCCATCTTGTACACGACACGTGTTTCGCCCCAACACGAGGCATCTTCAGGTATAGAAGACAACCGAAAAGTGACTTTTCGGTTGTCTTCCGTAGAGTCTACTATACCTGAAGATGCCTCGTGTTGGGGCGAAATTTATTTATAACATTTCTTTAATTATTACTAATTGACATTATACTTTTATAAAGTACAATATTTTATAATACGTTGACAGTTTAACCGTGTTTTAAAATATAATATAACACGTTTATAAATACTAAAAATAGATCAATAAGAATGTTTTCCATGTATCATTATTAATATCAGCTTTGACAGTCACTTTTATACTAGGACTATCTAGCTCATTCAGCTGCACGCACCCAGTTTCTGCCTACCGCCCTAAACAAGATCGTCGTTCCATCTAGCTAAGGGGCATTGCACACCGCCTTTTCTTTTTCAAAATATTCACTCTTTCATTTGTCTACTCCAACTGTAGTTGGTTCTCCGAGAAATTTAATCCGCCTATTGCCTATTTAGTTTGCTGACTTTCTAAAAAAACGAATGAAAAGTAAGATAAGGCGTTTATATCAAATCATATCATCATGTCTTATGATTGTCCATGGCAATATTCCCAAAACAAGATAAATCTTATGTATCTATATACGTAATTTTTTTTATCCCACAATGGAAAATCAACAAGTTCAATGTAAACTAAGATTCAACTTATCTGGAAGTTGAAATAATTACACTAAGTGGAACTTGAATTTAATGGTTTTCATAGATAAACGTAATTTAAAGAAAATCTGAATGTCGTCTCATTTATTTATTTATTCTTGTTGTGCAAATTTGGTACAAAGACGGACTTTTTATAAGTTACTTACTCCACTGGCTCAGTGATCCGAAGTGGATCTTGGCCTCCGAAACGAGAGTCCTCCATCTTTCCCTGTCTTGCGCTAATTCTTGCCAATTGCTGGCTTGAAGTTTGCGTAGGTCAGCATCCACCTGATCTCTCCGACTTTGGTCGACACAAATATGCCCTCTTCACACTCCTATCTTCGCCTATTCGCTCAAGGTGATCGAGCCAACGAAGTCAATGTGCCTTAATCTCGCCCATAATGTTTGGCTGGTGCACCAGGTCTTCTATCTCGGCGTTTTTTCGGATCTTCCATGACCCATCCTCTCTTCTGGTTCTTTTTTTCTCTATAAGTTAAGACTACAAAATGTAAATCTATTGTTGGACTACAAGTATTTAATTGTTTTCTTAGTAATTAGATTGCGAATTTCGCATAATAAAATATTTACTTTTATAAGGATAAATTAACAATAAACTTAAAGTGCATTACTTTCTTACCTATAACACAAATAGGGTTATGCAATATTTCGTAATCATAGACAAAATCTATTTTTATTTTTACACAGATGACGCGTGTTATTTCTTACTTTTCAATAAAATAGACAAGTGGTCACGTTCGCCAAAATAAAAAGTTGGCAATTTGCCATTCCGTAATAATTATTATTTATAGCCGAAGTCGCACTTTGCCGGGAGACAGGTATAAATAAATATTTCATTACACTTTTTGTACACGTCACGAGAAAACTTATTAATGTGCGACCAAACGGTCGATGTCTTTTGGCTTCGTTACGTTTTTACCCTTGCATTGTCAGTTTTAGAAAAAAGTTTAATTCAAAATTTACTTTATAAAAATATTAAAATGGACTTTTACCTCCAACGTACATCAGTGACGTTGTGTGTTATATTTTAATTTTATAATCTTATATCATTATCAGTTATACTGTTTAATTATGGTGGCGCATTATACAATATAGTTCGATTAATGTGTATAAATTAGGTGATATGAAATAAATGCGAGTATCGCGACATTTTAAGTTGACCGAAAAAGTCCGTAGAAAGTTTTAGTAGAATAGCCATTTTATCAAAACTTAACGTGACAAGCTGAATAGTTATATTTCAAAAGATTTGATATTATTATACCACGACAAGAGATTCGGAGATTCCTTCGTATATCTCAAGAGATAACTTACATCGTACCTACCTTCAGTGGCTTGCCATATTATTCGAACTATAAGACGTACCTCACTCAAATTTAGAGACGATTTATTGAATAAAATATAATATTACTTTCGGACATTGGTTGGTCCGTCCGCATCCATTATTTGAGTCCATTTCTCTGTCTAAAAAAGTGTGTCTTATGGTCCGAAAAATACTATATGTATATCATATGCTATACTATAATATATATCATATGCTATACTGCTATCAAAGAAAAAGCAAAATTAATGCAAGACAAAATATGAGCATGATGGGCTTATAAATAACGATGTACAAATTGCACGACAGCATTTTTACCCGTGACTAATAAGCAAGTGATAAATAAAGGGCGCGAAATGTGCTCATTTATCGGCGCTTGCGGGCGCGACCCGTACGTACGTAATTCGTGCCGCCATCTTAAGTGGCGCTCATCTTGTGTTTAATTTTTAAATAGTGATAAATGGCATGCGTTACACGCATTCAGCCATTTAGTATTAAATGAATTACGTTGTATATTCTATTGTGTGTGATGACTTTTGAATTTTTAACAAATTTAATGCATTTTAATAATATTGTAATTTAATATTATATTGTAATAAATATAATAAAAAAATATTGTTTATAGATAGAAGATAGAATAGATGTTTATCTAAATGACTCAGTGGCGAAGGTACCGCTAAGAAATGTTCGGCGATTTGATCCCCGCATCGGAATAATTGGATCGGATCGAGATATTCCATGTCTGAGCGAGTCTGAGTTTCAATGGATATCTTATATTTTTAGCAGATTACAATGACGTATCGATTCAGAAATGTTAATAAAAGTAACAGAGTAGTAGTGGTACGTGACAAAGATTTGGGAACAAGTTATCGTATTGGATCGCCACGATTCAAATGCTAGTAGGGATATAATTAGGTATTTAAAAATATGACTTCTTGGTAAATCGACTCGATGCCAAAGAAAAATATTTATTAAAAAACTAATAAAAAAAATATACCGCACGTTACCGGCCAGAAACTATTTACTTTTTCCGTTACAATGAAGCACGCTCAAAACTCCGTGACGGTGTTTTGAACATTGCCCTTAGTTAAAGTAAATCTGCGATTCGCTTGTTAATAGTTGGCTCAAGCGAATATGGGCTTTATTACAACCGCGTAAGTTGTATTTCAAAAGATATGTTTTCTAAAGGTGCGTTTACAATCAGTTGCGTGGCAAATTGGGGCAAGAATGGAACGAATAAAACAATGACCCGATGTTTGGCCTTGCCTGGGACGCGTTACACGGAGGCTCACCTTTGGTGCATAACTGTGGGATATAGTTCCTAATGACTATTATCCAAATTAGACTTGGACAAATTAGTGTTGGATAAATTAGACTTGGATAAATTAGACTTGGACAAATTAGACTTGGACAAATTAGACTTGCACAAATTAAAATTGGATAAATCAGAATATAGGATTTATATCATCATCGCCTGGATGGCTGGCCGTTTACCACCATTTATTACATAGATTAACTCGCAGTTTTCTTCCACGGAATGTGCAAATGTGGAACGATTTACCACCTGCGGTGTTCCACGTGATTATGACATAGAGGCATTCAAGATACGAGCGTATTTGTTCGTCAGCCGTCACGTTCTGATTCCCACGAGGGCGAGAAGCAACTAACGGAGAGCCGTTTCGATTGTGGTTTCGAATGTGAGAGGAAGAATGTATGAAAAGATGGATAAGTGTGGATAAAGCAAGGAAGGTGTGCCGGGATCGTAGCGGATGGCGATCTGTGGTCTCTGCCTATCCCTACGGGAGACAGGCGTGACGATATGAATGTATGTATGTGTATGTGTTCGCTAAAGGCCGCCGGATGGATTTCTATGGGGGGCGGCGGTGATGACTTACCATCTTGTGACCCTGCAAGCCTTAACTGCTCTGTTATATAAAAAAAAATCATCAACAATGAATCTTGAATACTTTTGTCACTTTAAATAAAATGTTTTAAATTTTATTTAAAGTGGCAAATTTTAAATTATTTTGTGTTGCATCCAATTTATTCGCAAAAAAGACATTATTATTTTATTATTATCACTTCGATTATAAAAATGTACATGCGGATAAAAATAAGGACATTTTGCAAATTAAGATGTGTTTTTTTAATTAGTCAGGGTTATTAGTAGGCATAAATTTGCAACAATTAATGACGTTGCGTTGAAAGCAAAGTAAAGATTATTGTCTTAAAAGATTTGATGGTCTGAAAGCTAACGACAGTCTTAGCGAGAAATCGGTGTAAGTTATAAATTAAATTAAAATGAAATATTACTGATAGTTAAAAGGAACGAGCAAAAAAAACGAAAGGGCTGCGCTCGGAGATATTTTGGTGGATAGAATTCGGAATGAAGTAATCCGCCGGAAGACCAAAAACACCGACAGAGTTCATCATCATCATCAAGCAATTAGCCTTTCAGTATTTTTTTCCAGTCGATCTTAGTTTGGCCTTTTCTCTCCAAACTCTCACACCGATTGTGTTTTTAAGTCGTCCTCGACTTCATCCAGCCATCTGAGCTTAGGTCTTCCGCGGTTTCTACCACCATCTGGTTTGCCGTCGAGTAGGCGTTTGGGTACTCTAGCCTCGTCCATCCGTATTACGTTATCCAGCCCAACGAAGGCGTTCAATTTTGTTGAGGTTCGGCTCATTGTACAGCTCATACAACGACAGAGATTGTCGTGTAGGAAACCTGAAATGGCAATGGACTGGTCACGTTTGTTTGTTAACTGATGGGATAGACAAGTGCTGGAATGAAGATTGCGTCTTGGCAAACGTGGAAAGAAAGGAAATTAGACCGGCACACATTCATACATACATACATACATATCGTCCCGCCTGTCTCCCGTAAGAGTAGGCAGAGATCACAAATCTCTATCTGCTTCGATATCGGCACACTTCTTGCTTTCACCACATTCATTATTCTCCTCATGCAAACTCGCCGGTTAAGGGTACTCTTGACCTGGCCCCTCTTAAAAACTTCAGCAATTTAGTCAAGGTTTGCGCAACGTAAATTTCTTTTTTCAGTCGTCTTTCATCCATCCATTCCATACACACATTCATACAAAGAAAAATAAATACCCACGAGAAGCGAAACTGAACGCTTACTAACCAAAATTCCTGTGAACGGTCTCCATCAGTCTGTCACTTGGTTAATCTTATGAGATTCAGGAGTAACTAATTATAAACTTCGCACCAGTGACTCACTCTGTGTCACAAGAAAATAATGTCGACTTCAAACACACGTCAGTAGATCGTGAAAGTGTGGACGTCGATAACCATTTGGACGGGGTAGTTAGGCTAACGATCTGAGGTCGTCAGTTCGTATCCTTTATTGATTTCAACCATATCCTGGAACAAATACTATTAGCTGAACTGGAATGGTTAACAAGAGTTCTAGTTATGTTGATAAAGTCTTTTTATATGGGATAGAAAGGCAAACGAGCAGGTGTGTCACTTGATGGAAAGCAATCAACGCCGCCCATAGACATCCGCAGCGCCATAAGCAGTGCGGATGCGTTGCCGTCTTTTAAGAAAAGTGTCATTATGGGAGTAGGAGTGGGAGTGGGTAGGGGGAGGGGGAGTATAAAGCGCGGTAGCTAAGCTACCAGTCACCTGCCGGTTTTCTGCGGGAGTGTCATACTTCCCCGGGCGAGCCGGCCCATTCACGCTACAGACAAATTATATGTCACCATTGACAAAGTATTCGTCTGCAGCGTGGCTCTACCACTATCAAAAGTCAGACGTTGATGTTGACAAAAGAAGATGGTGATGATGATCTATATACTGATGATGATGAAACTTACTTTTCTAAAATCCGCGAACACAAATCAGAATAACATAGTATGTTTGCGAAGAAGTGTATAGAGATTCACAAGTGTAATTCATACCGCAGAAAACTGGGTAGCAGTCCGAGTGGTAGCTTAGCTACCGCGCTTCGTCCGGTGAGCGGTAGATTTCCGGAGTTCCGGGTTTTTCAATAAATCATCTTATAAATCGTAGGTGCCTCTTACCGTCCTGTGCGTCTTATAGTCCAAAATACACGGTACTCTAACTTAGCTAAGTAGTCTATATCCGTATTGATAAACGAAACCTGATCACATATTTATAATTGGAGATACGTCCATATTAAATATACCTGATTCTAGTAGCTTATTGCCACAGGCACAGGGGGGTTCAGCCCATGTATGAAATCTCTACATTTCTACGTGTCTGCGAAGCGGAATGCTTGTACCGCCCGGGGCAGCTTCGACATGTTAGGGTAGCCATCGTATTGCGAACTGTTATGAGGCCGTCCCCGTTTCTCTTTTTTTAAAAAAAAAAGAAGCTGTTGAATACTGAAGTGGATTTTAATGTTTTAACCAATTTCCACAAGTATAGCTTTTACTGGCACCGATTTCCGAATTTCCCGGAGCGAACCGCTCTTCGCGACTAACAGAATCGAACTGACTTTTATAAATAATAATTTAAAACAAGTAAATTAAAAATGTTGACCGAGTAGCTAGAATACAATGGAAATATACTGGAATAAGTAGGATGCTGATTCGACATTATAAAGGAACTACATCGGCTTAACAGAACGAAGTATTTTATTTGCGTAAATATTTGTATTTCAAATATGATAATATTGAAATATTTTACAAATATTCTTCTATGAAGGCAAACGAGCAAACATATTGCCCGATTCAGTACGGTGAGCTTTACCCGAAAATGGAGATACCACACACCACCACCCTGTGGAACTAGCTGCCTTCAGCTGTATTTCTGAGGCAACAAAACGTTGGTCCCTTCAAAAAACAAACCTGCACAACGGCAACTCCATTCATCGCTTACCATAAGGCGACACGCTTGCTCGTTTGCCCACCTGTATCATAAAAAAAATTAAAGGAAACTTCAAAGACGACAGACTTGAAAGTTAAAACTAGCCGGCTATTTCTTTTCAACGCCTCGGGGTACTATAAATAAGGCTGCCCGCAGACAATGTTTCGTTGCGAACATTAATATTGATGAAAGACGTTAATTTATTTATAAACACGATGACCGCCCGTGGAGTCAGGCACCTAAATCTTCTTCAAGTGCGTTTCTCATAGATTCATTAACATACGTATAGTTAGCATGCATTAAACTATCGATGTTGTCTGCATAAATCGAAATTTGTTTGCCTAGATGACGATAAAGTCATCCCAGCCGAATCGGCAATAGTGTTCTCTTTAGAAAATTACAAAGTTATTTGCTGAAGTCAGGCGTTACTGTGCGAATTTTTTTCTTATGGTATAGGAAGACAAATGAGCAGGCGTGTCACCTACTGGAAAGTAATTAACGCCGCCCACAGACATCCGCAACGCCATAGGCAGTGCGGAAGCGTTGCCAACCTTTAAAGAAAGTGACATTATGGGAGTGGGAGGGGGGGGGGAGGGTGCGGTACCTAAGCTACCACTCAGACGCCGGTTTTCTGCGGGAGTGTGGTACTTCCCCGGGCGAGCCGGCCCATTCACGCTACATACAAATATTATGCCATTCTTGACAAAGTATTCGTCATTATATGGACAGTCAAAAATTTACTTAGCTAAGATCCGCGACAAGCAAAACAATAACAGAAAATTAATAATGTGTGTTTTTCCGTTGGGTTAAGTGGATTTATTTGGAACTTAAACCAAACACTTACCGAAAATCGGCCATCAATTCTCCACCCACCAACCACTATACACAACACCAAACACACATTATCACTTTTCCATTTTGTAAACGACACATGTTTCGCCCCAACACGAGGCATCTTCAGGTATAGTAGACTCTACGGAAAAACACACATTGTTAATTTTCTGTTATTGTTTCGCTTGTCGCGGATCTTAGCTAAGTAAAACTTTTGACTGTCCATATAGTGATGGATTTCCGCAAAGTAACGCCTGACTCCATTAATAAAGTATTCGTCAGCAGCGTGGCTCTATCACTATTAAAAATAAGGAATTATTATTATTGTGTTAAGAAATCAAACTCATCATACCACACTGGAAATGGCGTAACATTGTATATCATTTTTGTATCTTATGCATTAGAGTAGATTGAATAAGATATTCACTTTATCGTAACAGCTCCAGAGATAGAAATAATAAATCTCTCAACAAATAAGATGTTCCGCCCCCAAGCCCACGCGAATCCCGTAATGGACTACAATAAATAAAATCGTACACGCCGTACAACCACAATCAATTGTTATGGAGTTTACAATGAGACAAGATATTTAAGATATCGAAAATATATCATAAAGATGAAAGCTTTTCACGTCTACCGTACTTTCACTCGAGATCTTTATGTCGGTCGGTTGCACTATATCGATATTATCGATTTCTTTAACAATTGGCACGGTTTGACACTATTAAAATGCGAGAGACAATTCCGTTTATATGGCAATAAAATTTTTTATTTTGCTTCATACAATTAAAGTAACAATATAAAAAGAAATTTGTGTTTTTCGTATTCCAAAAAATAACCTGTTCAATTGAAAATAAAGTTATTTGAAGGCGATTTAAATTTATAAAGTATTATATTTTACTATAAAAATGGGTTTCATTGGCTCACTGACTAAGTCAAAAATCACGTTTTCAATTTTTCGAATGACACATTTGTTCTCTTTAATGCCAATTAGTTATAACTATTATGCCAGTTCATTAATTATATAATATCAAGTATCTTGAAATGTACTAGCCAGTTTATCTCGTTACGTCTTGATAAAATGGTGGCTATTCTACCAAAACCTTCTATGAACTTTTGCAGTCAACTTAAAAGTCACAATATTCGCATTTATTTCATGTCATTTCACTTATACGCCTTAATCGAGGCTAACAATTTTCTCCACTGTTTTCTATTCTTTGCTACCTGCTTGCCACCACAAATATACAGTATAACTGTTAATAATATAAGATTATGAAAATTAAATAAAAACACATTATCATGTAAGTTGGCGGGAAAAGTCCGAATGGCAATTTTTTTTCTTTTCTTTTCTTTGATGGATTCGTTATAACTATTATGCCAGTGTCAAATAAATACAACAACATCATATCTCTTGTAATATAACCAGTCAGATTATTATGTTACGTCTTGATAAAATGGTGGCAACTCTATAAAAATTTTCTATGGACTTTTTCAGTCAACTTCAAAAGTAACGATACACGCATTAATTCATATCACTTCAGTTATACGCCTTAATCCAACTATTTTATAAAATATACAATATTAATTGTATATTATACAATACACCACCGTAATTAAACAAAATAATTTATAATAATATAAGATTATGAAAATGAAATAAAAACACAACGTCATCGATGTAAGTTGGCGGGAAAAGTCCGAAGGACACATTTATTCAGTACCTTATAGGGAGTGACAACACTTTATCAAGATTAGGGCCGTGATGAGTAATTTTAGTCGATATGGGCGAGACGTTGATCGATCGATTTTCGTGCACGAATCGATATTGTCGCCTAACAATGCGAAGTGCGATTTATCGATGGAGCGATTTAAAAGGAGAAGCGGTAACCCTTGGACTTTCGTAATCTTATTTAAGGATATATGAGGAAAATTATTTCGTTTCTCTTGCAAATAAAATGCTTAGCTATTCAGCGAATTTTCTGTCTAGTTTCCAGTATAGAACAAAGATTCTTCCCATACGAGGTATTGGAGCAAATGCCCGTAGAAGTATGTTTCTTTCTATTTGACAATCTCTGCTTTTTCAAACTAAATATACTGTCATTTTAAAAATACTAATAGCAAATTAAAATATATCATCTCCAGTGGTGATTTTGAACCGATACGACATTGGAACCTTCAAAAAATATGCCTACACATTTCTTAAATGTTTTTTTATATTAATAATAAAAAATTATTATAATATTAAATATAACTAATTAAACAGCGCCATAGGAAGCGTCGCCGACCTTTAAGGAAAGTGTCATTATGGGAGGGGGAGGGGAGGGGAAGAGGATGGGGAGGGGGAGGGTGTTGGGCCTCCGAAACTCTCTCTCAACGTACGAAGCGCGGTAAGCGCGGCTAAGCTATCACTCAGATGCGCTTTTCTGCGGGAGTGTGGTACTTCCCCGGGCGAGCCGGCCCATTCATGCTACAGACCATTTGACATTATGACACCATTCTTGACAAAGTATTCGTCAGCTACTTTGATCTACCACTATAAAAAAGTATTCGTCAGCAGCGTGGTTACCAATGTGTACAATAAAACTTTTAAATTTAATCACGTTCGCTTTTGGAGTTATTTTTCTTGGGTTGGATTTCTGGATTGAGATAAATATATGTATGGCCTTCAGGTTTATTATTTTAAGTCTAGATCCCCTGTCTAACTGCTTGGACAAGCGTTGTGAGTTAATTTCTATTCCTCTAGATATTCATGTGTCCCCCATGAGCTGTATAGAAATAATTGATTTACTTGAAGCGAATATCGAAGTCATATAAGTAATACTATAGTAATTGAAATTATAAAGACATTACATATACAGAATGTCCGATGGCAGAATTAGGTTATAAGTCGAATAATGAAGAATGCGTGCTTATTGATTATTTTCTGCCAATATTGAGTGAACATCCTGCCTTCACTTCATGCAGATGGCTTCAACAATTCGTGATTTCTTCCCTAGCAAATAACTAAGCGTTTTCGGCGAGATTCCCGGCCACCAAGGTCGCCAGATCTCACCCATATGAAGATATTATTCTGTAGAGGAGGGGGGGTACTGTGGCGTGCCGGCCGACACACGTGATCTTAAGGGAGTTTTATCGTCAATGTAATTGAAATTCTTCCAAATAAAATTAATTTATCAATTTACATTTTATAAAATTTCAATTACTTATGCCGGATGAGTGACATGTCTATTGAAAGACGTCAGAAGAACTATTGTAATACTTTTGTTTTAATAGAAAGAACAATTTAATTCTTTTTTATTTCTATTTTTAAATGACGAATTTAAAAAGTTTTATTGTATTAGTGATACATTTGTCAATGTATCACTAATGCAACAAAACTTTTTATGCTACAGTACCTCGAAAGTAAAGTATATAAAACAGATCTAGAATGAGAATATATCGTCTAAAGGCTAACGGCATCTCAACGAAACTACTTCAACGAGTGGCATAGAATACTGTGGCTAGATTCAAAGAGTGTGCCCGACGTAGCGGACAACATTGTATCATAAAACCCGTGCTTCTCACCTTCGTAAATGTTATTGAATTTTATTTATACTATCCTTTGTTGTTTTTTTAAGCTCTGGTACACCGGACATCCTATAATTTTTACAATTAATATAAATGTAGTGCATTGTTTTTAATACATATATATATTTTTTGTTTCAGGTAATTGATGAGTTACCAGATTTGGTGCTTGCACTGACAATGCGTTCGTTGTCTTTCTTTACAAAAGAAAACGATAAGATTCCGCGAAAATGTGGTAAGTTTGGTATGGCGTGATTTCTCACTCAGTTTGGCTGTACATAAATAAATAGTTAAGCCAAGGCAACTAAGCCAATTAGGCTTAGGTGGCTTATTGGCAACTTTAGTTTAGTTTAGTTTGCTACTTTAGTTTCCTAATTCGAAAAATTATATCATTCGGATGTTAAGTTCAATCACACCAATGATTATCTATCTATATATATATTTATATATATATATATATATATATATATATATATATATATATATATATATATATATATATATATATATATATATAGATAGATAATCATTGGTGTGATTGAACTTAACATCCGAATGATATAATTTTTCGAATTAGGAAACTAAAGTAGCAATGGGCTGGTCACGTTTGTCGGAGATCCAACAATCGCTGGAGCAGACGAGTGCTGGAGTTGAGGTCGTGCCTTGGTAAACGTAGGGTTAGCCGCCCCCCAGCTAGATGGGGCGACGATCGACGCAGGTCGGCTGGCAGAGATTGGATGCGTGAAGCCAAAGATTGGGCTAGGTGGCGCTTCTAGGAGGAGGCCCTTGTCCAGCAGTAGACTGCCGCAGGCTGTTAATGATGGTGATGTATTCAAACAAAAACATGTGCTCGTGTCCAGAAATGGGATATATATGGGGTGTATAAAAAAATAATGAACTAACAGTAAATATAACGAAGAATTGACTGGCATTTTTTTTGTATAGGATAGCCCTCCTATCCTATCGCCTAAACGAGTAAACGTATCGCCTAATGAAAAGCAATCAACGCCGTCCATACATGACCGCGACACCGCAGGAGTCGCGGCAACGTTGCCAGCTTTTTAGGCATGTGTAAGCTTGTTTTTTTGAAGGTGCTAATGTCGTATCGGTTTGGAAAGACTGCCGAAGGTACCCGATCTCACAGAGTGGTGGTGCGTGGAAAGAAGTTTCTAAAACGAAACATTTACTCCAACAAATTATGAAATATTTAATACAATCATAAATTGGATTAATTAATTGTACCACAACATCCCGTTACAAATAATCAAAATTCAATTTACTCTTTCGGGACTGTAAACGCCCCAAAGTAACTAATTAAATAATTAATTATAATCCCACGATGTATCAGATACACTCGATTCTCTGCCGACGCGTCAAATTTAATTACTCGTCCCTTCGTTAAGGTTTGGAATCGAAATTCTATTTAGTATTCGATATCGATATAGGATCCTATACTTAAATATATAATTAGATACTTTATTCATGTCGGTGGAAATGAGAGCGTAAAGAAATATGTGCGATTTATAAATATTTATTCCGAGTCTGGTAACCCACCCAATCCGCATTTCCTTTCCTGCACTTTCCTTTCTTCTCTATCCTTTCCCTTCCTCTCCGCTAATCTACGGTCTGCCGTGCCACTGGATGCGCGGCTAGGGGCGAACTTAGTCGCAAGCGTGTCAACCGTCCCGGGATCGGGCTCCCCGGCTACTATGATGCCTTACCTCAGCATCCTACGAGCCGCAAGGGTGGAAGAAGATCAGCCCCAGCAGAGCCCTGCCTGCTGGGGCTGATCTTCATCCTCCCTTGCGGCTCGTGAGATTCACTAAGACGAATTTAATATACCTAAACCATTGTTGAAAATGACGGTGACGTGGTTCGCCACTCATGACGTCCTGATTCTTACGAGGGCGAAAAGCGACTAATGGGGAGCCGTTTCGCTGCGATGAATGGTATGGATGGAGCTTTGTGGTCTCTACCATCCCCTCCGGGGGATAGGCGTGAATATATATATGAAAAATATATGTGCGAGGTGACTTTAACTGATAGAATAAGGAATGAATTAATAAGAGAGCGTGTGAGATGTGGTGTAAAAGAAGGTGTCGTGACAAAAGTTGAGAAAGAGATGCTTAGATGGTTGGAGCACATGGATGATGGATGAAAGACGATTGATATAAGAAATTTACGTTGCGGATGTGGATGAAAGGGTCAGTAAGGAAGACGAAGGAGGACATACCTTGACCAAATTGACTTAGTTAGTAGAGTTCTTAAGAAAGGCCAGGTTAAAAGTGCCCTTGATCGGCGAGCTTGTATGAAGAGAGTGATGAATGTGGATGAAGCAAGGAAAGTGTGTCGAGATTGTAGTAGATGGAGGTCTGTGCCTATCCCTACAGGAAACAGGCGTGATCCTATATATGTATATGTATGTATGATGATATGATGAGATGATGTTATTGTTTTTTAACTGACACTGGCATACAACTTATAACTACATGCCATTAAAGAAAAAAAAGAATCAAAGAAATTTGTCTGTAAAAGCTCTCGAGATTTTTCGCATATTTGATTGTGAAGTCTCAGACATAAATCGCGTTCCGTTTCAACTCTACGTGGAGTGCATTGATTGCTCGACATTCTCCACGAGTTGTGGGTCTCTACAACCCTCGAAGTCCTCCCCACCCCCTTCGAGTTACCACCTCAATGCACCGGCTACGAATTTCCAAGAATTATCCGATGGTTCTGAAATTTGTTGACTTGATAGAGTCAGGCGTTACTTTGCGGAAATCCATTATAAAGATGGATATTCAAACTTACTTCGCTTACCGTTTGGGAAATAATATTGTTTCTGTTTTTTTTTAATTTTATACTTTATTGTACAAATAAAACACGACATACAAGAATTAAAAGGAAAGAAGATGTACAAAGGCGAGCTTAAGTCAAAATTGAGTTTTCTTCCAGCAAACTCAGGAGTGAAAGAGAGATAAGATAAGCTGTGAGGATAGAAATAAGTGTACAAAAACAAAATACTAATAACTTATATATATATACACAACAATAATACTACTAAAACAAACACATATATATTATTAGTACACACATAGTACACTTATTTCTATCCTCACAGCTTATCTTAACTTAAGAAAGGGTGTACAGTTTGATATTCATAAGCACAAAAAAGCAATAAATATATTTTTATAGGAATAGTGGCCTGAGCGGAAAATCTTTAAGAGACAGTCTAGCATTGTACGTGTTTAACGTAATGGAGATTAACCCACCACACTTATTCAAAGTATATTGGAATATCCAGACTCATAATAAATTGATATATGACTTATATATGCCTCCAAATACGTGAAAAAACCGCGACAATTGGTCAATAGATTATGCCAATGAACTATTTAGTCTATTATCGTTAATCAAAATATATAACATGCTTTTATCAGGTCTATAAATATCCAGACTCATAATAAATATATATGTACATGGCATAAACCCCGTTAGAAGTTAATATTAATGAGCTATTTAGGTCGTCTTTTTGATTTTATTTCTTTAATTGTCAGTCAGATGTATGTAATCATGTATAATCTGAACACATTATATAGGTACTCCTTGTCAGGTTAACAGTAAAGTGTGCATGACTGTCGACATATTTTCAATTAAAAAACACATAGAAGCTATTACTTATTTTTTTAATTATCGATCAATCATGATTGTCATACATACGATGTACATACATCCAAATGCAAATCGAACTACGCAACTTTGTTGTTATTCAAATCACTCCGATAATAAACTACGAAATGGCAGACTGTAACGGGATCAAATAATCTTGATCGATTACGGATCTCACTTCCGTCTCCAATTTATTAAAACCCACGTGCGTGGGCAATTTCGTAACCTGTTATATGTTGACGGTCTAGTTCGCTCAGTGGTGGGGCTAGTATTCGAAACCAATGGTCGCGTGTTCAATCCCTGAAACGGGATGAATATATGTATGGCCTACAGGTATTTGTTTCGAGTTATGGGCCCCAGCAATCGGTCTTGGAGAAGTGTGATGGGTTCTTATCTATTTTTCTTAAAATGAAAAGGCCCGTACCCAATATTTGGACAAATATACATACATACATACATGCATACCATTATGCCTATTTTCCGTAGACGTGGGCCAAAGACCACAGACCTCTACCTAACACGATCCAGACCCAATTTCTTTGCTTCATCCACGCTCATCACTCACTTTACACAAGCTTGTCGGTTAAGGGTACTTTTGGACTGACCTTTCTAGAGAACTTCATCAATTGTTTTTATGGGATAGGAAGGCAAACGAGCAGGCGTGTCACCTGATGGAAAGCAAGATAGAGATAGACGTCCGCAGCGCCAAAGGCAGTGTGTTGCCGACCTTTAAGGAAAGTGTCATTATTGGAGAGGAAGGGGGTTGGCCCTCCAGAACTCAACTGCTCACCGGACGAAGAGCAGTAGCTAAGCTACTAAGACGCTGATTTTCTCCGAGAGTGCTACTTCCTCGGGTGAGCCGGCCCATTCATGCTACAGACAAATAATATGCCATTCTTGACAAAATATTCGTCTGCAGCGTGTCTCTACCAATTCTAAATCTAAACACTTCTATTGCGGATATTAGCCAAGTAAAAATTCTCATAGTCCGCATAATAATTGATTTCCGCAAAGTAACGCCCGACTCTATTAATAATCTTGCAATGAGTTGTCTCATCGCTGTGAACAGGACTATATAATAATTCCTTTTTATTGAAACACAAAAAATTCCTCCTCCTTTATGAAAAGTCAGAATGTGTCAAAAACGGCCCGACTGGTGGTTCATCAGGGGGTGCTTGTTCCGACGCTTATATACGGTAGTGAAAGTTGCGTTTGGCAGAAGAAGCATGAAAGCAGACTGAATGCGGTGGAAATGAGAGCATTAAGAAGTATGTGTGGTGTAACCTTGAATGATAAAATAAGAAATGAAGATATAAGAGAGCGATGTGGAGTAAAAGAAGGTGTTGTGACAAAAGTAGAAAAAGGGATGCTTAGATGGTTTGGACATATAGAGAGGATGGATGAAAGACGACTGGCAAAAGAAATTTACCTTGTGAATGTGGATGGAAGGGCCGGAAGAGGAAGACCACGAAAAACGTAACTTGACCAGATTGCTGAACTTTTTAAGAAAGGCCAGGTCAAGAGTGCCCTCAACCGGCGGGCTTGCATGAGGAGAATAATGAGTGTGGAGGAAGCAAGGGAAGTATGCCGAGATCGTAGCAGATGGAGATCTGTGGTCTCTGCCTACCCTTACGGGAGACGGGCGTGACGATATGTATGTATGTACAAAAAAAAAAACAAATGATGAATTAAAATGAAAATACAAATCGAATTCCGATATAGCAAAGCCTACGTACATTTATATAGGTATCGTTGGGAATCCTCCATCAGTCACAAATGACAACTCATTCCGCTCGTTACGGCAGCTCTACGCGAGGGTTTAAGTAATTTACTTCGACAGCCGGTGCGACCCCGGGGCTGTGGAGGGTTGCGATGAGCTTTCTATGATGTGGCGTAAACTTCCCCTATCACCAGGGTAACCATGTCCCCATGAAAAAAAAAAACGGAATTATTTCTATCTGATAGTCAAAAGTCTTACTTAGCTAAGATCCACGCCAAGCAAAACAATAACAGAAAATTAATAATGTGTGTTTTTTGTGCTGGATGAAGTGGATTTATTTGGAACTTAAACCAAAAACTTACCGAAAATCGGCCATCAATTCTCCAACCACTAACCACTATACACAACACCAAACACACATTACCACTTTTTCATCTTGTAAACGACACGTGTTTCGCCCCAAGACGAGGCATCTTCAGGTATAGTAGACTCTATAGAGTCTACTATACCTGAAGATGCTTACTACTCTATAGAGTCTACTATACCTGAAGATGCCTCGTGTTGGGGCGAAACACGTGTCGTTTACAAGATGGAAAAGTGGTAATGTGTGTTTGGTGTTGTGTATAGTGGTTGGTGGATGGAGAGTCGCGGATCTTAGCTAAGTAAAACTTTTGACTGTCCACATAGTGATGGATTTCCGCAAAGTAACGCCTGACTCCATTAATAATAATTTCTATCCACACGCTGTTAATAACATACATAATAAAGGATGTCAAATTTTTTTATTGCATATTCGGATTAGAAAAAAAACACTGCGTCGAATGGTCTGTGTCTCACAGCTTTACGATCAATTAAAAAAATTCGTACAGCGTTGTAACTGACTATTTTTTGAGTGATCAGATTTTTTTTTTTTCAGAAATCTTAAAATTTTTTTGGCTCTGGTAGTATGTTTTCATTTTGCGGTTTACTACATTTTTGCTGCTTTGTAGCGTATAGTAAAATAGTTAACATGTATCTTGAAATTTAAGTCTATTTTTGGTGACCAAAACTTGGCATTCATTTTTTAAAAATGCCTTAAATTATGCATACATTAATTTTAATCAAAATATTTATGAAAAGGGATATTCACTGAACTTTTTAACTTTCATTTCATAAGTTGAAACGTTTGGAACTAGACTTAAATATTTAAAAAAAGAAGCGCTGATTAAATTTTGCAAAAGTCCACAGTGAACAAAAAGGTAATCCATTTATATTTACCTATAGGAGACTGTCCGGGTTTTTTCTGATGAATGGTGTCTCTAAACCTAATGCAATGATAAAATTTTCACATTTGTTTTATAGATGTATTTATTATTTACCTCCACGTTGAGAGCACAAGTATTGATTAACTTTCGATACAACGTTTTTGTTATGGTATAGGAAGGCAAACGAGCAGGCGTGTCACCTGATGGAATGCAACCAACGCCACCCATAGACAGACATCCTCAGTGCCATAGGCAGTGCAGAAGCATTGCCGGCCTTTAAAGAAAGTGTCATTATGGGAGTGGGAGGGGGAGGGGGGTTGGACCTCTGGGACAACTGCTCACTGGACGAAGCGCGGTAGCTAAGCTACCACTCAGACGACGATATTCTGTGGAAGTGTGGTACTTCCCCGGGCGAGCCGGCCCATTCACGCTACAGACAAATAATATGCCATTCTTGATAAAGTATTTCTTTGTCTGCAGCGTGGCTCTATCACTTCAAAATACTTCGAAATTAGTTTTTTAATAGAAAACAATTTCAAATTGAATAATAAGTCTTTATATCAATTTAATTGGGTATTAATGTCACTTGTTTGATCACATTTGTTCGTGATTTGGTTCTTATTGAAATCAAGCTCCTAGTGTTCCTACAAGAGCACTTTGATACTGAGTAAGAAATAAGATTTTCAATTTTTTTTTGTATTTTAATGTCACAAACAATGTTTCTATTACAATTTATTGATGAAGTATTTCAGATATTATATGAAAAAATGTATATATATTAAAATATTAAATTCTGGCAGGTCAGAAAAGTAATTAAATAAAATTAATAATAATTCATAGATTATAAATTCTAAATTTTTTTCTCTATTTAATTTTCGTTATATTACATTTATTTTTTAATCTTTCTTATCTTTTTATAGTCTTAAGATGTTTTTGGACTTTTCCCGCCAACTTACATGAGTGACGTTGTGTTTTTATTTCATTTTCATAATCTAATATTATTATCAATTATATTGTTTAATTGTCGTGGCGTATTATACAATATAGTTCGATTAAGGTGTATAAGTGAAGTGATATGAAATACATGCGTGTATCGTTTGTCATTTCTTTCTTTCTTTTTACAGAGTCAACTTTTCGAATTAATGATATATAATCAAAATTAAAAAAAATAATTAGCATATTCATAGAATTTTGACCACACATAGGCTTGACAACCAATGACGATGACGATGTGTGACCAATTGCTGGACGCAATGGTTCGATCCCAGCATTGGGATTAAATATATATCTGGCTTACACATATTTATTCCGAGTCTGGTTACCCCGTCAATCCACAGTGGACAAACGTGGTTGGATTATTGTCCGCTTCTACAGAAATGGTCTCCCCATTTCTGGAGGAAGGCCATTAATGTGTGACCAGTTACCAACAGTGGGGCATACATACATAGGCTTTAAAAAATAGGCTTTAAGATCATTAAGTTCATCAATAACGAAACGTAATATAATTTTCTCTGGTGTATCCGTGCTTTACAAAACACGACACACGCCTGAGTGTCTACACGCCTCTGTGATTACTTCCGACACTCTGGTAATTGAGCTTTACTTTGTTATGTATTAGTAAACGCTAATGAGATTGAGGAATTAGCATGATGAGATGCTTCGGTGTAATTTCAGGTGAATATTCCACATGAAATTCTTTGGAACTTAGACATGAGAAATTACTATCATAATTTCAATTAAAAGTGAAATAAAAGCTTAAAGACTAATCAAATGTATGATTAATGGAGTGAGGCGTTACTTTACAGAAATTCATTACTATGTGGACAGTCAGAATTTTTACGTAGCTAAGATCTGCGACAAGGAAACAAAAATAGAAAAATAATAATGTGTGTTTTTTTATTGGAAGAAGTGGGTTTATGGTGAACTTAACTAAATCTTACCGAAAAACCGGCTGTACCGAAAAAGCAACTCTCCACTTCCCAACTTATCGGTTGTCTTCGAAAAACCACCAGCCTATTGTTACCTCTAAATATAGGTTTTTATGTAATATAAGCCGAAACGTGGACGCTGACGGTCCATCTGCTTCACAAGCTCAGAGTCGCTTCGAGAGTTACGCTCGGAGTTTCTCTGGTAGATATGATTCGGAATGCGCCAGAGAACTAAAGTAGCCTTTCGAATTAGCAAACTAAAGTGGCAATGGGCCGGTCACGTTTGTCGGAGATCCGAGAATCGTTGGAGCAGACGAGTGCTGGAGAACGTAGTGTGGGATGTCCCCCGGCTAGATGGTGCGACGATCTGCGCAAGGTAGCTGGTAGAAATTGGATACGTGAAGCCGAAGATCGAGCTAGGTGGCGCTTCTTGGAGGAGGACTATGTCCAGCAGTGGACTGCCGCAGACTGTTGATTGATTGATGTAATATAATACTTTTTTGATATAATCCCCGAATTTTTCATGACTGATAAAATAAAACGCCTATATAATAATATGGAATAAGATTTAAAATGGCGGACGTTATTGTTACACGAGTACTGAAAGAAACGACGCCATTTTGAATTCTCTAGTAGCGCAAATTATATATGACGCGTTTGAAAAAAAGTAATGTAAAGTTTTTATATAATATTTATATATATATATAATACAATAAAATGATGTCTCTTTCGCATAGTCATTTTTTTCGATTTTTTTATTCTGTTGTCATTCCATTTACGCTTATGATTAATTTGATCGAAGATTTTATTTGATACCCATAAAAAAATCTTTTCCTTAATTTTTTTTAACTAAAATGTATGGCTGTTCCCCTTAAATTTAGGTGGAAATCCTTCATACATACCACTGAAAATTCCTTTCTTAACTCCTTTTTGCTTTTTCGTTAACAACGCAATAAGTATCAGATCGATAAATATTTAGTTGCCTTATACACGATTATAAAAAAAATGAACCTAGTCTCATAATTGTCGATTGATCTAATCAAATAATACTGAAGGTGCGCACACCCGTCACTATGAGATATGAGTGTAATTAACAACAAGCAATGAATAACGTAGCCAAACGTTAAACACGTGTAATCGATAACAACTTAATTCAGTAACCAGTTTTCATGGTACAGGGCCGGGCTGTCACAGATACGTAATGACTCGTAATGGACGGCGTACAGGCGAGCGATAAGCTCGGGGCGTTTGTAATTAGCTGTAACTGTGTAATTAATTGTGATAATGTAATATCTCATTGCTTGTTTATAATCAGTTAGTTTGTAGTCATGGTCTAGATCAGCGATTTCCAAACTGTGGTACGCGTACCCGTGGAGGTACGCGGGGGCCTATTGGGGGTACATGAAAATTATATTGGTAATACTGAGAAGTTAAAACAGTTACTTATTATATTAGTATAATGTATTGTTTCTACAATATGAAGGTTAAGTATAATACCATAAACCATACCACAAAGTCTGAAGACAAAAGTCTTCAACCAGTGCGTCATGCCCACACTCTTTTAAGGTGCTGAAATCGTAGAGACTGACGGTTCGTCTCCTTGACAAGCTTGAAGTCGCTCAGAGTGCTATGCTAGTTCTCAGTCAACTTATCATATTACGTCTTGATAAAATGGTGGCTATTCTACCAAAACTTTCTATGGACCTTTTCAGTCAACTTAAAATGTCACGATACACACATTTATTACATATCACTTCACTTATAGGCCTTAATCGAACTATATTGTATAATACGCCACCACAATTAAACAATATAACTGATAATAATATAAGATTATGAATATGAAATAAAAACACAACGTCAGGCATGTAAGTTGTCGGGAAAAGTCCCTATCATGAGAAAATATTCATCTTCCATCGCATCTAAAAGTTATATCGTTAAATTTATTACATAGTATGTGAGGAATTTGTAATTACTTAACGGAGATTTAATTTTATAGTTGCAACATTGTTAATTAACTTGTTGGAGATAAACGCCAAAGCAGTTATTTATTATCTGTGCTATTTGCACTTTGTTAGATACAGCTTATAAATGAAATATTTAAAACCAAAGATGACTTTTCCCGCCAACTTACATCGGTGACGTTGTGTTTTTATTTCATTTTCATAATCTTATATTATTATCAGTTATATTATTTAATTGTGATGACGTATTATGGATGGATGGCGAAATTAGATGCGTCTAGCCGAAGATCGGGCTAGGTGGCGCTTCATGGGGGAGGTCTATGTCCAGCAGTGGACTGTCGCAGGCTGTTGATGATGATTATACAATATAGATCGATTAAGGTTTATAAGTGAAGTGATATGAAATAAATGCGTGTATCATTACTTTTTAAGTTGTCTGAAAAGGTCCATAGAATGTTTTGGTAGAATAGCCACCATTTTATCAAAACGTAACGTGACAAGCTGATTAGATATTTAAAACCAAACTAAAGATACGTACACTCGAAAAACTTTACCCTCTCTCTGGGACAGTCAGGTATAAACAAATTAATAAATGTTGGCTGTTTTGTTTTTAAGGTTGTAATACTATTGTATACGTAATGAATTAGCACACACTAGTGAAAATTTCATTTTAATTTTAATATTGTTACGAGCTGGGGATTCAGGGATCGGAAAAATGAAATCGGCCACTAGTTTTACGTCTTCACTTTAAGTTTCACTTCCCTTCCGTTTCTTTTCTTGTACTATTTTCTTCCGTATTAAACTTTAAAGCTCTTCTTCGACGCACTGTCGTCCCTTTATAAAGGTAAAACGATGGAAAGTTCTAGCATTCCCAAAATTCGAAAATGTTCCAGCAATGTGTAGTCTTTTCTAGCCATCGTCCTGTCTCTTTTCCGCGCGCAGGTATTTTCTATTAACTGTTCTTGTCACGTATTGACGGACGTCTTGTCAATTTATTTTTAAAATTTTTAATGGCTTGCTTGACCAGTATTTTGAGATTTAAAAATGAGGTTTTAATCATTTTATAAGAAAAAATGATTTTTCATGTATATTACACAACAATATTGAAGATATTTGTGCATTTTATTACCCGTTGATTCGTATTTATTTTTGTTTACGTTTCGACTTATTGTATTATGTATAGAACGGAAAAGTAAACTTCATTTATTTGTACAAAAGCTATGCCAACACAATTACATACACTAAAAATAAAATAAAACGGTACACAGAGAGATCCAAAGTATTATAATAACTCATTATTTATTATCAGATACTGGCCAAAATATTGTTCTATAGCTATATATAAAAACATGGGATTCATCATATATTTTAATGTTTTAACATCATGACTAATTATAATATTGAATAACAATTATGATTCCTATACAAAACTCTCTTTACACTCTCTGTCTCTGCTTTCAAAACTCTACACCTCCTGCCGTAGAGTAGCAAACATTAAAAGAGCGCCAGGGAGTATGCAAATAATTCCAACAAACTAAAACCCAACTTCCCAAGTGTGTGCTAATAAACAAACACCGCGACGGTTCCAGCGCGTACGCATCTAAAATAAACTCCGTCCTCGTTAAACAAGCTTAATTGAGATCAACCCATAAAACGGCAATTAAAAAACGCCGCGCCCAAAACACTCTGCGGTTTTTCCCCGTAAGCGACACCGCCGGAACCGGCGCTCTGATGTGTCAAAATTAGAAACATTCTCTTTTTATATCAGGTGCCGCGGATGTAAGGTTGCCCAACGACATCTCGACGCTCGAAACGAACCTTGCCTCGCTCTTTGTGAATTCTCCAATATAGACAAGACGCGGACCATCTTAAATGCGGTATACGCATCTTAATATAGGCTAGAAATACATCAGAGAGGAAAAGAGTAAAACTTTTATTCAAGAATCCATATAGTACACATATTTCAGATAATGCAAACTAGAAACATAAAGCAAATAAAAAATACATATTTAGGCGATTTTTGGTATAAATTAAATACCCGAAGATTAATTTCTAAATATACTTTAATTTATTGACAACGTAGAGAAATAAATCCAGACTTGGCTCGTAACTCAAACACAATATAAGCGTATTACATACATACATATCTTCACGCTTATCTCCCGTAGAGATTGGCAGAGACCACAGATCTCCATCTGCTACGATCCCGGCACACCTTCCCTGCTTCTGCCACACTCATCCATCATTTCATCCATCCTTCCTTTCACATTCACCGTAGCGAAATGGCTTTCTGTTATTCGCTTCTCGCCGTCGTGGGAATCAGGGCGTGACGGGTGGCTAACCACGTCGCTGTCATTTTTTATCAAATTAGGTATATTTAAATTCGTCATAGCGAATCCTACGAGCCGATATGCGGATTATATTCCATAAATCAATCTAGATAACAATCAAAGATAATCTCTTTTAATTATCCGTGAACAGAAGCCAACATTGTAATGTTCCGCAGAAATCGTAGAAGATTTCATTTCCATTAAATCCCGCGAGAGAATCTCTCGGGCCGTAAACGGAAGAGTCTTTCTTCGAGCGAAGACAATGCCCTTATCTTAACACGCTTGTTTATTGAGAAACATTTCCCCGAGGACTATCGCATTAAGGCTCAACCTCACTCATTATTATATCAGCCTGATACAGAAAACACAGAGTACTTAACGGGAAAATGCTGTTGAATAAAATATTTGGGCAAACCGCATACGTATGTAAATGGATAAGGCTCGTGTTCTAAGTCGTCACATCCCGAAATGTAATATTCTTTTATGCAATCGGAAGCTAAACGAACAAATATGTCACCTGATGGAAAGCAATCAACGTCGCCCATAGACATTTACAACATCATAAACGAGGCTATGTGGAGAATGAGAATTTTACTTAGCTAAGATCCGCAAAAAGCAAACAAATTCAGAACAAAAATATCGCATGATTACTGAAGAAAGGCAGACAATTATGGCATCTGATGGAAAGCAATCAACGCCGCCCATAGCAGACATTTACAACAATAAAAAACAAGGCTATGTGAACAGTCAGAATTTTACTTAGTTAAGATCCGCAAAAAGCAAATAAATACATAACAATAATATTGCATGATTACTGAAGAAAGGCAGACAATTATGGCACCTGATGGAAAGCAATCAACGCCGCCCATACATATTTACAACATCATAAACGAGGCTATGTGGACGAATGAGAATTTTACTTAGCTAAGATCCGCAAAAAGCAAACAAGTACAGAAAAATAATATCGCATGATTTACTGAAGAAAGGCAGACAATTATGGCACCTGATGGTAAGCAATCAACGCCGCCCATAGACATTTTTGACAAAAAGTTTCAAGAAAAACGTTTCATACAAAATTGTTACTCAACCAAAAGATGATAAGGATGAAATTTTTCTTTAGAACGAGTTATGCGGTAGTGGAATTCAATGACAAGTATCATTCCGAACAATTTGAGCACTTCCCATGATAAAAGAGATGAAAAATGCTAAAGAAGAAGAGCTAGCCGTTCGTCGAGATCTACATATTCCTTCGACTTTTGCAAGACGCGCAAGAAGAAAATACTACTCTTCAAGTAAATGGAAAAATTTTAAATCTTTTTTATTTTTTTGAAGTGAAATCTTCTATAGACACGTTTCTCGACTCTAGGTAGGGAAAATCTATGGGTTCGCATCAGCAACATGCTAATGCTTAAGGTATATCTATAGCTATGAATATATAGCTACAGGCATACTTTAAACACAGTTAATGCGTGCGCAGCTGCCTACATACACGCATCACACATACATTGTATATACTCGATTGTATGTGTGTGCGTTGGACGCTTCAAGGATGTATAAACTTTCGTGAGTCGCGTCAGCAACATGCTGTAGTAATAGCAGCATTTGATATTACAATTCGTTTGAAATTTCAAAATAAAGTTTTAAGTTTTCACTTCTGTCGGCAGTCCTCATGACTGTCTTCGGTTGAGATGCTGCAGGCGTTGCGAAGGTCTTTGGGCGGCGGTGATGACTCCACCAGGTGACATGCAAGTTCCTTTGCCTGGTTTGCTATATAAAAGGCGGACAACACATCCACACAACGCATCATGCTGGTGAAATATCCAAGTGGGAAAGTGATTACTTAACATTGGATGGCCGTCAACCTTAACTGTTGCTTTTGCCCATTTTATTCTTCTATAAAAAAAAAAGATTTTTCACGAACGTTCTTCTAGTGCCTACGCCTTAATGGAGTGTTGCCTTATTTAACTGTTCCCCAAGTCGTTTGCTCGGATTGTTCCCGATAGCGCCGCTTCGTTTTACGGCCGCCTTTGTACTGCCTCCTGAATACACAAACAAATTAACTGCCGTACGCGAGCCTTCGCACAACGCGAAAGATCACATGGACTGTCATTTGTTTCTAATAGACAATAGAATTCCTTTGAATACCAAACTTCTGTTATTTTAATGAATAAACAGGTCAGTTTTTTTAATTATTTATTTTATAATTTCCTGCCATTTCCTTTCTTCTCTATCCTTTCCCTTCCTCTCCGCCAATCTACGGTCTGCCGTGCTAATGGTAGCGTGGTTAAGAGCGAGCTTAGTCGCGCGTGCCGACCTTCCCGGGATCGGGCTCCCCCGGGTACTATGGTGCCTTACCTTAGCATGCAGGACTCTGCTGGGGCTGACCTCCATTCTCCCGGGTTTGCCACCCGTCACGTCCTGATTCTCACAAGGGCGAGAAGCGACCAATGGAGAGCCGTTTCGCTGCGATGCATGGTAGCGGATGGAGCTCTGTGGTCTCTGCCAACCCCTGCGGGGGATAGGCGTAAATATATAAAAAAATAATACAAAGTCCACAGCATATAATATGTTAATATTTACATAAAATCCTCATCACTTGTTGAAATTTGGAAGAGAATGAGGCTTCCTACACTTGGTTAGGTCATCTTGTTAGCCTTCCCTTCGGTATTACATACATACATAATATACATAAATAAATACATACCATATATAACACATGCATACATTGTTTACAGCAAAACTGTCTACATTTCTATGTGGACAATCAAAACTTCTACTTAGCTAAGATCCGCGACAAGCAAACCACAACAGAAAATTAATAATGTGTGTTTTCGTGCTGGATGAAGTGGATTTAGCTGTAACTTAAACTAAAACTTACGGAAAAATGGCCGTCAACAACTCTCCATCCACCAACCACTATACACAACACCAAACACACATTACCACTTTTCCACCTTGCAAACGACACGTGTTTCGCCTCAACACGAGGCATCTTCAGGTATAGTAGACTCTACGGAAGACAACCGCTAAGTGAACTTACCGTCACTTAACGTTTGTCTTCCGTAGAGTCTACTATACCTAAAGATATATGTCTATGGGCGGCGTTAATTGCTGTCCATCAGGTGGTACGTCTTCTCGTTTGCCTTTCTATCCCATTATAAACATGCCCGGTGGAAAATATTTTTTTTTTTTGGTTAAATAGGTAAAGATTATTAATGGAGTCAGGCGTTACTTTGCGGAAATCCATCACTATATGGACAGTCAAAAGTTTTACTTAGCTAAGATCCGCGACAAGCAAAACAATAACAGAAAATTAATAATGTGTGTTTTTCCGTTGGGTTTAGTGGATTATTTGGAACTTTAAACCAAAAACTTACCGAAAATCGGCCATCAACTCTCCACCCACCAACCACTATACACAACGCCAAACACACACTATCACTTTTCCATCTTGTACACGACACGTGTTTCGCCCCAACACGAGGCATCTTCAGGTATAGTAGACTCTACGGAAGACAACCGAAAAGACTTTTCGGTTGTCTTCCGTAGAGTCTGTTATTGTTTTGCTTGTCGCGGATCTTAGCTAAGTAAAACTTTTGACTGTCCATATAAATAGGTAAACCTGCAAGCGGTTAACGATGATAAGTAATCACCACTGTCTATACGCAGGATCCGCATCACTGTGAGCACTGAACATGCGCTGCCCATCTTACTGTAAGAATGTGAATAATGAGTAGGGAAGAAAAATATAAAGAAAGGGATAAGTAAATGGGCCTCTGCGGTAAAACTACTGCAGTAACCCTGTAGAATTTTACCATTTCACGTTTATATTCTGTGAAGATTTGGTTCTTCCCCGGTCAAGCAAGCCCATTCGTACTACCATAGCATAAAAACAATTATAATACTGGATAATTTACAGACTAGATATTTCATCCCAATATTTTAGGCGATTATAAGTCCTAAAATATATACACATCGTCACGCCCGAGACCACAGATCTCCATCTGCTACGATCTCGCCATACTTTCCCTGCTTCACCCACACTCATTATTCTCCTCATGCAAGCCCGCCGGTTTAGGGTACTCTTGACCTGGGCTTTCCTAAAAACTTCAGGAATTTGGTCAAGGTATGTTTTCCGTGGTCTTCCCCTACTGACCCATCCATCCACATACGCAACGTAAATTTCTTTTGCCAGTCGTCTTTTATCCACCCTCTCTATGTGCCCGAACCATCTAAGCATCCCTTTCTCAACTTTTGTCACGACACCTTCTTTTACTGCACATCGTTCTCTTATATCTTCATTTCTTAATCTATCATTTAAATTTACCCCAAGTCTTTAAAATGTAACTATAAAATATATCATTCACGTATTAAGTCATCTACCAGTCATAATACATCTCTCAATAGCGGAGGTGCATATTAGAATTAAAATTTATTACATCCAAGTTCAATATTTCACCTTGCATTGTTAGTTAGAGCTCGTCCGAATAACTCTGGACTCATGACAATCAATCTTGATATCAAATCGAAACGCATGCATGCTGATACTCATACCCTCGTTCTTCAACTTTCCATTGGCCAGTGTTGTAAGTTTCGTTAAAAATATATCGACATATGTATTTAATATCGATATATTTTTTCAACGAAAGCTAGCTATTCTTCAAACATTACCTAAGCTTAGAAGCAACTCAACCGCTCACCGGACGAAGCGCGGTAGCTAAGCTAGCCACTCAGAGGCCGAGACAAATAATATGTCTTCCTTGACAAAGTATTCGTCTGCAGCGTGACTCTACCACTAGTTAATGTAATTTCTATTCCAAAGTCCAAATAAGGATTAATAACAGGTATATTTTAATTTTCTTTATCGATATTATCGATCGAAGTCGATATCAGTACTGGTATAAATCGTATCATATCTATTTAAGATTTATCTCTCCCTTTCACACAAAAAGCTATGGTGCGGTACAACCCATAAGTCTGACACTTTCTCCACAGCCCGCTGCGACCTGAGGCCACGGGTCATTTGCCACAATGTCCGAGTATCGATGTCTCTATACAGCTCTTTATCGAGCTATTAATTTATAATGCCTCAGACCTCCCTGAAAACAATTTTGTACACACATAATTATGATCACGTATACTTCATTCGTTTGTTTTCAACATTCGCATATTAAAGTTAAAACTGTTCTCATGGAAGTCAGGATATTAATTTCTCGGAAAACCAGAAGAGTAATGAGTGTGGAGGAAGCAGGGAAAGTATTCCGAGATCGTAGCAGATGGATATTTGTGGTCTCTGCCTATTCCTACGGGAGACAGGCGTGACAGAACTACGACAAATTTTTAAAGACGCTCATAGTTTTAATTAGAGACAATTTTTAATCGCTTAATGTCGTATTTGCACATATGATCACGCCTGTCTCCCGTAGAGGTAGGCAGAAACCCTTAAAGAGATACTTATCATAACAATTATTAAAACTAAAAAGAGAATACTTTGTCAAGAATGGCATATTTTTTGTCTGCAGTATAAATGGGCCGGTTCGACCGGAGAAGTACCACACTCCCGCAGAAAAGTTAAACGAACGAACGAACGAACCGCGCTAGTCCGGTAAGCGGTTGAGTTTCGGAGGCCCAGCCCCCTTCGCCCTCCTCCCTCCCATTATCACACTTGTGTTCAAGGCCGGCAACGCTTCTGCACTGAGTTGATTGCTTCCATCAGGTGACAAGCCTGTTAGTTTGCCTTCCTATCTCATAAAAGAATATATAAATGTGATCAAATTTCATACTAAATAAAATTTATAGATTAATGTGCGCGAGTGTACTCGAGTGTAAAGACCGCAAATTTGCTGCCGATAGCAATTTTGAACAAGCTCCGCAAAACCAGCGCCGTGGTACAGTGCGCGGAATTGATTAAAATGCACTTCTAAACACTAGCTGAGAATACATTAACTGTCATATAATTAACGTATTTTATTACGATTATAAATGGAGTTAAGCGTTACTTTGCGGAAATCCATCACTATGTGGACAGTCAAAAGTTTTACTTAGCTAAGATCCGTGACAAGAAAAACCGTAGCAGAAAATCAATAATGTGTGTTTTCCTGCTGGATGAAGTGGATTTACCTGGAACTTAAACCAAAAACTTATCGAAAATCGGCCATCAACTCTCCGCCCACTAACCACTATACACAAAACCAAACACACACTATCACTTTTCCATCTTGTAAACGACACATGTTTCGCCCCAACACGAGACATCTTCAGGTATAGTAGACTCTACGGAAGACAACCGAAAAGTTTTTTCCGGTTGTCTTCCGTAGATTACACTTTAAAACGGTTCGGTTGGTGAAATAAATGTGTCTGCAAAAAATTATTTTCCTGTTTCCCGTTAAAGCTTTTAGCAATAGATTCAGATAATCTTCGCGTTTTTATCATTTATTCAAGATACGTATAATCATGGAGTCGGAAATATAGTATCCGGTTGCGGAATTAGATTTCAACCTGTACTATTTTCAAATGAGGATTATTCAACCATATTTATATTAGGTTATAAGTCGACTAGGATCAATGGAATGGCGAGGCCCATTTAAACGAAATAATTAAGAAAAACAATTTAAATCTGCACTTCTCTTCTTCGTAAATTTTGTTTTTGAATTTTATATACATTATTTATAATTTTTTATACATTACATTATATTTTTATAGCGATAGAGCCACGCTGCAGACGAATACTTTGTCAAGAATGGCATAAAATTTATCTGTAGCAGGAATGGGCCGGCTCGCCCGGGGAAGTACCACACTCCCGCAGAAAACCGGCGTCTAAGTGGTAGCTTAGCTATCACACTTTGTACGGTGAGCGGCCAAATTCCGGAGGCCCAACAAATTTTAGGAGCGCTTCAATTTCTATATAATCAACAACTAACATTATGGGTTGTCAGAGTTCTCGTGGAAAGTAGTCTCATAATGAACTGCCGAGCGTCCAGATGCGCTGCGCTAGTTCTATGTGTCCTTTTGTCTGTCATCTGGGCAGTAACCGTGGTGTAATGAAGGGTATAAATTAGCTTAGCGTCGTGTTAGCGATCCCGGCGGGATGCTGCGGCGTCGCGCCTAATTCTATTTTGAGCTTTATCCGTTTGTTCGTGCTTTACGAGCTCGTAAATGTTCACCTGCATTCTCTCTAGTACAGTCGGGTACAAGAGTGCTTTGTATGATATTTATATTTTTTTATTTGTCTCAATATTTAATCGATAAGAAATTATTTTCCACACTTACGAAATGCAACCTGCTACAAGTATAAGCTGGGTTCTAATAGTAGTAGAGCCACGCTGTAGACGAATAATTTGTCAAGAATTGTATAAAACTTGTCTGTAGAATGAATGGGCCGGCTCGTGCGGCGAAGTACCGCCCTCCCGCAGAAAATCGGCGTTTGAGTGGTAGCTTACCTACCGCGCTTCGTACGGTGAGCGGCCGAGTTCTGGAGGCCCAATACTCTCCCCCTCCCATTACCACTCCCAATGATAATGACACTTTCCTTAAAGGTCGGCAACGCTTCCGCACTGCCTATGGCACTGCGGAAGTCTATAGGTGGCGTTGATTGCTTTTCATCAGTTGACACGCCTGCGCGTTTGCCTTCCTATCCCATAACGAGAAAAAAGCTGGACCCTGTGCGTTGAAAGGAACTGTTGTCTATCTATTAATTCAAAAAAAAGCATTTTTCAAGAATAGGATTTTTTTTATATTTTAGGATGGAAAGGCAATCGGAGAAGCGTGTTACCTGATGGAAAACAATCCAATCCATGTCGCCCACAAACAATTTTGACACTAGAGGCACTGCAGAAACGTTACCCGTCTTTGATAAATGTATAGACTTAGTATAATTATCTAGAATTACTTATGTTTTATATAAAGCTTTCTTAGATCTAATATTAGATAGACATTGATTATTTTTCTATTTTACAAGCTTAGTATCATTTCGTTTGAAAAAGTATAGTCCACTTATTCCTTATCTCATGATCTAAGATAAAATAAACATATTATTTAAGAACCTCTATTTATTCGCTTCATCTACTACTAGCTACTGGTGTTACAAGCGAGAATAATGGTCTCATCTGATGCTGCATGCTTCGATTTTCCGGTATACTGAAAAACAACAACTACAGACAGGTTCCATTTTAGTCTTGTAAGGGATTATATAAAAGCACTTTCGCGCGCGATAACACATCGACACCTGCCCACGCCGCTGCGCCCGCGCATGCTATGATACGTCACTAGTGCTATACCACACACAAAAATATATCGATAACCATTCTTCAGCAAAACCTCTTACAATTAAAAAGCATATAGTAATAAGTACGAACAATATTTATAGATAGATAGGTCGATAAATTTATTTCCTTCATCCTATAGAATGAAAAATATGTTAAAAAGATAATTTGATATAGATTGGTGATACATTATCGATTATATTTATTTTGTTGAATTTTTTTCCCGTTTCCTAAAAGAACCATGCTGTATTTTACTGTATGATATATAGAAAAAAAGCAAGCCCACATACATTATTGTCATTTACATAATCAATATCAGCCTAAATATCTTACAGCGGGTTGGTAATAGAAGGTGAGATGTGGCTGCGCATTTGGTCATGATAATTTTATTATAAATATAATAGAAGGAAAAATTATAAATAAAAGGAAAACCAAGAAGAGAGCTTATAGACCAATTAAAAGGAAGGGTAAAAGTTAAGATATCGAAGATCTTGGGTCGAATAAAATTAAAACTGAAGATTGAAAAAAAAAGTTAGACTGACAGAGAATGCCTTCCGGCATTAAGTCCGTCTTTGTACCAAAAATATACATTAAGAATAAAATAAATAAATAAAATTGCTATATCGCTAAGTTTTTGAATGGCTACTTAATCTTGTATTCGACATAAATACCTTATTTTTGACGTTAAATGTAGTAGTATTCTTAGTCCGTCGATTTATCGATAGTTTAACCCTTCTTTGCATAATGGTGGAAATTTCCATCATAACACTGAATGCCCAAAAATTATATAAAAGAACAAGTTCACTTCAAGTTGATCGTGTCTGGATACCTTTTTAATGTCCATTGCATAAAAAAAACATAGCTGTCAAAAATAAGCAAGTGTCACTATCAGTAAAACGAGCTTGAAGTTGTCATTCCGCTATTTGTTGTAATTGCAATAAACGTATGATTTTGTTTTATTATATTTTACAATTTCTTGTAGTAAAAATAATAATTGTTTAGTTAATTATCATAAAGAATAACATCTAATCTAATGATATCCTCTTTTATTTTTATTTAGTACTAAGCCAATGATTTTACTTTGCCTGATAATGGTAATTTCTATCATATGGGTTTTTACTAAATTTATACTATAAATATATACTAAGATTTTTTTAACCATTTTTCCTTTAATTTTGAACATGAATTATATCACCTTGATTTTTTTCACCAATAAAAAAAAATCATGCAAAGAAGGGTTAAGTACACATTGTTATAAATATCGATATACCTGTTGGCGTCAATCTTTCTCGTTACTAGCGCCAATCTTTGTGTTGGTGTCGTGTTGGTCTCCACGTCGACTCTAAATAGTAACGGTCTGCGTGTTCGGATCGAATTACATGTCCGATGCCGCCAGGGACCGTATTTCGACTAACTTTTTTTTTTGAACAAAAAACTAAGGAAGCAAATGAAATGGAGACACAGCATTTTGCAATATTTTTTTTTCTTACAAAACAAACTTTTAAAGTAAAAATATAAAAATCAAAAAAAATTTAAATGGTTTGTTGTTGTCGACCAACACGCAACAGGTTCGATCCCCGCATCGGAATAAATATATGTATGTATTTACGATATTAATTTCGAGTCTGATAACCCCGCCAATCCGCTTTGGACAAGCGTGGTAGGTAAAAAGTTCTAAAATAATTAAAAAGGTTTTTCTTACCTGAATATAGGGGGTATCAATTTCAAACAAACATAAAATTATTTCAAATTTTTGTAATAAATCTATATTATCACCGTCATGTGTTTCATGTATAAAAGCTGTAATAATCGTTATTGAATATTTACTATATGTTACTGTCAATAATTCAAAACTGAATTATTGTTTTTTTTATGGGATAGGGAGGCAAACGAGGAGGCGTGTCACCTAATGGAAAGCAATCAACGCCGCCCATAAATATTTTACTTGTTACTGGCCTTAAAGGAACGTATCATTAAGGGAGAGGGGGGTTGGGCCTCCGGAACTCAACCGCTCACCGGACGAAGCGCGGTAGCTAAGCTACTAGCTAAGTTACTCAGACGCCGGTTGTCTGTGAGAGCGTGGTACTTCCCCGGGCGAGCCGGCCCATTCATGCTACATTCAAATAATATGCCATTCTTGACAAACTATTCGTCTGCAGCGTGGCTCTACCACTATATAGTGATTCGCGATGACCCTTAAACGGTTTATTCTATTTTTTAGTAATTAAGCTAAGGTGTAGATCAGGGATTCCCAAACTATTTTGGGCAAGGGACCCCTTTTCCAAAATGAACTGATACCTCAGACCCCGACAGTCAAATTACTTTAAAAATGCTATGTCTAGTTTTTTCCTATTAATGCTAAATACTTACCAGTTAAAAATCTTTGCAGTTGGTGGTGATATTCGACGTTAAGTGGATCGATATCGGCCTCTTTTGATCTCCCTGGTGTAGATGGTACGTCTTAGAGGAGACCTACGTCAAGGAAGAAATTATCATAAGCTATAGATAGCTAAAGATATCTTGTTTGATTTAAGATGTATAATTATCTTAAATCAAACAAGATATCTTGTTCGTTACTTTACATTCAATAGATCTTCTATCCGATCGTAAACAAACTACGATTCTCCAATCCTACTGGGCTTTGTTTGTATAAAGCTCAGTGCACACAATCGAGAGTTAGTCAGTGTGTACATGGCTTAACGAAGTTCGCTGTGACACTACTTCGCTAGTACAGTACTAATCCCGTTACGATATCGCTTTGCAGCGATCCTATTGGTTTCCTTTAGGATTTGAGATCTGTTAGTTATAGTTTTCTACTCATTTTCTATACGTATTCTATTACCTCTACTTTTAGATACTATTATGTATCGTTTATTCTTAAATTGTTCTATAATAATTCTATGAATTAAAAATTTATTTTTTTGGTAATTTGGAAAGTTATTGTTTGAAATTACATTAATTCATTAATAATAATTCAATTAATAATTAAATTAATTTCTTTCTTCTCTATCATTATAACGATAATGTATCACCAACCTACGTCGAATTATCTTTTTAACACTGTGTCCATCCTACGGTTGTCTAAGATCGTCATTTGTATATTAATATTACAATCAATAACTGTATGATTTTGTTTTTGGTGTACAATAAAGACTATATCTATCTATTTATCTAGATAAATAGATAGATATAGTCTTTACTATTTGATTTTTCAAACGTCAATCAGCTAACAATCAAGCTTCTACATCCATTTCTTTCGAAGTTTCTTCTCCATCCAGAGGAATTTTTTATCCTCAAATTTCGCACCTATCCTCTTTCGTTTTATATAATAACGCCGAAAGCATTTCTTTTCTTCCGGCGTTCAAAAGCATAATGTACAATTAAATATTTTTTTTAAAATTCATTATAATGTGCATTTAATTATATTTTTTTATAAAAGTCGTTCTAATTATAAATGTTTTATATACGTACTATATATAATATCTTTTACCTAATGTTTAACCTTTCTATGGCTTACAATTTTAAGCTACAAGGGTGCTTTTAACTTTTCACTGACAACCTCTTTCGAAATAAACGTGTGTGTGTATGTGTGATGTGAAAACGAACTTTGTGTTTATGTCTAGTAATATTTCGGTGGCATTATAATCAAATAACAACAGCCCAAATAGAAAAAAAAATTGCTATATTTTTTTGTTGAGAAAAATCCAAATACCCTGAAATAATAATACGAGAAAGGCGTTCTTCGAACGGCTGAATGACGTTTACTAAAATGAGTCAATTTTCGCGTCTTTCAAAACAACCTTAACGAATGGCTAACTTCCGCCGCGCTTTTTTTTTAAAAGGACACCGGCGAACACTTTTTATAATGAATCCATTAAATAATGTGTATGAAAAACGGATCTTGGTAAAATTATGCGCTCCTGTCCAAACTGCGTTATTCCTGTAGAAATAATTGCTCGCTTTGATCGGAAGCCGTGGGCTAAGAGAATTTAATATGCAGCCTCGCGCACTTCAAAGGAAACTCTCCAAAACAGAAATTAAATAAACGATACGGCCCAAAACACAAGCGGAGGCGTACTACATATCAAGATTTATCAAGACCCGTGCCATGTGATCCATGCAATGGACTCTGTGGAACCAGCTACTTTCAGCGGTATTTCCGAAGCGATTTCGAATCCAAAGTTTATGGTAAAATTATGAAATTGGTAAACGGAAAATAAAACTGGGAATTTTTTCAGGTTCTAAAACATTTGTCGTTACATATTCTTTTTTTTTATGGGAAAGAGATTCGCAGTGCCATAGGCAGTGCAGAAGCGTTGCCTTTAAGGAAAGTGTAGTCTTGTTTTTTGAAGGTTCCAATGTCCCACCGGCACGGAAAGTACTGCTGAAGTTAGCTGGTTCTACAGCGTAGTGGGTTGTGGAAAAAAGTTTCTGGAGAAATGCACCGTACTGGATTGCCACTCATCCAGATGGTGGAGATAAAACTGTTCCTTGTTGCGAGTGGTACGGTAGAGGAACTCAGCGGTCGAATTAACTGTTCTGTTTTTTTAATTTATCACAAACGAATTAAAATAGAAAAGTAAATTAGGATGCATAACATAGACCACGAATTCTGTTTGTTGAAATACCTTGTTTGCCTTTGTGATCCTTGTAGAATTAGTCAGAAGGTGCTATTTCAATTAAATCTTCTAGAAAATTGCCATAGTTAGCATTTTTTTAATATTAAATTATTTGAACCGATATCAAACTTTAATCGACACATTTTTTTTAGAATTTTATCGCTCCGCTTATAACTTGCACCACATACAAATAGTGTATTTGATATTTAATACGTTTTGCGCGAAAGTATAAATATAGGAATACAATTTGCACAAATGCGAAAACAAAATATTGTTCTATTTTGGATTATTCGTTCCTTTGAATAATACGAAATATGTCTTCTATTCAAAATAACAGGTGTCAGAGAATCGAGAATTTAAAAGAGTGGCAGAGAAAACAAGAGACAGAACAGAGAAGACAAGATACAGAAGTTAACAAAGACTAAAATTACAACAAAGAAAAATAATATAATTAGAAAAATTATAATATAACAAAGAAGAATAATAAACATCTATCTATCTAATGTCGTAAATAACAATATAACTGATCCTATAGTACTAGTATATATATATATTTTTTACAGCCCATATATGTCCCACTGCTGAGCACGGGCCTCTCCATTTCTGGAGGAACGAACATTAACCCATCACGCTTGTCCAATGCGGATTGGCGGGTTTACCAGACTCGGAAAAAATACCTGTAAGCCATGCATATATTTATTCCGATGCGGGGATTGTACCCGCGACTATTGACTCCGTGGACGGGGGTCGCGCCACTGAGCCAATTGGTCGGCAATGTATGTATATATATAGTAATAAATAAAATGTTCCTTTTATTTCCATACAGGAATGTTTGAGAATCCTTTGCTAAGACATGACAAATATTTTTCATCGTCTAGTCGTGTTAAATTCTGATTATCCACAGCGGTAGGGAATAGTGAGATTGGAAAGAATATTTTTAACTTATAAGTACGAGTGGAAAACATTTTGTTCAACTTGAAGAAGAAAACACCTTGTAAACTTCGAACTACCCACAATTACGACAAAACGCAGCATTTCTCAAACCTCGTTATCACGATCATTATATAATTACGTCTCATTCGAAGTGCTAAGCGCCTGATGAGTGTTATTATTTTTTACACTTTCAAAAGCTATATTAAGCGACCATTACAAATTCCTCACATCCCACCGTCGTGTTTATAATATTCAACTTATGGTATGAAGAGGTGAGATTTTATGGGTGTCTTTAAATGGTATCGTCAAGTAGACAACTGTTATTGGTTAAATCGTTGTTTTTATAAAGTAAACTAGATGGCGCTGTCGTATAAAATTATATATTAAGGTTGCATTCCACTTGACTATAATTATGAAATATTTCTGTGCTAATTAAAGTGAAGTATTGTTATTTACTGTGACTTCGTCTATATGTTAAATCATACATACATATCGTCACGCCTGTTTTCCGTAGGCGTAGGTAGAGACCACAGATCTACATTGGCTACGATCCCGGCACACCTTCCTTGTTTCCTCCACACTAATCATCTTTTCATCCATCCTTCTTCTCACATTTATTGTAGCGAAGCGGCTCTCCGTTAGTCGCTTCTAGCCCTCGTGGGAATCAGGACGTGACGGGTTTCCAACCACGTCGCCGTCATTTTTAACAAATTAGGTTTATTAAATTCGTCATAGTGAATGTTATATCATCGTAAATAGTAAAAAGTAATGACATTTGAGATATTATCTTTAGTTTTTCTTTACTTGTCAATATATTTATAATTCGATATTAAATATATGTGGCTGACAATTTCACAATGTTTCAAAAAAAAATGTTTCACAAGCTCAGAGTCGCACAGAGAGCTATCTAGAGTGCTGTGCTTGGACTTTCTTTCCTCGGACATTATCCGCCAGAGAACTGGAGTGACGTTTGCCCTGCTATTCTTTAAAAAAAATATCGAGAAGATAATGTATTGCATGACCAAAATAATGTATAAAGAAGGTGGTGATTCTAAATAAATGTATTTCAATATTGTTGACATTATTTACACATTGTATAAAATTGTCTATACTAAAACAAAGATGGCAGACAGCTTCAAACCATAAATAATGCTTTTAATTATTGCTGTAATACGAGTGAGTAAATCATTTTAAGAGGGTGTTCATTTAATGTACCATAAAATTGAAGTGCGTGACTGTACTCCAACCGTAAAGCATTTACGAGCCGAAAGATATAAAACATATTAAAAGATATTTTATACAAGAGTCTAATTATGATACTTATTACATTCGATATGATAAGTAAAATTAAAACCTATATCCCTTATTGCAACGGAATAATGTAGGTTTTCATTTATGAATGTGTTTAGAAATCGTACAATTTGGAAACGTTCTCGTATCGTTTACAATATTAATTGAAGTCTGTTCTCCTAACGTAATTAATAGACTACGTTTAAATGGATAGTTTGAGTTTACAATAAATTAAATTTACATTGAGTATTGTAATAATTTTACTTAGCAGCTGTAATAAGATTGTTTTAATGCTATTTGTTTGGTGTTATATTTATTCATTACACATTATATTTATCGCTTCACTATGACGAATTTTAATGATCCTAATTTGTTATAAAATCACGGCGATGTGGTTCGCCATCCGTCACGTCTCTATTCTCAAGAGGACGAGAAGCGACTAACGGAGAGCTGCTTCGTTTCGATGTATGTGAGAGGAAGGATGGATGGAAAGATGGATGAGTGTAGAGGAAGCAAGGAAGGTGTGCCGAGATCGTAGCGGATGGAGATCTGTGGTCTCTGCCAATCCCTACGGAAAACAGGCGTGACGATATGTAAGTATGTATTTAACAAATAGAATAACTTTGGAAACGTTTACGTCAGTAGTACATAAACCCAATCTGGGAGCAATGCTGACTTCAATGTTTAAATGTTTACCTCTCGGTAGTTTTTTATAACTATCCTAGGAATAGACAATCATTGGAGGTGTCTGCAGACCGACCTTAACACTCATGTAATATTTATATCAGCGTATAATCGAGTAGCGTACACGTGAAAGGAATCAATGCATTTCATTTGAGTTAAGGATGGTGTTATGTTGTTTACAGTAAGCGAAAACTATATATATATATATATATATATATATATATATATATATATATATATATATATATATATATATATATATATATATATATATATATATATATATATATATATATATATATATATATATATATATATATATATATATATATATATATATATATATCTTATACATATTGTTACATTTTACAATCTTTAATATAATACTTTTTATTCATCCAGTTCAGTTTTAATAAATTTATTAAATTTCTAGTCGATGACACTTGATGTTAAGGCACTTTTTTTAAACATTAATTAATTAACTGAATTCATTTAATAGTTAATTAACAGTAAATAGGAATTAAACGGAGTCAATGGTCGCGGGTTCAATCCCCGCATCGGAATAAATATATTTCGTCCGTTCCTCCGGAAATGGAGAGGCCCATGCTTAGCAGTGGGACATGCGGGCTGTTGAATAAAATACATATATATATATATATATATATATATATATATATATATATATATATATATATATATATATATATATATATATATATATATATATATATATATATATATATATATATATATATATATATATATATATATATATATATATATATATATTATTGTTTTAAAAGAAGTCTAGCAATGATTTTTAAACTAATAGAATTCTTGTTAACCATTTCAACTAAGGTAAAAATGCTAATAATGCATTAACGAAACAATTAATGAACACAATAAATCGCAAAATAGTATAGAGAGAAGTACTATTTGCGTAAATATACAAGTCAAAGTAAGATTAAAAAATATAAAAGTCTAACGAAATTTAAAGACGCACTAAAAGTATGTCAGTCATTAAAATGGCAATGGATAGGACATATGATAAGGAAAAGGCAGGAGACGTGGATAAAAATAGTCACAGAACGGCATCCAAGGGATGGGAAAATGGCGACAGACAGAACGCTAGGAAGATGACCTCAGAAGTGTTGCTGGCAAAAGATGGACAGGATAAGCATGAGATAGAGTCCCATGGAAATCTTTGGAGGAGGCTTTAATCGAAGGACAAGATGTCGTCTGTACAAATTAAATTAATTAATCAATTAATTAATGAAAAGTAATGGAACCAGCAACCTTCGGTGCGACCAGCAACCAGCTACCTTCGGCGGTCTTTCCGAACCGATGCGACATTGGCACCTTCAAAAAACAAGCCTACACATACCTAAAAGGCCGGCAACGCTTCCGCGACTCTGCGGGTGACGCGGTTGTCTATGGGCGGCGTTGATTGCTTTCCATCAGGCGGCACGCTTGTTCGTTTGCCATCCTATCCCGTAAAAAAAAGATGTGGAGTTTTAAGGGAGAAAGAAAGAGGAAAACTCTCATATCACAGTGTAGTGTTTACTCTCGTAAATCCTGTCGTATATGTCTTCTGTTATATGATGTATCTAATCCGCGAGAAGAAAATAACAAACGGCGTCCCAAGCGTGAGATAAATCACCGGTTAATTACATAAATAGAGCGTTTAACGGAACTATTGTATTTCGAATCCGAACGAGCGCGCTTGGCTTTGATCCAAACTGGAATATATGGCGGTTTGGTGGCCACCTATAGGGCACCTAGTTGGCCGGAGCGCCAGTTTAGTCATCGCTCCAGGATTAGAGACGTGATATATTGACGGATCTACCGATTATGACAGCATTTACTGAGTACAGAGAGGGCGTTAGTGAATTAATTCAGAACCAGATGTCCTGAAGCCTGACAATGGAAGATAATAACAAAGTGAGATAAGTCTATATTATTTATTGACGGCAATTAATTACAACCGTTATGTCAGTGTCAACTAAAATATAATAATGGCCAATCTTTTGAAATGTAAGTAGTCAGCTTATCACGTTACGTCTTGATAAAATGGTAGACATTCTACCAAAATTTTCTATAGACTTTCAGTCAAATTAAAAAGTCACGATACACGTATTTATTTCGTATCACTTAACGTATACGCCTTAATCGAACTATCTTTATAATACGCCACGATTAAACAAAATGACTGATAATAATATAAGATTATAAAATGAAATAAAAACACAACGTAAATAATGTAAGTTAGCGGGAAAACTCCCGCCAACTTATGATAGAAATATTTGTAATTCTGACTGTAATTGGCCATTGAAAGTCACAATGTTGCCAGAGACAATTTTAAAATCTACAACTATAATAAAATAAATTATCACTAAAATTAATTTTAAAGAAGCGAGATATAGAATTCACGACATGATATTTGTGTAAATGATTTTCGTGTTAACTAAACAGCTATACGAAGAATTCAAGTTAGAACTTCTTTTTTTGAATATAAAAAAAAATATGCCTATACAAAAGCTCATAATTATGGTTTCGGGGTGAAGAGGAATCATATCAGCGTCGTCATCAACCTCACAGGTCCTCACGTGGATTGACAAATGAGCCCTCATTAAAATTATTATCGACGTTTTTCATTTGACATTCAATTTGCGCAGTGATCAATTTTGCCTGTCGCCACGCATTTTCATTTTTAAACGATCCAAATGCCCGATGGCAAATTGTTCTATTTTTGTATCAAGGATCAAGGAAAAATATTTGTATGACCTAAAAGTGTTTATTCTGAGTTTCAAGCTCAGTATATTTGTTCCTTTCATTTGTCTATATATAACCCAAGATATAGAAAATTCTAGTTTAGTGCTATTTGTATAAAAACTATGTATTGTATTTGATTTGAACATACTATTTTACCTACACTAAATCTGTTACCAGTTTGAATTCAAGTACAATTTTTGGTACAAAGGGGGACGTATGCAGGAAGGCATTCTCTGCCAGTCAAACTGGGTTGATGCAAAAGATAAAATTAGGTACAAAATCTATATAATTAAATATATACATACACGATGCTAACAATATAATTAAAAATTTATAATGCAATTAATTTCTCTGTTTTATACTGTATCTCTTATGTCTTACTGAAATAAAAAGCTTTAATGTGTTGCTTTGAAAAGAGATTTTATTAAATCTAACTTACAACATATTTTATATAATTTTAAAATCTAAATAAAATATTTTTATCTGTACAGAGAAACAACATTTAAAGCTATTATTTTTATTTATAAGTTTAATATTCTATATCACTATAATAATTATGACATCTCTTTTTATTGACATGTGTCAAATCTTTTTTTTTTCTTTTTTTTGGTGGCAATTAGTTAAAACTATTATGCCATTGTGAAGTAAAATGGAATAATATCAAATCTCTTGAAATGTCTAGTCAGCTTGTGACGTTACGTCTTGATAAAATGGTGGCTATTCTAATAACTTAAAAAGTCACGATACACGCATTTATTTCATATCACTCCACTTATAAGTCTTAATCGAACTATGTCAGTTGGCGGGAAAAGTCGTGTCAAATCATATTTTATAACGTTTATAATTATAGTTATCGTCTTGCAGTTTTTTCTTCTTTCTTAATTCAACATTTATTTTCTGTAAGCCATTTTAAATATTAAAAACTAATTTAGAAGGAATTTTTTTGAGTGTACCAATATCAGCTATGAAGTTTTAGTACTTATCTGTGTTACCGCATTACGTACAGTGACTGCAGGACGAACTTCGCCCTTACTCATTACTTCCCTTTTTTATTGGTCATATTAAAATCAGGTATTAAATTGTAGTACTTTTCTGTGTTAGCATAGGGCAAACTCCTTTGCTCTGTCTTTGCTTTCCCTTCTCATTCCTAGTATGCCTTAATAGTGCCTTTAGTATTGCAAATGTCCTTTGTGGGCCATGATTTCTCACCACCAGCTTATTTTTTACTATTGGAATTTATTATGGCATACTCTCATTTGGGAACATAATCTGAAGAAGCGTATGCCTCAAGTTTAGTCATTATATTTTTTATTATATGTATGTATTTGTACATATTAAAAATATTAGAATTATTACTATGGCTAAACAACTGACATTGGAAGAACGAAGTATAATAATTTCTACGTCGAAAAAATAAATAATTATGATAATTAGGTTTGTACTCTCATTTATCTGTAAACAACGTGTATTACGCCTTCGCATCCCAACCACATAAAACTGTCAACCGGTATGATCTGTTCATAGTGTCTTAACACCATCACATACAACACATGGCGGGTCGGGGAAATATTAAAACTTTCCTTTGTAGTCCGTCTTTACCGTTCTTTGTTGAAGGAATTATGATATATACAGCGTCTGCTATGTTTTTATTGTTGTTCCTCATTTTATTTCTTCTATACGTAGTTATGGTTTTTTTACTTATTTTTTTACAAATTCTATACAGGGTGATCTTTTTCTCGTATAAGAAAACAATATGTATACAGATAAATTATACACCGTGACTTTTTAATTACCCGAGAAAATTAAGTAATATATTCAGTAATCGATATACATTAAATTTGGCGAAGAAAAAAAATTTTTATTTTTATGAAATATATTTATTAATAATATTTATTAAAAATGACCTTAACCCTTTCGAGCCCGAGCGGTGACTATAGTTACCCAATGCCCGACGCTCGCTCTGTCCGAGCGGTGACTATAGTCACCCAACGCCTGACGCTCGCTCTGTACGAGCGGTGACTATGGTCACCCAACATTTAACGCTCATTATGTACGAACGGTGACGTAGGTCACTCGCGACTCTTCATGAGCAGAATATATATGTTATCTCCGTGGTAATCCATCGCAAGTATTTTGCACTTGTTTTACGCTGCCTAGTAATAAACTGACCAAATGAGCAACACTATAAGAAACATATTTGAACAGTACGCTTGTCTCGGCTCGCTCAGACGTTCGGAATATTTTCACGTTATGTGTTAATTTTTCTGCGTTGAATTAGTACGGCAAATTTTTCGAAAATATCATAAAAACGATGTTAGACATAGCGGTCCTAAATCTGCCGATAAATATCGTTTGAGACTTACTGGTAGACATTTCCCAGCGATTTACACTAACGAGAAAACAAAACGAAAAAGTGCACTGAGAAAGTGTGTTGTTTGTATTAAGAATGGTGTTCAACGACAATCACATTATCAATGTAAAACATGTGACGTAGGCCTTAGCGTATACTCGTGCTTTCAAACTTATCATACAAAATTACATTATTAAATTATAAAATCTGGATGTTTATGTGTTTCATTTATATTATTAAATTATATTTTCTATTGCATTATGTTATAATTTTTTAAGCATTCTTTTTTACGACGGACGGCGCGACGTGGAATGCGTCCATACCGAAAGGGTTAATATACACCAAAAATTATACAACAAAAATCTTGTTAATTCAAATAGACATCATTATCATTCCAATATGAACTGCACCCAAATCAATCTAATTTGGTCGCGTAATATTTACAGGATTACTTTGAAGTCCCATAAAACAATATTTTTGAATGAACGCCAACGCGAATTTTAGTTTTCTCGGGTAATTAAAAAGTCTATAATTCGGTTTAGTGCAAATAACAATTTTTAAAGAATTTTTTTTTTACGCTGCAGACGAATACTTTGTCAAAAATGGTATATTATTTGTCTGTAGCATAAATCGGCTGGCTCGCCTGGCGAAGTACCACACTGCCGCAGAAAACCGGTGTCTGAGTGGTAGCTAAGCTAACGCGCTTCGTCCGGTGAGCGGTTGGGGGAGGGTATTGGGTCTTCCGGAACTCAGACCGCTCACCGTACGAAGCGCGGTAGCTAAACTACCACTCAGACGCCGGTTGTCTACGGGAGTGTAGCATATCCCCGGGCGAGCCGGCCCATTCATGCTACAGACAAAGTATTCATCTGCAGCGTGGCTCTAACACTATCAATATATTAACATTGGCTATACTCATCGTGTAAAATACGTGTACCTATGAATACAAATTTTCGGATGAAATTCTGAACACGACTTAGGGATTTTGTATTGCATAGCAATCAGGTCTTGACTGAACCGTTCATTGGGTGATTCGGACGTGAGCCATTAGCGGGGGACAACTCTGTGACCCTACGACCCTTCCTTTTGACGCCGGGTAAATCAGATTTTTAGGGTTCCCAACTGAAAGGAGGAGGAGAAAATCTATGTTTGGACTATAGGTATTTATTCTGAGTTTGGGTTTCTCGCCAATTAATCTTTGATTTTTATTCCTTTATAAATAGGAAGGCTTTGTAACCAAAATTGGGACATATATATGATGTACAAAAAAACGCAAGAAAGCAAATAAAATACAGTATGTTATCTTTTAATGTTTTTATTTGAAATATTTATCGACAAAGGCTAAGCCCTCCTCTAAGGCATTCCGCTTCTTTCAATCTTCTGCTAATTGTGGCCACGTTGGACCAGAAGTCTTTATTAAGTCTTCCGATCTTTTGTACCGCCCACCTTTTCTTCTCTTTTGTCTCGTTCCTCGATGCTATTTTATATCTCGATGCATATTTTTACTTGTTCCAGTAGGATATGTCAAAAATCTTTCTTTCTTTCTTTTATGATCTTGGCGTATTTGTCGAGAAATATAGATAGAGTTAATACTAGTACATTATTTAGTTTTATAGTTCAGTTTATTATATTATAAACCTAAATAATGCACTAGTGTAGTAGGCTCTATATCTCTTGACAAATATGTACATTATAAGTACATATTTTTTATTACATATATATATATATATATATATATATATATATATATATATATATATATATATATATATATATATATATATATATATATATATATATATATATATATATATATATATATATATATATATATATATGTGTATATAATTTCGAATTTATTCATTATCTTTTTTATTACATATTCTTTTCGGAATCAGGCGGGGAGTATAAATTTAATAAACAAGATGGCGTCAGAGCTAAGATGTTGCATACATGAAATGTTTATTGTAAAAGTGGTGTAACTCAATTTCTTTTTGTTTGAGAAAATAAAAGAATAATATATCTGTCAATAAAAAATAAATGTTAATTATATCAAGCCTGGCAATGTTTTTACTGATTTATAGATATATAAATTGATTATGATATATATAAATTTGTTTTAGGCAAATTTAACTAAAATAATGAATATTTACGAGCTGGTTGGGGACTTACACCACTTTCATAATAAAAGGTCCACATATAAACCTTAGTATTCCTGTTGGCATTAATCTTGAGCGCTTAACTACACTATGCTACTACTACGCCGTAAGAAGTACGACAGGCACACCACAGCTTCCAAGGCGATATTTGAGGTCTCAAATCATGTTAGCAGTGGTTTGCTGCCAAATTTCGTTGGACCAACGGCGGTTAATATTCAATCTCTTACCAAGATGACTGCTGTAGGACGCCGATTGTCGCATTACTCAGAAGCGTACACCTTGTCAAAATCCTTGTCAAAATGTGTGTAAGTACTGTAAGATTAGTAATTGCTGCAGAAAATAAAGGCTTATTTTATATTGTTTATTTATTTTATTAGAAATATGAAGTAAAAGGTATAAATAAAAATATAGGATAACAAACTGTGTTTCACCGAATACAAAGTCAAGAATAGCAAACGAGAGAGGATAATGAAAATGTTGATACGGAACCCACTGATACAATTCAACATTCGCTCGACCGATTTCTTCAATTTTAAGTCGTTGGTTTTGCGATCATGAATTCCGAGTGCAGTAACATGGCCAAATTGAATACGTGTTCGTTATCAGGAATTGATAAGAATAAAATAAGGCATTAAAAGAAAATCTTTTAATCCCTGATTTTATTCGTCACCTCATATAAGAAAAAGTAGTGGGCCGAAGTGCGCTCCCTAAGGCACTCCCTTAAACAATGGACTAATGTAAATCCACCGAATCTCCGCGGCTTTCTTCAACGGTTCTTTATTCTGTGGCACGCGCTTCCGCAAGCCGAGGCATCGGCAAAGTTGCACCGGAAACGAGAACTCACGTCCCAATCTACTGCTCTCACGTCCGACGCACGTGCTACGTCGAGGGGAAAGTGACAATTAAAGATGCTTATTTAATCTTAACTTTCGTGTAAAGTAGTTGAAATTAACTTCTACCGTTATATTGACTTGATATTTATTTATTTATTCTTAATGTACATTTTTAGTACAAAGGCAGACTCGATTATAAAAGGCATTCTCTGTCAGTTAACCTTTAGGTTGATATTCCGCTTAATTTGATCTTCCTTTTTTGATAACAAATTGAAGTGGCAATGTTAGACTATATCTTAATAACGCAGTGCGAGATGACCTTTAGCACACACGAAAAACCTATTGCTAACAGTCTCTCTTTTAGAACTGTGACTCGTCCTTCATCCATTGCCACGCTGCAGACGAATACTTTGTCAAGAATGGCTTGACAAAGTATTCGTCTGCGTGGCTCTGCCACTTTTAATAAAACCATTTAATAAACAAAACAAAATTAATTCCTTCACGTCACGTGTTAATGCATTGTCAAAAGGAGAGTGCCAGACGTTTATAACTATCTGTAACTATGTTAACGTAACAGGGGGACCGGCAAATAGGCACACTCGAAATGACGACAATATTAATTCAATTAATCCCAACTCGAAATTGATATATTAACACTAAATTACTTTGGAGCGAAGGCTGAGTGCACATGACTGAGGCAACTGAAGAGCTTTGAGTCATGCGGGGTGCGTTAATTAGCTTTGATATTAAGCGAGTTGCATGTTAATAAGCAACACGTGTGTCGGGAATCGTAATGTAATTAAATCATTAGAAACGTGTCTATATTACAACACGATTCATACATATTAAACCTATTTGTAGCTACACACTATAGAATACTATACTTCGGAAACAAAACGGACCTATTATATACATGGCGAGAGAGACGATTGCGGGGTGCGGGAGACGCAGTCGCACCTGCACTTACGCCGCAACAAAACGCGTTCCGCGAATGTAGAGTATCAAAGCGCGTTCCGCGAATGCGGAGTATGAAAGCGCGTTCTGCGAATGCGCAGTATCAAAGCGCGTTCCGAGAATTTGTTCCCGAAGTACAGTATTCTGTAGTGTGTAGCTACATATTTTTAAGAGATTTTCACCAGAAGTGTACGACTGAGAAGAGAAACATATAGAGATATATAGAGAGAGTACACTCTTGCAGAAAATACAATATACTTGTAACATTAGTTTTAAATCGTCATTCTTCACTATTGATCACGATGTAGAAGAAATAGTCACAAGTGAGATTTTCAAAAACAGAAAATAATCCTCGACATATTTAATTAACTGTTACACCTAGGGCATAGCAAATATGTTGCCGGCCTTAAAGAAGGTTCTTTCTTATGAGATAAGAAGGCAAACGAGCAGGCGAATCACCCGATGGAAAGCAATCAACGCCGTCCATAGACATCCGCAGTACCATAGGCATTGCAGAAGCGTTGCCGGCCTTTAAGAAATGTGTAGGCTTTTTTAAAGTTTCGAATGTGGTATCGATACAAAAATACTGCTGAAGATTGCTGGATGTAAATGAAATTTATGTTTTTATGGGATAGGAAAGAAAATGGGCAAACGTGTCATCTGATGGAAAGCCATCAACACCGCTTAAAAACACCTACAACACCGGCGACGAACTTTTCCCGCCAACTTACATCAGTGACGTTGTGTTTTTATTTCATTTTTTATAATCATGTATTAGTATCAGTTATATTGTTTAATTGTGGTGGCGTATTATACAATATAGTTCGATTAAGGCATATAAGTGAAGTGATATGAAATAAATGCGTGTATCGTGACTTTTTAAGTAAACTAAATGTCCATAGAAAGGCTTGGTACATTTCTATGGATGGAAACATTACAGTAGCGTTGTAAGCATTTTAGAAGTTACATGTTTCTTGTTTTTTTTGAAGGTCCCGTCATTGTTTTGGTTCCGCCATACTCCTAAAGATACTTGGGTCCACAGAATAGTGGTGTATGGGAATAAGTTGTGGGAAAAACGCAACGAAGACACGAAGAAATTTAAATTTAAATAACTATATTCATTATCATCAACAAGCTGTGATAGTTCACTGCTAGACATAGGACCTCCCGAGAAGCGCCACCTAGCCCGATCTTCGGCTTGACAAATTGAGTCTATGCCAACCGCCCTGCACAGATCATCGCACCATCTAGCCGGGGTGACGTCCCACACTACGTTTGCCGAGACGCAGTATCCACTCCCGCACTCGTCTACTACATTATGATCGGTCAAATTTGACATGTAAATCTATCTGTACAGAACTCGCTCTCAGTGGATTGAGGTCATAACAGTTGCTTAAGAACGAACGCGCCGTATGCTTGATATTATTTCAATGTGTTGTTTTATAGTATTTTTCTTATTATGAAAATATACGGTAACAACGCCTTTGTATAAGTTAAGGTAGCGATAAAAGTATATTATTATTTAAACACACAAAGACCTATTATTATTTAAACTTCGTTTATTTAGAAATTAATGTAATATAACTTCCTACACGTCATGTTATAATTTAAAATAAAGGGTCTGTATTGTTCTTTTTACTTCAGTTTACTTATCTCCCAAAATCTTTTTTTTTTACAGGTTAGGAAGGCAAACGAGTAGGCGTGTCACCAAATGGAAAGAAATCAACGCCGCCCATAGAGATCCACAGCGCCATAGTCAATGCGGAAGCGTTACCGACCTTTAAGGAAAGTGTCATTATGCGAGTGGGAATGGGAGGATGTAGAGGTAGAGGGAGGGTGTTGGGGCTCCGGAAATCGGCCGCTGCGTTATTTAAGCTATCACTCAGAGGTCGGTTTTCTGCGGGAGTGTTGTTCTTCCCCGAGCGAACCGGCTTTGCTACAGATAAATATTATACCATTTTTGACAAAGTATTCTTCTACAGCGTGACTCTACCACGACAAATTCTGTGCTTCTTCATATTTGTTATGATGAGCCCGTCTACATGTGCGTGCGGGAAACAGTCGTGATGATATGTATGCAAGAAGGATTTTCTTGCAATATATCTCCGACAAGATTTCCAGCGAGTTCTTCTAATAATATGGTCTTTTCACAGAGTGCAACTGCAACGGGCACGCGCGAAGATGCCGTTTCAACATGGAGCTCTACAAGCTGTCGGGGAGGGCCAGCGGGGGCGTGTGCCTCAAGTGTCGCCACTACACCGCCGGCAGGCACTGCCACTACTGCAGGGAGGGCTACTACAGGGACCCCACCAAACCCATCACTCACAAGAAGGCCTGCAAGCGTTAGTACATTCTCTTTAAAACCACACTAAGCTCTTTCAATGTAAAATGGAGATGGATAGGGCATACTCTCCGGCGCCACGCCAAAATAAATTCAGGGAGTGTCTTTACCTAACCGCCTGACCGGTAATTAGGGTATGGATACACGGGTACGCGACCCCGGCCCCCCGAGCTACTATCGTACCACTCCTTGTCTTCCGTTGCGGTAGTATCATATCCCTATCATCCTGTCTAAATCCATCTTTCCTTTCCAATGCCCCTTTCCTTTCTTCTTTATCCTTTTCCCATCCACTCCGCCAATCCAAGGTCTGCCGTGCCAATGGATTCGTGGCTAAGGGCGAGCTTAGTCGCAAGCGTGCCGACCGTCCCGGGATCGGACCGTCCCGGGTACTATGGTGCCTTACCTCAGCATGCAGGGCTCTGCTGGGGCTGACCTCCATCTTCCCTTGCGGTTCGTGGGATTCACAATGACAAATTGTAAAAAACCTAATTTGTCCAAAAATGGCGGCGACGTGGTTCGCCACCCGTCACGTCCTGATTCCCGCGGGGGCGAGAAGCGACTAACGGAGAGCCGTTTCCCTACGATGAATGTGAGAGGAGGAATAGATAAAAAGATAGATGAGATTTATGAGTGTGGAGGAAGCAAGAGAAGTATGGCGAGATCGTAGCAGATGGAGATCTGTGGCCTCTGCCTACCCCTACGGGAGACAGGCGTGACGATATGTATGTATGTATGCCACGCCAATCATATCCCCTAATTCTATCAATATTATACTCTGTACAAGTTAGCTTGATCTTTTTGACAGATGTAAATTTTTCTGATCGACATAGCTTTGCAATGACGAACATATTATTTTCTTAATTTAATGATTTTAAAAATTGTAAAAATATTAAAAAAATACATATAACACAAAGTCCCCAAAGATTCGAGCGTTATCCGAAAATTTAAAGACCTTTTATTGCTTCAAAGTAAAATTTAAATAGGAACACTGAAAATAATAGACGCTTGTACAATGTTACATCGGTCAGACGGATGGGACACGAATAACAGGCAGTATACAGTATAGACCGATGTAACATTGTACAAGCGTCTATTATTTCCAGTGTTCCTATTTAAATTTTACTTTAAAGCAATAAAAAATCTTAAAATTTTCGGATAACGCTTGAACTTTAGGGACTTTTGTGTTATATGTATTTTTTTAATATTTTTACAGTTTTTAAAATCATTAAATTAAGAAAATAATATGTTCGTCATTGCAAAGTTATGTCGAACAGAAAAATTTACATCTGTCAAAAAGATCAAGCTAACTTGTACAGGGTATAGTTTTGTGCTTCAAAGATCTTCTTTATTGTCTGTTAATTAAGAATTTAGTTCTGAATTTACGAGACATTAAATTGGAATTTACGAGACATTAAACTGGACGACCAATTGGCTCAGTGGCACGGCCCTCCGTCCACGGAGTCATTGGTCGCGGGTTCGATTCCCGCATCGGAATAAATATTTAGGAATCATAAATATTTATTCCGTGTCTTATAACCCCCCCCCCCCTTCCGCATTTCTTTTCTTCTCTATCCTTTGCCTTCCCCTCCGCCAATCAACGGTCTGCCGTGCCAACGGATGCCTGGCTAAGGGCGAGCTTAGTCACAAGCGTGCCGACCATCCCGGGATCGGGCTCCCCCGGGTACTATGGTGCCTTACCTCAGCATGCGGGGCTATGCTGGGGCTGACCTCCATCCTCCCTTGCGGCACGTGGGATTCACAAAATAACGAATTTAATATACCTAATTTGTTGAAAATGACGGCGACGTGGTTCGCCACCCGTCACGTCCTGATTCTCACGAGGGCGAAAAGCGACTAATGGAGAGCCGTATCGCTGCAAATATTGGAAGCGGAAGAAGCTCAGTGGTCTCTGCCAACCCCTGCGGGGGATAGGCGTGAATATATATAAAAAAAAATTACGAGACATTAATAACTGGATTTTCATTAGAACTGTTTCAACTTTTATATGCGAATATAAAAAAAATCCAAAAAAAATATTTTGAATGACATTTTTTTACGAAGTAATTTAAACACTTTAACAATGTACCTCGTTAACTATCAAAATTGTATGTACATTAAACGTTTTTATTAAAACTATAAACGCCCCAGTCACAGATAAAGGTAAAAATAATGAGCGTAACTTTTTTTATGGCGAAAGTAAGTTGCCTTGTTCCTGTGGACAGATAAAATAAATAAAAGACGCCCCCATAAAAATTGTTTTACACCTGTTCCGAGTTAAAATAAACAGCGTTTTGGTCGTTATGTAAATAAAACAATAAAGCATGTTAGGTTGCATTTACGGGTTTCCAGGAGTTGATATATAAACGGGCTTTAGATACATATATTTCTTTGAACAATCTGATTGTTGTAAAGCTGATATTAAATTGTGAATAACAGTTACCGATATTTTATTAAAAAAAATTAAGAAAAATCGTTTATCCATGCCACTAAAAGAAGTTGTCGACTTTTCCCGTCAACTTACATTAGTGACGTTGTGTTTTTATTTTGTTTTCATAATTCATTTGATATTAATGATTATTGTTAGTAATATTGTTTAGTTGTGGTGGCGTATTATAAAATATAGTTCGATTAAGGCGTATAATTCACTTATATGAAAAAAAATGCGTGTATCGTGATTGTTTAAGTTGACTGAAAAAGTCCATAGAAGTTTTAATAGAATAGCCACCATTTTATCAAGACGTAACGTGACAAGCTGATTAGTTACATTTTAAAAGAATTGATATTGTTGTAATTTACTTGACATTGGCATAATAATTATAACTAATTGCCATCGAAGAAAAGAAAAAAAAAAGAATCAAAATTGTCTCCCAAAATGGCAGCATTATACAAACCTTGTTCAAACCATTTTTATTAACTTAATAAACTCATTAACTTGACCCTGGATGGCAGTGCTATACAATTTTAAATCGTTGCTTTTGTTTTTAATGTATGTTATTTATTTTCATTAAATCACAAAATATAAAATCAGTCTTTATAAATTTTTCAATAAAAATAAGTTAGTTGTGCTAATCGTCTAGCTAACTAGTTAAAAATACAAACATTATTTTTGCACTTTCTATGATAAAGTGGAATCAAGATGGCTTCCACGCAACATTCCGACCTGGTTATATCGTATGAAAGATGTTTTTTTTGTAATAATAATATTACCTTTATTTTCAAAATGTTTAACCGCTATTGGTAATAAAAATTGTGTGCAGATGTGTGTGTTAATGTGAGTGTGTGTGTTGTGTATTTGTGAATGTGTATGTCTGTAAGCGTGTTGTGGAATACTTTATCGTTTTACTTTATCGTTTCGAGAAACAGCCACTCCGTATACTTCTCATTCAAATTCAGCAGCCAACTAACGCACCTTCTTTCTACACTTATATTGTGTGCAATATAATAATTATGATTTTTCAATTATTAAAAACATACATTTAAAGAAAATGTATTTCTTAAATTTTGAATTTAAATTTTTCTGGGCTTAACGCCGTACGTCAAAACAGACTTCAATATTTCCAATATTTCGTCGGTAAAGCATGCAATGTGTAGAAAACAACATGGAGATTAGTGAAGAGAATTATTACCGCGTGCGATATAAACAGTATTGAATATTCAAATAAGCGTAATTAAGAAGGAATTAATACATTCAATAATAAACTTTAAATGTCTTTTCTTTGTTTACAGGTTTAAATTGGCATATCATAAAATAAATAAGAGACATTAATAAAATAAAAACATTGTTTACAGATCACCACATCATGGTTAAATTCATTCGACAATCCTTATGAGAAAGACAAGAACAATAATCTTAATATATACATATAAATATATATAATATTATATTATAACGAGTACATAATATATTTAACAATTCGCAAAAAAATATCTGATATCCGTAATGCTAAAAAGACATATCACGTATCCACAAACAATAGGGTCGAAGTCGATACGAGAACTCAATTACGAGAACGCGTCCCCCGGCACAGAGGGTCTTGTGACCCGCAACTTGGTATTTGCGTTTACAACTTTGTCAATGTGCGGATTGTCGACAGTTTCGGGACCAACGATAATAGAGTCCAGAGGTTTGGCGGGCAAATTACCTTTCTGCTTATGGCAACCCTAAAGCATTTATATCGACAAAGTCGTTAGCAAATTCCTTTTGTTCATTCATTACCTGTATAACGGGTTACACTTTTATTAGAGTGACTTTGATATTTTTTTTATATATACCCTATATATAATATATTATCCGGTATTATAATTAGGTTATAGTTCGAATAATAAGTAAAGGCATGCTCACTGATTATTTTATGCCAATATTGTGAAAAAATCGTGCCTTCACTTCCCGCATATGGTTTCAACAAGATGGCGCCACATTGTACACTGCTAGAAAGATCGTGCTTCTATGTGATTTCCCTATATATTTCCCTAAAAAATAATAATAGACTTTTTCTGTGGTACTTCAAAAGAAAAGTCTATGAAACAAACCCGACTACCATCTCAGCACTAAAAAAATATATCGGGATATCGTTTACTTTATGGGTTAAAAGCATCCCGAAATTGCTACTTCAGCGAGTGGCTCAGAGTACTGTGGCTAGATTTCCAACAGTGTGCCCAAAATGGCAATCGTCTAGTAGGCGAAATAAGTTTCATTCAAAAATAAAACCCGTACTTCTCTACTTCGTAATAGTTATTGAATTTTATTTATATCCTTTGTATTTTTTTATTATTTATTTTTGATAACCTAATTCTGCCACCGGTCATCCTATTATTATTATTCTCTTATTATTATTATATATTATATTCCCCCGATTAAGCCAGGCCCGTTCATTAGGCTGTACAACTATTAGATGATTTTATCGATAAATCTAACGGCAAATGCTTTTTTTAACCACTTATATATACAAGCTTATACGATTTTAGTTGAATGATATTCGGGATCTAAGGAGACACAACCACATTAGATGCATGCGGGCCAAAATCACATGGTACATCCTTTTGTCTGATAGTAAAGCAAGCAAACGAAACAGGGCACCTGATGGTAAGAGATCAACACCGCCCATAGACAATCACAACGCCAGAAGCATCACAAATACATTGCCGGCATAAAATAAATTTAGATAATTTTTAATTCTTGCTTTCACTGTTCAAGTTATGGGATCCTTTCTCGATAAAATTATTTTACACAGAATTTTCGAAAATGATTATGAATTAAATAAAAATATTGTAATAAAAACATTGGAAAATTTTGTATTTCTTCTTTCGATCCTTTGTCTATGGTGTGTTTTAGAAAAATCAACAACTTTAAAAGTCTTATACTTATATTTTTAAAAATTTTACTATAGAGGTTTGGAGACTTGTCGGACCCTATTTGCGAGTTATTTGAGATATACATATTTTAAGATATACTATTGCCAATTGAACCAAATATTCTATGAATGATTGGTGTTTTAATAATTTTTTTTACATAATTTGTGTAATATTTTTAAGTTAATTAACGACAGACAGTGCAACTTCTAGCTAATTTTTTGCTTTATTTAAATATCTATACCTTCTGCAATTATTTGTTAGATAAAACTGAATTAATTTTTGTTATTATATTAAATATATTTCAATTACACGATTTTAATATGGTAAATCATTCGCCATTTTTATTATATAATAACCATTTTATGTTTTTCTAATTTCAATATTATCTTACAGGGCGAATAATATCAAAATAGATTTCAAAATTTAAATCAACAGACAAATAAAGACCAAAATGCATCTCAACAAAGACATGGAAAAGTCTTACAAAAATTCTGATACAAAACTGCGTAAAAAGGACTTTCCATCTTGCTTTACGAATATCTCTACCTTAACGTGCTCCCAGAACACTAACTCCGTCAACAGAACGTCAGCAAAACCCTCCTTGTCCCCTATAAACTTAGCCTCCGTTTCCTCTGGGGGCCTATTTTGTACACGACATAGACGAAACCTCTCAACCGGCGATTTTTATGGGAAAACTATTTCGATGGACCCGACCGCGGGAAATGGCCTGCGGAAATATCGGGTCGTTTATATTTTTTTGGTTTTATAGCTTTGGGGTAGAATGGAATCATCGGAGAGTAGAATTCCGACTACTCGATGTCTCGAAAGGTTAAGTGCAAGATATTGCAATTGATTTTTTTTTTACGAATATTACTTTGACACTAAATGTGGGGGGTTCAGTATTATATTAAATAAGAGACTCTCTACTACTATTAAAATACAGAGTGTTGTCGTATGTGTATAATATAATTTCCTAGATGTAGATTAGCGCAAAAGCAATATCTTATAATCAAAAAAGTCAAAGTCATGAAAGCAGACTGAATACGGTGGAAATGAGAGCATTAAGAAGTATGTGTGGAGTAAGTTTGAATGATAGAATAAGGAATGAAGATATAAAAGAGCGATGTGAAATAAAAGGTGTCATGATAAAAGTTGAGAAAGGCTTAACTGGTTTGGACACAAAGAGGGGATGGATGAGAGACGACTGGCAAAAGAAATTCAGGTTACGGATGAAGATGAAAGGGTCGGTAGGGGAAGACCACGGAAAACATACCTTAACCAAACTGCCAAAGTTTTTAAGAAAGGCCAAGTCAATGAGGAGAATAATGAGTGTGGAGGAAGCAAGGAAAGTATGCCGAGATCGTAGCAGATGGAGATCTGTGGTCTCTGCCTACCCTTACGGGAAACAGGCGTGACGATATGTATGTATGTAAAAAGGTTAAAAGTAAACGGTGAGCATATATGAAGAGAGTGATGAGTGTGTATGAAGCAAAGAGACAGAGAGAGAAAGTCAGCCGAAATCGTAGCTGATGAAGATACTACCTTCCCTTCTCTACTCTGCCTACCCTTACGGGAGTTAGGCGTGAGGATATGTATGTATTTGTAAGTTAAAGGATATATATTTTTTAGCTTGCGACTGTCATCCTGTTGGCGCAAGTGGGAAGACATGCAATCAGACAAGCGGACAGTGTCCTTGCAAGGACGGCGTGACGGGAACCACCTGCAACCGCTGCGCGAAGGGCTACCAGCAGTCGAGGAGTCACATTGCGCCTTGCATACGTATGTTTACAACACCACTACACACCTCCCGATATGATCGCATTGAAGCGACGAACTTTAAAAGTGGTAGAGCCACGCTGCAGACGAATATTTTGTCTAGAATGGCATATTATTTGTCTGTAGCATGAATGGGCCGGCTCGCCCGGGAAAGAACCACGCTACCGCGGAAAATCGGAGTCTGAGTGGTAGCTTAGCTACCGCGTTTCGTCCGATGAGCGGTTGATTTCTTGGGACAATGAAAAAACGTAAGCTGTCGTGTCGTGTGTCCAAAAAGTCATTTGGACTGCTTTTTAAATTTATTTAGAAAAAAAAACTATATTTATACTGATGCAATTTCTTAGGGATGACGACTAATTGGCTCAGTGACAGGGCCCTCCGCCCGTGGAGTCAATCTGAAGGCTCAAAATGGTCGCGGGTTAGATTCCCGCATCGGAATAAATATATGTATGGATTACAAATATTTATTCCGAGTCAGAGAGACAAGTCTATCAATTGTCTATTCCTTCAAAAATGGAGAGGCCCGTATTCAACAGTAGGACATATATGGGCTGTTTGAAAACAAATTTCGTAGTATTTTGAGACAGCATACAGTAGTACTAACATACAATTATATGTAGAGCCACAAAACTCTAAAAAAATTTATCATTAAAAATAATTTGAAACAATGAACACACAGTCAAATTGACGTGCTCGGCAATCTGGTGTTATAAATCGATTGTTTTTATGGTTGGAGATATTTGTAACAAAATTTGTGTGTTGGGCAGGCATCCCACGCGTGGTGACGGCGGTGCAGGCGATGGAGGCGGTTGACGCGGAGCCGGGGCGCGGTAAGTAGTAAGTGGACCTTCATTGCACTCTCGCCCCATCACACTGCATGATAGCGAGCACTCACTCACTCACTCACTTGTGAAACGATAAAATGATCGACTATAGTCAATTAATTCATAAAATGACTTATAGATGGCGCTGCTTCAAAGTATATCATACTAGGGTTTAACTTCCACCAAATGTATATATATATATATATATATAGTAAGCTATCGATTTTCGAATGAATATGTATGGTTTGAAAAAGTGACCGTCCCGGAATTGGGCTCCCCTGGATACTATTGTACCTTATCTTACCTTCATTATGACGAATTTTAATAAATCTAATTTGTTATAAAATGACGATGACGTGGTTCGCCACCCGTCACATCCTGATTCCCACGAGGGCGAGAAGCGACTACTGAGAGCCGCTTGGTTACGATGAATGTGAGAAGAAGAATGGATGAAAAGATGGATGAGTTTGAAGGTAGCAAGTTAGGTAGGTAAGGTAGTTTCTAAACAGGCAAAACTCAATACATAATTATTGAATTCAGTAAGTACTTTCCGATTATTGAAGAATAATAAAGCACATTTTAATGCTGACTCCAATCAAATTATTTCTTAAATAGAGCTTCATTTTCTTGGAAGTCAACAAATCCCTCTCGAAATTTTCTTTAATTCATTGAATCATTCATAATTGGTTTCGTTTACCGTGACAGAGTGCTCGCTGTGGAAGTGAATTCACCTTTTTAATTTGCCAACTTATGCCCGCGTATTTACCTTTTCATAGCCAAGAAGAATATTAGTCTATGACTTTTATTTATTATTTAATTATATAACTTTTTTATAATCTATGCTTATAATTCCACCCCTCGATTATCCTGAAATATATTCATTAATTTTTTTAACACATTATCATATAATATTATGGTATTTTGGAAACAGTCCCAAAGATTTATTTACATTAAAGAAGAAAACTTGCAATGCTGTTTAGAATAATAGGATCCTTATTAACCATTACTACTAAAATTTATAAGCTAAATTAGAAAAATGGTTCAAAAGTACAATTACATGATAAGGAACTAAAATGTTATGTGGTAAGCCCAACCTTAGTGGTTTGTTATTAATTTGACCTTTGCCGCTTTCATTAAAAAAATACGATGGTATCACTAAGTAACGCATTTAAGGCGGGAATTAAAAAAAAACTAATATAGTATTTCCATTAAGGTTGTACAATGAAAATAAATACTAAATCAAACTGAAAATTTTTAGTAATTAGCCAGTAAAAAGAGTTGCCAATGATTTATTTTTGTCTTTTGTATTACAAATAAGCGAGAATTTTATAAAAATGTGTGTTGTGCAATACCTATTATATCATTCTGTTTAAAATACATCTTAAATCCATGTATCATAGCTATTTGCCTGCCATGTATCATGGCCCCATTTTTCATAGCACGTTTTTGCAGAATAGTCATATTGATACTTAAATATAAAGTGACTAAAATAGTTTCTTTATAAATTTCACCATTATTTTTTGTTATTTATTAAAACTGACATTAAAACGTATTTAAATATATAATTTTATAATAGAATATAATTTTATGACTTTATTAGTTTTCTTATAATCTGCTTGAAACGGAACACATTACAACAGGGAGGTATGCAAACAATGCATTTGCTGACGCCATAAAAAAAAAACAATGCATTTATTTCGATATTTTTTTCACCACAATAAAGTGTGATGATTGATTTTTTTATAAATAAAACACTTTTACCATTTTTATTTATTTTCATAACAAAGATGATATAGGTTAAATATGTGCTCTAGAAATTGTACTTAATTACAACAAAATCATATTAATTTTGTTTAAAAAAACACAATATTTCTAGACAAAATCAAGACAACATAAATAACTTTATATTTCTCAACTTGTTAAACAAACTTTTCGTATTCCCGGTGGCGAAAAAGGTACATTCACTTCTTTTAAAAAATTAATTTGCACTTTATAATTTGTTTAATTAATGTTTAGAATTGTTAACATTTTACAAAGTTTAAAAAGATATTTGTTTTCAGGCTTGTTTTAAATTTGATCACCAAAATCCATTTAACATTTTTTTGTTCTCTGTTTTATATTGTCAAGTGCCGAGACAGGTAAATGATTCATTTGCATTTTGCATGTACATGTTAAAAGAGTATTGTGACTTTGAAGTTTGAAAAAAAAATTTTTTTTTTCATAATTTTTTTTTTGTATTTAAATATAGGTCCTTAATAAAACTCTACTAACTATATAAATAATATGTTATAAGTCATGATATCTTATCTTTTTCAATAAATCATACAATAAATCATGATATAATAAAATACAATATAAACCAAGTACTTTTGAATTAATGCAGTCTGATTTTATGAGAAACACAATTTGAATATAATACTATTTAATTTTGATAAATCATTTTCTAGTATGACGTTTTTTCTCGAAACTTCATTCCACGTAACTCCAAATCACACAGAAATATATAAATCCATTCAAGTCATGAAAATCAGACTAAGCTATATTTTCTCTAAGTTATTAAATAATTTAAAGAATCAATATCCATTGCAAAGAGTGTATATAATATGTTGTTTAAAGAAATGATTCATTAGCAAACTATTAGTAACAGTAACTTGATATAAAAATCTAAGATTTTTAAGTTTGACTAATCATAAATATGTTGTATTCCTGTCGGCATGGATCTCGAGCGCTGACTTTGATGTTTTGTTACATTTGGGGGTGTGAGTTACTTTGTTACCTGTTTGAGTTACTCAAATCTACGCCACTAGTCGTGAATCGTACTCTGGGTTATTTACATGCGGATTTTGACAAGGTGTACGCTTCTGAGTAATGCGACAATCGGCGTCCTACAGCAGTCATCTTGGTAAGAGATTGAATATTAACCACCGTTGGCCCAACGAAATTTAGCAGCAAACCACTGCTAACATGATTTGAGACCTGAAATATCGCCTTTGAAGTTGTGGTGTGTCTGTCGTACTTCTTACGGCGTAGTACTAGCATAGTGTAGTTAAGCGCTCAAGATTAATGCCAACAGGAATACTAAGTTTTATATGTGGACCTTTTATTTTGAAAGTGGTTTAAGTCCCCAACCAGCTCGTAAATATTCATTATTTTAGTTAAATTTGCCTAAAACAAATTTATATATATCATAATCAATTTATATATCTATAAATCAGTAAAAACATTGCCAGGCTTGATATAATTAACATTTATTTTTTATTGACAGATATATTATTCTTTTATTTTCTCAAACAAAAAGAAATTGAGTTACACCACTTTTACAATAAATATTTCATGTATGCAACATCTTAGCTCTGAAGCCATCTTGTTTATTAAATTTATACTCCCAACTTACAAAGCGTTGCCTAGCAACCAACCTACTTTCCTTATATGTCAACCAACTTTAAATATTTGTCTGTTTCCAATTTTAAAAAAGATAATGAACAAATTCGAAATTATAGTGTAGTACGTGAGTTGTGATCACCCTAAAACGATTTGTTTACGTTTATTCTTTTGGGAATTTGGCTAATATATAGAGATGGCTTCTTGAAATACTGGTGTCATGGTGTCGAGTACACTTTAGTTACAGTCCCTGGCCAAATTATTGGACGCACTGCAAAATTTCATGTAAAATATTAATTACCGAGTGATATTGTACCGTTTTATTATTTTAAATTCATTTGTTTTTTTTTTATATCATCCAATCAATTACCGATTTATTTGACATAAATAAAACAGGATTAATTTAGAAAGCATAAGTTTATTAAGTATTTCAAAAAAAGTGAAATTAATGTTAGTAAAAGTCTAAACTACGAATCAGGGTCGTCTTAAGCATATTGCTCGCCGGGGTGCGGGGGTAATCAGCCCGCGCCCCTGCTGTTGTAAAAAAACGCAATATAATTTTAATCTTTTATTTATAAATTCCTCAAACTCTGTAATTTACAAAAAAATGCACAAACAAAAGTCAACATTTTACGCGCCCGGGTGCTGCTGCATCCCTTAAACCACCGGGTAAAGACGGCCCTGACTACAATAATATTGTAGATTAAATATAAAAGAAAAATATACCATTATTGCATAAAAACTCTAAAAGAACATAAAATTACAAAAAAAAAGAACTGCGCCCAATAATTTGGCCAGTGAGTGTATATCTCCACACTTGGAAGGTAGTATTTTTATGTAACGTGGTCGTGTGTCGATGACAGCGGCGGACCAGTGCGGCCGGTGTCGCGCCGGCGCACGCACGCTAAACCTCAACAAGTACTGCAGCCGAGACTACGGTGAGAGCCTTTTTTTTAAAAATCTCATCATCAGCCTTCGGTAGTCCACAGCTGGACATAGGCCTCCCCCATGGAGCGCCACCTAGAGTTTTCGCCATCTATTCATTAGTTTATTCGAAACAAAATCCACAACATACACTTACATAAATTATAACACACTTATGGAGCCAATAATGGATCTGTAAATACATTTTAATTATAATAACTTACATTAATAGATTACAAATATTTATTCCGAGTCTGGTAACCCCGCCAATCCGCATTGGACAAGCGTGGTGGATTAAAGTCCTTACCTCCAGAAATGGAGAGGCCCATGCTAAGCAGTGGGACATATATGGGCTGTTAAAAAAATAATTTATAGAAGTCCGTGTATGTTGTTCCAACATTATGTCACAAGGTGCTTTGTGTGTTGTGTCAGTCATAATGGGTCGGGTGGTCGGACGCGAGGCGGGCGTGGCGAGCGGGTCGAGCGGGGCGGCAGGGGCGGGCGGGGCGTGGGCGCGTCTCTCGCTGAGCGTCCAGGCGGTGTACAAGCGCGCGCCTCGCAGCCGCCTGCGACGGGGCGCCGCCGTCCTCTACGTGCGCGCCGCCGACCTGGCCTGCAGGTGTCCCAAGATCAAGATTAACAAGTGAGTATACATTGTTTCCTCTCAGTTTTAACTAAGTCTATCTTCCACTAATCAAGCTCGCATTCACAGTTTTATACACAGGTTTGCTTTCACGGTCTTATACACACACTAATCAAGCTCGCATTCACGGTCTTATACACAGGTTTTGCTTTCACGGTCTTATACATAAACTAATCAAGTTCGCATTCACGGTCTTATACACAGGTCTTGCTTTCACGATCTTATACACAGATCTTGCTTTCACATTCTTATACACAGGTCTTGCATTCACGGTCTTATACAAAGTGTCTTGCGTAAAAAAAACTTTCACGGTCTTATAGACAGGTCTTGCTTTTACGGTCTTATACTTGGGTCTTGCTTTCACGGTCTTATACACGGGTCTTGCTTTCACGGTCTTATACACAGGTCTTGTTTCCACGGTCTTATACACAGGTCTGGCGTAAAAAAAAATTTCACGGTCTTATAGACAGGTCTTGCTTTAACGGTCTTATACACAGCCCAATTTCAGTGCTGAGAGATTAGTACGATCGTGTCATAACTTTCCTTTCGCGTCAACGCCGCTCGCTGGACATCGTTGCTATCGATGGGTGTACGTGAGTGACAAACGATTATAAGTGGTTTGTACGATTGGTTTATTGCTTTATTCGTTTCATTATGTTTAATTACATTAAGAGGCACAAAAGAGAGAGAATGCTATTCTGTATTCGTCGGACAACACACCCATCTATCGTCGTGCCTCTAGCGGCCGTAAATTGAAAAGATTAAAGCAACCATTAAGTTGACGTAACCTCACTGTTGATGCAATATCTGTATATAAGACCGTACTCGCATCCCAATATTCTTTGGGCATGTGCCCCGATGCAGATATGCTTCAGTTTGCCAACGTCAATTGGCAATTGTAATCATGACGTCTCACCCTAGTTAGTGTGATACCTAAATTAATTAATAATATAATAAATTTGCTGAGTAATTTCTATCCTAAAATATGGTAACCCCATTCCTTCCCGTGGATTTCATGTAACATGACTATAAAAGAATACTGTGAGACGATAACGACGTCTAACTGAGTAATAAAAATGAATCTGCTTGCCAATCGTCGGGATAATAACAACACCAATATACATATGTATGTCCTAAGGGTATTTATTCCAGGTTTATATGTAGTAAATTAATGTCAATCTCCCTAAAAATCGGGAAACACCATACTATGGCTGTTGTATATGGTTTGTTAATTTTTTCATACAATTACTATAGATAATTAAAAACCTCTGAAATCCTGAGAAACTCACATAATTTTATAATTTTTTTTATCGTAGGTCGTACCTTATCCTAGGAGTGGAAAAAGAGGGAGCATCATCTGGTTTGCCAGGTTTAATGGTCGGAGAGAGAACTTTGCTTCTGGAATGGCGCGATGATTGGCACAGACGCATACGACGGCTGCAGCGGCGCGCAATCAACTGTCATTAGCCGAACGGTATCTCAAGAAAAAAAAACAGGCAAAGGATCTGTGAAAGCAGCCGTATAAAACAAAAAGCAGAAGAATAGCGAGAAGATGAAATATAATTCGAATGCATATATTCCGTCTATGTTCCGTGCAAAGTGTGAATTGATTAAGTAGTTTCGAATATTACTGCCATTGATAATGCTATTAATAATAGTTTTTCATTAATTAATGCAAATAGATGTTAAACTAGTCGCGTGTAAGTTCATATATCGTACGATTGTTTTCTAATTTCTAACTCTTGCCAAATAAAAACAGGAATAATATAATATTCTTGTTTTTAGTCAATGTCGAAATACACGAACAACTAAAACACACTATAATTATATAAAATCATTATAACACTAAAGTGTAATATATCTATATTACGGTACTTGCAAAATTAATATAACAGATGTTGCGTCGCTAATGCGCTTGAGAAGTATACTCAATTTTCATCGAACGTTTTTTAAACGCGGCGTTTAAGACGCCCGACACAATCTTTCAGTGAATATGTCATTAGTGCCAATCCCATTGTTTTATTCTGGGGTTATATTTCTCGTTTTATGCCAAAAATTATAACTCGTGTGACTTCTCTTAGTTACTCCTTCCTAGGATTTTATTTTATGTAGAAACGTCAACACATATTATTATAGGTATAACGATTAAAATTTTAATTTTTGAGTGTGTTGGCGTCTTAATGTTACATACATATGTTATTTATTTACAATAAAATTAAGATTAAATGAAATATCGTTCCATTAAAAGCATTTTTAGGTTATATTGGAACGCAAATGTTAATATTGTTTTAAGTTAAGACTTCATAAAGCAAAGACTTTTATAGCATTATGTCAAATCAAATGTTAATGACAACATTGTAACAGTTTAAAATAAAGGCCAAATAATTAAAAGGAAACTTTATTTTTAAAATTTGATTATTATAAATACGACCTGTGTTTTATTATTAACATAATAAAAATTTAATAATTTTATTTGATTATTTTTTACGATACATTCTACTTCTAATTTTTGAAAAAAAATTAAGAGTATTTTTAGATGTTTTATCAAAAACCCGTAATATATAGGTACTACACCTATAATAAACTTATCCTAGTATTTTAAATAGATGATTTTACGAATGATTTTTCGTCAACGAGATTGTACGATATAGAAAATATGTCAAAATCCATCACCGCGAATTATCATCACAGTGGTTTAATGTACCTCATTTATTAAGTATCTTGTACTATTAAGGATTACAGTGTTATTTATAAAATTAGCTACTAAACTCTTGTATTTAAGTTGAAACGAAATAATTTGAAACTAGTTGCACAACAAACGAATATTTTTTTCTTGCCAAAGTGACTTTTCGAATGGTTTGTACAGAGTTCTTTTTCACATTTTTAGAGTCTATACAAGATTTAATGAAGTTTTACATGATAGTGTGTAACCTCTTTACGATATAGCATTGCCTGTATGAAGGTGTGTACAGTATTATTAGCATTACTAAGTTTAAATATATATTAATAAGTCACTTTCGCTTTAGACGTGTATGGAATATAACACCATTTTGTAATGTTTTAAAACAAAATTATGCTACTAATAATCTGCACGATTTAAAAACGCATATCTTGGATTCAATATGTTGTCTGTCCTCTGTTGTTTTATATATATTTAGTTTGTTTCAATGAACCCAATTTGATTTATATTTTTATAAGAGTGTAGAGTGGACTTTTCCCGCCAATTTACATCACTGACGTTGTGTTTTTAATTCATTTTCATAATCTTATATTATCATCAGTTATATTGTTTAATTGTGGTGGCGTATTATACAATACAGTTCGATTAAGATTTATAAGTGAAGTGATATGAAATAAATGCATGTATCGTACCTTTTTAAGTTGACTGAAAAAAGTCCATAGAAAGTTTTGGTAGAATAGCCACCATTTAATAAAGACGTAACATGACAAGCTGACTAGACATTTCAAGAGATTTGATATTATTCCATTTTACTTGATACTTGCATAATGTTGTAGTTTTAACTAATGGTCATTAAAGAAAAGAAATAAATGAGTATAGGTACTATGTAAATTCCTATGTAAAAATAAAAAAACCGTGAGACTGCATGTTTCTGATGATCCAAAATTTTTCGGTTTTGTGCTATCGTCACATGAATGCATATTTTTATATTATATCAATTCACTATAATAAATTACAAAGAACGGAACGCAACAAAAGATAGGGAAACAATTTCGTAACATTCACAATTGAGCTGTCAAGAATATTTATGCCATCTCACAGGTACTGTCAGGTACACAATAGCACAAATAATTTTGACGTGCTCCGCAATAATTTACGATAACCTATTGTAGCTATTTGCGACTGCTAACTTCTGGTGAAACAAATTGGTTACATTACTAGAAAAGCAAATGAAACATGATCAAATATTAACCCCTAACAAAGAAGCGCATTTTTCTTGAAAGGTCAATGATGTGCAATATAAACTCAACAACATACAACTGGAGGCTGCACGGGTGAGACTTAAAATAAATGTTGAAAAAACCAAAGACCTAAAACCTGGAACGACGGATAACACCCCATTGTACGTAGATGGAATAGACGTGGAAAGACTTATCGAATTCACTTACCTTGGGAGTGTCGTGTCAACAACTAGAGGAACAGACTTAGAATGTAACATCCCGGATAAAGGCTAAAGGAGCCTTTGCATGTCTCCGCCCCGTGTGGCAATCGAATTACCTCTCTAACAGAGTGAAACTTAAAATCTTTAACACTAAGTTAAAGTCGATTTTGCTGTACGGGTGTGAGATCTGGAAAAGTACGAAAGAACTAGTATGCAAACTCCAGGTATTCATCAACCGCTGTCTACACCGAATCTTAAAAGTATATTGGCTGGATAACATGGTCTCCAACGAAGAGCTGTAGAAAATCAGCTAAGAGGACCCAATGGATGTCCAGATACATCGACAAAAATGGAGATGGATCGAGATAGATAAAGATGGAATATTTTTAGAATATTTATTTATAATATCTCGAGTATGGTGTCATTCGTTAACTAAGGTTAAGGTTTGTTACGTCGACGGAATATATGTGGCCATAGACAAAATATATTTCTTACTTAAAAAACTGTCACATAGCACTGAAAGCTTAAAAAAAATTATTGATATTAAATATCTTTTAAACAAATCAATTATTTTTTACCAATTTCTGCCACTCTCTAAAGGTAAACAAGCTTTAAATAAAATCAATTGAGTATTAAAACTCCAGTTATTTTCTATTTTTGGATCCAACAATGGTGATATTATTGTTGTTTGCAGGGCGTCTCACTTGTATCCGTTTATCTCTTTCTAACTCATTTACACGTATATTAAAATAAAGAGTTCTGCCAAAAAGGGTTTATTACTATGATTGTTTTAAAGTTGGCTTTTAAAACGTAACATGATGATTAGACTATACATTTTAAAACATTTATTAAGTGTTTTACTTTATTCAAGTTTAATGAATACTTAATGTCATCAACCAAAAAAAGTTAAAATACTTTCAATTAAATCATTATATAATAATATAAACCTTAAAATAATTCGTTATTAATACAATAGATAAGATTTGTAAAATAAATAATACAATGCATTACAATTGTTAACTCTTGGATTATACATTTGCCGTTAACTATACAGTATGTATGTATTGAAATTATATAATAATAAAAAGTTAATAATTAAACATCGAATATTTATTCTTACTGTTTATCAAGACAAACTTTGTATTTATTTACATATTTTATATTAAATAAAAGCATTTTGCCAATCCAAACATTAAATATTAATACAATGTTGTATGTCATTTAAATTCAAAATGGCGAATAGCATTTATACCTACACGTCTAAATCGAAATGGAACAAATACCGTTTAGATAACGTATTTAAAAACAACTTAGAAATTTCGCTTGATCGTACTACGGATTGTAAAAAGTGTATTTAGTTGTAGATTGAACTATTAACCTGTTTCTAGTTATGCATATCTTTAGATTTCGTAATTTGTATTGAAAATATGTTTTCATGCGCCATTTTGAATCCGCTCTCTCACACAACATGACATTTTACAGATAATTAATTCAATCTCCTGTGAGGGTATGATTATAGAAATAGCGCGCGAAAATATGTTTTAAAGAAATATATTAGAGTAATGGCTAATCGTAAATATAAAATATTAGTGGGTTTGTATTTCTAACTAAATGTAAATGTGAATATTGTTTAATTTTACCTTAAGACATATGTTATACTTGATTAAGTTCAGATTAATTTACCAAACAATTGTTTAATTTTGATATTAATTCTAAAAATACAATTTCAACACGGCCTATTAAGACAGATTTATTTAAATTTTGTATGACCATGTTTCGACAAGTTTCTTACTTGGATAAGATTATAAATAATTTTTTTTCTATTGGCAAAAGTTGAGTTTTGTGTCTGTATCTTTATAAAGAACCTTGGTCACTATACCTAAACATTCTCTGTTCATGAGAAAGCGTATTTTTAATCTTTAATACGTTTAATAATAATGAATACCTACAATAAAAAAAAATCTAATCTATGAAAGTTGAAAAAATGTAATATTTAAGGTATTACATTTTAATACTCTATTTATTTAGTTGCACGTTTATGTTTTTTGAACAAAGTTCTATACATAAGAACACGTTCTTTACATTTAAAAATAGCAATATTAAGATCAATCAAGAGTATTTTAGGATCAGTAAATAAAAAGGTTTTATTTGGGAGTTAATGCGATAAATGAAAATCCTTGTTTGTTCATTTTTTTATCATGAGCGGAGAATGTTATATATTTTTCATATAATGATTATGTTTTCATGTCGAATAACCCCATAGTGATATTGATATTAAGTTATTTATGTTAAAAATATTAGCGCACAAATAAGGCCTATGGTTTCCTTTATATTGTTCTAGAAAAGATAAGAAAAACAATTTTCATTGTTTTGTTTCTAATATAAAACAAATAAAATACATTTTTGTAGGTTAATCTTATTTATATTTAATAAGAATGTCAATTGATAAGTGGACTTTTTCTTGTCAGACCATAAACAAAATGGCCTACAATGTTTATGGTCTGCCGATAAAAAATTGTCGTTGTGTATTCGCGATGAACTTGCATTGTGTTTTTATGATACCCTACTCCTGTGATGTAATAAATGTTATTGGTTATATTTATTTAAAAATAAAATTACATTAATATGCAATTTTATGTTTTTATTTGACGTTTCATAGCCTTTGGGCGTATCCAAGCCGAAACACAAACTCACTGACGAAGCTAGAATTGCTAATTATTTTATGTACAATATAGTATAGTGTTATCTTGGCCTAAAATCATAATATGAAAAGCTTATAACGATTCACTGTAGGACGTAAGCCTCTTGGCCGTAAGCTCTAGGATGTAAGCCCAATTCGAAGTTTCATTTAGAAGACCCTATAAAAACTTTTGTAAGTGAAATAATAGCAATATTTTATTTTTCAAACAAATCGAAAGTGAACGAGAAAATAGATATACCAGCCGGTAAGACGATAAAACAAAGGTAACGAGCAGTCGGCACCGGTCGGACACTTCGAGTTGATTTCCCACTGGACACATCACACTCGGGAGGAACTATGCGGAAGGAAAATATTCTGCCCTATAATATTCCTGCCCTATCCCCTATTAATTATATGAATTTAACTCGTTTGAATATTCTTCGTGAGTATCCACCTTAAAAGAGTAAGTATAGGCAGGATGCAGTGCAGACTTTTGTCTTTAGACTCTGAGGTATATATATGTCACAAGGAGACACGATGAAGTTTCCTAAATGACAATGAGCTAGTCACATCTGGCAGAGAATCAACAAACGATGGGATATGAGAACTGGTGTGGAGACCGCGCTTTGACAAACGTTATATTTATATATATGCGGTATATATGATGGAAAGCAATCAAAAGCTGCCCGTAGACGTTTGCAACACAATACCGTTCTGACTATAAATCATACCGTTACATAGGTAGAGTCATAAGATAATAGAATCTATTTTACTTCATTTATATTTCAGTATACTGAACAAAATATGTTTAACACTAAAAATAGGCAAAATTAAGTTAAACGGTTGTATCATCAGCAGCCTGCGGCAGTCCACTGCTGGACATAGGCCTCCCCCATGGAGCGCTACCTAGCCCGATCTTCGGCTACACGCATCCAGTTTCTGCCAGCCGCCCTGCGCAGATCGTCGCACCATCTAGCCGGGGGGCGTCCCACACTACGTTTACCGAGACGCGGTCTCCACTCCAGCACTCGTCTGCTCCAACGATCGTCGGATTTCCGACAGACGTGACCAGCCCATTGCCACTTAAGTTTGCTAATTCGAAAGGCTAAAACGAAACGGTTGTATACCACATTCAAATTAAAACGGGGGAATAGAATCGGAATTAGCAATACATTCGTTGTATAGTTTTTTTACCTATTAGTAATTTTATTTTTCACCGAATGTAATGTATAGGAGTCGTCCAAACCAATCAAATGAGCTTCATGTCGAAGGGCTAACGGCAGAAGAGTTCAACGTGTCAGAAGGTCGACAGACCCTAGCTACAAAATTGAAATTATCATAAAGATGTATTATATTATTACAATAACTCAGTATTGACCGATTGGCTCAGTGGCGGGGCCCTCCGTCCGCGGAGTCAATGGTCGCGGGTTCGATTCCCGCATCGGAATAAATATTTATATGGATTTATAAATGTTTATTCCGAGTCTGGTAACCCTGGGGGGGTTCCGCATTTCCTTTCCTGCCCCTTCCTTTCTTCTCTATCCTTTCCCTTCCTCTCCGCCAACCCACGGTCTGCCGTGCCAATGTATGCGTGGCTAGGGGTGAGCCTAGTCGCAAGCGTGCTGATCGTCCCGGGGTCGGGCTCCCCTGGGGACTATGGTGCCTTACCTCAGCATGCAGGGCTCTGCTGGGGCTGACCTCCATCCTCCCTTGCGGCTCGTGGGATTCACTAAGACGAATTTAATATACCTAATTTGTCGAAAAATGACGGCGACGTGGTTCGCCACCCGTCACGTCCTGATTCTCACGAGGGCGAAAAGCGACCAATGACGAGCTGTTTCGCTGCGATGAATTGCAGCGGATGGAGCTCTGTGGTCACTGTCAACCCCTGCGGGGCATAGGCGTGAATATATATAAAAATATATACATATATATATATATATATATATATATATATATATATATATATATATATATATATATATATATATATATATATATATATATATATATATATATATATATATATATATATATATATATATAACTCAGTATATGTGCAGAGTTTCACAACAATCAGTTTAGTAGAAGTAGTTGAAAAAGCAAGATTTAAAACAAACAAAAATATATACGAAGCTATACTAAATAAAACATTAAAAACACCAACCGTTTCAGCGCTATCGTAGATGACATCGAAATAGCTCCGTATCAAAGGGAAACCGCCACAATCGCTGCGTTTGAATTAAACATGACCGATCTAGATTCAGTTACAAAGCCGGTGCTAGACTAGGACTTAGTTCGACAAGAGCACAATGGGCCGAGCGTTGTTCACGATACACTATCGCCCGATTGTACCCTTATTGGATAAAGGTGCTCGCACACAATAGAAATTATTTAATTAAATTTATTATTAAAATCAATTTTTTTTTTACGGGATAGGAAGGCATACAAGCAGGCCTGTCACATGATGGAGAGCACTCAACGCCACCCTTAGACATCCGCAGTGCCATAGGCAGTGCGGAAGTGTTGCCGACCTTTAAGGAAAGTGGGGGGGGGGTTGGGCCTCCAGAACTCAACCGTTTGCCGTACGAAGCGCAATAGCTAGGCTACCACTCAGACACTGGTTTTCAACGGGAGTGTGGTACTTCCCGGGGCGAGCCGGTCCGCTAGAGACAAATATTATGCCATTCTCGACAAAGTATTTGTCTGCAGCGTAGCTCTTGTACTATATATTTATGATGTCGCGAGACGTGAAATGCATTCATTCGCTTAGGGTAAAATTGATAATCTCCATAAATAGAATATGCATAAAATTTGAAATACCGTATCGAAAACCCAAAAAAAAAATGCTAAAATAAAATTAAAAAAAAATCGATGTGTGTCGCTGACCTAACGGAGGCGAGGGCCTATAATCTCGTACAACAATAGCCGGTAATAACTTTCTTTATGTTGAATTTCGAACTACGCATATTTTAATCACGCATTGTTACGACCGGACTAATGCAATGTAAACTCACTCGTCCAGCGATTTGTTGTAATAGTACCGCTATTGTGTGGGCGAGTGAGTTTTCCCTCCGAGCTGTGGCTGTGGGATGTTATAGCGGCATCTGACGAAGTCGTTATTTACTTATCAATTTGAAATCGAATGCTTTTGTGTTAACGCCTTACGCAAGCACACTATTGATACATATCAAAAATGTCCATTTGGAAAAATCAGAGAAGAACTTTTACTTAGCTAAGATCCGCGACAAACAAACAAAAACGGAAAAACAATAACGTGTGTTTTTATACTGGAAGAAGTATATTTACGGGGAACTTAAACTAAATTTTACGGAAAAAACGGCCGTCAGCAACTCCCAATCACTATCAACAACACCAAACACACACCACCACTTTTCCACCTCGCACACGACACGTGTTTCGCTTCAACACGAGGCATCATCAAGTATAGTAGACTCTACGGAAGACAACCGTTAAGTTTTCTGATTTTATTTGTTTGTCGCGGATCTTAGCTAAGTAAAAGTAACTGTCCACATAGTAATGGATTTTCGCAAAGTAACGCCTGACTCCATTAATAATTACAAAGGATATAAATAAAATTAAATAACTTTTTCATCTAAATGTTAACCACTACGTCGGAAACACTCTTGGAATCTAGCCACAGTATTCTGTGCCACTCGCTGAAGTAGTGATGTCGGAAATAGTAATGCAAAGACGACAATGATCTATTTTTTTTTTATATATTCAAGCCTATCCCCGCAGGGGTTGGCACAGACCACAGAGCACCATCCGCTACAATTCATCGCAGCGAAACAGCTCTTCATTAGTCGCTTTTCGCCCTCGTGAGAATCAGGACGTGACGGGTGGCGAACCACGTCGCCTTCATTTATCAACGAATTAGGTATATTAAATTCGTCTTAGTGAATCCCACGAGCCGCAAGGGAGGATGGAGGTCAACCCCAGCTAGAGCCCTGCATGCTGAGCTAAGGCACCATAGTACCCAGGGGAGCCCGATCCCGGGACGATCGGCACGCTTTCGACTAGGCTTGCCCCTAGCCACGCATCCATAGGCACGGCAGACCGTGGATTGGCGGAGAGGAAGGGAAAGGATAGAGAAGAAAGGAAAGGGCAGGAAAGGAAATGCGGATTGGGGGGGGGGGTTACCAGACTCGGAATAAATATTTATTCCGATGCGGGAATCGAACCCGCGACCATTGACTCCGTGGGCGGAGGGCCGCGCCACTGAGCCAATCGGTCGTCAATGATCTATTAGCGCCGATCCCATATTTCCTCATTCCTTGTGTAGACACGTACTTACTTCTTCTACGTGCATGCCACAATACATCAACCTCGAAACACATTCACGTGACACAAAACCTAATTAACGCCGCTATCACGTGCCGTTGACGGATTCGTTAGAGCCGTGTTTATTTTATAATTTACGTGTTTGGCACGTAAAGGCTTTATTTACTGGTAAACAACATTCGACGTGTAGGCGTGAAATACGGTAGACAAGCGACGTTGATGGAATTCCAAACTCTGTTACTGTATTTACCATCTTTTGTTAAAAAAGAAACATTAGCAATTTCTGTAATTACTAGAATTCTTTTTCACAACTCCAACTAAGCTAGTACAAATCCAACTAAGCTAATAGTACTAGGCTAGAACAAATCCAACTAAGCTAATAGTACTAGGCTAGAAAAAATCCAACTAAGCTAATAGTACTAGGGCTAAGAAAATATGGTTAATTTGAGCCTGTGCCACGTGCCCCTTCAGTAAGGAGGAATTGGAGAAAGCCAACTCCACTCGAACTTTGTGATCAGGCATTTGTTAGGGACAGCACAGTAGCATGAGACAGCATTACCTGTATTTTGTTATTATTTTTTTTATGGGATAGATAGGCAAACGAGCAGGCGTGTCGCCTGATGGAAAGCAACCAACGCCACCCATAGACATCCGCAGTGCCACAGGCAGTGCGGAAACGTTGCCTACCTATGAGGAAAGTGCCATTTGGGAGGGGAGGAGGGAGGTTGGGCCTCGCCACGCTGCACACGAATACTTTGTCAAGAATGGCATAATACTTGTCTGTAGCATGAATGGGCCGGCTCGCCCGGGGAAGTACCACACTCCTGCAGAGGACCGGCGTCTGTGTGGTAGCTTAGCTACCGCGCTTCGTCTGGTGAGCGGCTGAGTTCTGCAGGCCTAATAAGACTTTTCAATTAACTTTTATTAATATATAAATAATTGTTATAAGTTTGTAAGATAACGAATAAATAAAAAATATATAATACAATATATTATGATTTTGTATTATAAATGCAAAATGTTCAATGTTTATCACAAATAACCCCAGTTGATATAATCATTTACGAGACCATGCATCCTTTCCTTTAATCTTGGGTCTGGTGAAAAACTGATTTCGAGCAGCGCTTTATATTTTATATCTGGCATAACTTCTCCACATCTGAAATTAAAGAAAGCCAAATACATGCCCGCCATCAACCCAAACTCTAATTTCTCGTTGTAAGTCTTCTCAAATAGTGCCCTTGAGAGTATGAGCTCTGAATCCATACCGAAGTAATTGAGAAAATTGTTTAAGCTGTCACAGTATAAACATTTTAAATATTCCAAATGATTCCTCCTTAAGTCCTGGTCGGTGTTGCAGAAGATGAGGTACAAGAAGTCGGTAACTGGACATCCGTAGTGTACGAGCTGATAGTCCACTGGTATGACTTCGCATATTTCACCATTCTGAGAAACAATTATGGTATTAAAATTAAATCAAAATATTACAATTTAACTAACCTGGTTTCGTAACAGAACTATCATGTATTAAAAAAATCAAAAAGACTCTCCGTCGCTTCGCTTCTCGCCCTCGTTGGGAATGACTCGTGGCTGATGGGTGGCGGACCACGTCGCCGTTATTTTTCAACAAATTAGGTATATTAAAATTCGTCATAGTGAATCCCACGAGCCGCAAGGGAGGATGGAGGTCAGCCCCAGCAGAGCCCCGCATGTTGAGGTAAGGCACTATAGTACCCGGGGGTGCGCGATCCCGGGACGGTAGGCACGCTTGCGACAAAATTCATAGGCATTCGTAGGCACGGCAGACCGTGGATTGGCGGAGAGGAAGGGAACAGAATAAAGAAGAAAGGAAAGCAAAAATAGATTTAGACAGGATGATAGAAATATGATACTAACGCAACGAAAGACAGGGAGTGATACGGTAGTGGCTCGGGAGGCCGGGGTCGCGTACCCGTATACCAATACTATAACCAAGGGACAGGCGGCTAGGCAAAGATAGTCCCTTACCATTCCAACTAAGCTCATAATAACACATAAATATATTTAAATAAACATATCAAATAACCTAGTAGTATGTTGTAGCATAAATATTAGATAAATAGCTTGTCTTTTTTTACTTTTAAAACCACGGTCTGATCGGACCGGTCGCAATTAGTTATAACTATTTTGCCAATACGTCTTGATAAAATGGTGGCTATTCTACCAAAACCTTCTATAGACTTTTTCAGTCAACTTAAAAAGTCACGATACACGCGTTTATTTCATATCACTTCACTTATACGCCTTAATCGAACTATATTGTATAATACGCCACCACAATTAAACAATATAACTGATAATAATATAAGATTATGAAAATGAAATAAAAACACAACGTCACTGTCAATTTAAGTTGGCGGGAAAAGTTTTTTTTTTTATAAACTAGAAAGCCAAGGCAAAGGACAGTTGTAACATAGTTAAGAATTCTGTATTTCAATAATGTAAATTTATTATCAATATAGTAATATTAAAATGAAAATCAATCATTCGAACTAAGCTAATAAAACCTGTGCTAGGAAATGGATCAATGAAATATAAAAAACTCTATGTCAAAAGTTGCGTAAAAAGATTACTATGCATGAAGTTTCACTGGTGATAAAAACTGTTATTAAACTAAAGTCCAGCGGTTCTCAACCTTTTTCACTCAGCGACGCACTAACAACTCTATAAATTCGCGACACCTTTACATACATACATTTATTAACCCTTATCAGTCGTAAGTCATCTCTCACGTGACTACAATACTTCGTCGCTGCGGTCGTAAGTCACGTGGAAGGTGACAAGACGAGACACGTTGAAACTCGCTCTGTGTGAAACGCAGGCACTACTGCCTTATTAGTTAAATATCCGTAACAGAGCAATTGACATCTTCAGTTATATATCATTGACTTTTCCAATTATGTTTTAATATATTGAGGACAAAAATGAATAAAGTCAATGAAAACTGTATCTGTAGCTACAACCCAGCGAGAATCACGTATAAAAAGCTAGCGACCGATAAGGGTCAAATTTTCATCATTAATTTATTAAACATATATTTTGGTTGCGTAAAAACTCAACATATACAATTTTTCTTTTAACTTATATGTCCCACTGCTGAGCACGGGTCTCTCCATTTCTGGAGGAACGTATCTTAAACCCACCACACTTGTCCAATGCGGATTGGCGAGTTTACCAGACTCGCAATAAGTATTTGTAAATCATACATATATTTATATCGCGGGTGAAGGGCCCGCCACTGATCCAATTGGTCAACAAATACAAATACGAATTAAAAATAGATCCCACTATCGTATTTGCTCATCTGGCGACATACTTGACAAGAACTTGCGATACACCAGTGTCTCGCGTTACCACAGATTGAGAACCGCTGGTATAATAGGTAAAAAGAAAGGTAACTTACCACTTCTCTGACCATCAAATTACTTATTTTATAGTCTGTGTGACATAAAGTACTGAACGATGGCCGGTCCTTCATATATTGCGAATACTTTTCAAATGCAACCGGAATAAATTTTTTGATCCTCTCTTGTTCATCGGGCCTTAGTGTTTCAACGATTTTGTCACAAATCCTTGAAAAAAACCCCCTCCATTCGTCACCATACTCCTGCTGTGTCGGTCTGGTCTTAATCTTCGACTCGTGGAAACTGGGCATCTTCTTTCCAATAACAAACGACAGAGCATGGAACCTCGCCAACTGTTTCACGGATAATTCAGCTAGTTTCAACGGCATAGCATCCATTCTGTGTAAAGTTCTGAAGCCCCTATTTGCTAAATTTTCAAGTATAATAAATTTCTTGTTACAATCGTAACTTTTGGCAATTTTAAATCTTTCTGTTTCAGGTATACACGCATCATTCTGTAACTGATCAAAAATATGTGACAATTCGTTGTATACGAAAGCTTCGTTTAAATATACTTTCTCTCCGGAACCTAATTTTATTTTATCACAATCAAAAGCTTCTTTAACAAACAAATTTGTTTCTTGATATCCTTTAGCACTGTTACCCTTAATTCTTACTTCATATAGAAGTCCTGAAAAATTTGCTCCGTCCGTGGAAATCACTTGTATTTCAGTATCATAGTGAATATAACCTTCGTTATTAATTATTTTTGTTAGTGTTTCTTGTAGTGTTATTGGAAGATCAGCGAATAACATAGTTTTGTCAGCACTTTTAGGATTTCCCGTCATTTTAAAAATCGTACTAATTTCTTATCTCACTTAATGTTCAGGTTAGTATGTGGTGAATTAATCCAACTGCGAAATCAAAATATCATTGTTATTGTATTAAATAACACATGTTATCGAGATAGCTAACATCAAAAACAAACACATTCAAAGAATACAATTACGTATGAACTAAAGGAATAAGGGAAGCGCGTTCTATTTTCTTAACAAATATTTAAATATATTTCATTATAAAATTCTCTACGAGTATGTTCCTCTTCTGCATTTTTCCACTTTTCTCTGTCTTGAGATTTTGAAATCCAGTCAGCAAAGTCGTCTGCATTAGTTTTCATATCATACGTCAATCTCTCAAATGGTCTCCCTCTATAACGCTCACCGAGCGGGCAGGACCAAGTTTTGATTTTTTTCGTACAACTTATTTTGGCTGCTTCCTATTTAATTTCTGTTCATACAGAGCTTTTGTAACCTTTGTTCTTTTACTTATATCAGTATTTTAGTATATAAGTATATGGTTTTATATAGTATGTATTGTTATGTATATTATTATAATATTTTGTTGTTGTACACTTATTTCTATCCTCACAGCTTATCTTATCTCTTTCACTCCTGGGTGTGCTGGAAGAAAACTCAATTTTGAGTTAAGCTCGCCCTTGTACATCTTCTTTCCTTTTAATTCTTGTATTTCCTGTTTTGTATACAATAAAGTATTAAATAAATAAATACCTCGTGTTCTCTTATTCAGATTGAGTGTACTGTTTTAAGTAAAACATACTGAAAGTAGTAATATTATTGAATTATTATGAGAAACTCTTCGACTGAATGCAGTGACAATTTATGCAATGCGACTAGCATAAACTGAATGTGTGTAGCCAAAGGTAGAATTATTAGATATAATTTTATCTGTTCAATTTATATAGTATTTCATTATTAAATAAATAAAACTGCTGTCAAAATGTAGCCATGCTGTGCGCAAATTTAAAGAGTTATAGTCCGGGCGTTGTTAAGTTTATATTATATAGTATTATTTAAGACTGTAACTGTAACTGATTTTGTGTCTAATAAATAAATAAATAAATTCGACAGTCCATAGGATAATGTCGATGGAATAACAACTAAATAACAACTCCTACCTATCAACGTATGCATTTGTATCATTTGTATCTTGCATTACTGGCCTCAAGAAAAACGTAAGGTAAAAGTAGAATTCGAAAGTAGAAACAGAGATACGTGAGAAAAGATCAGCCGTTCTGTCTGGTTTCTGATAGTAGATAATATAAGAGCGTCCAAATTCTAAATATATAATGGTATTTATTATAAAATACGTAAAAATAATGAGAAAAATGGAAAGGAAGATCTTTATAAATCAATGAATATATTTTTTCTTTTTGTTCGGGATAAAAAATAAAATAAATCTAAATTAGGCTTAATTATGAATATTTTACAAACATTAAATTAAATGAATTATAATATAATGTTACAAGCTAGGGTTCGGGGATCGGAAAAATGAAATCGGCCACTAGTTTCACTTCTCTTCACTACTTCGATTTTTTCTCTTGTACTATTTTCTTCCGACTTTCTTCCGATTTTAATTTTAAAACTCTCTCGTATTAAACTTCCTTCTTCTCGTATTAAAGTTCCCCCTTTATATAGGTAAAGCGATCGAAAGTTCTAGCATTCCAAAATTCGACAATGTTCCAGAAATGCGCATTCATTTCTGGAACATTCTCGACATATCGTCTTGTCTCTTTCCCGCGCGCAGCTATTTTCTTTTAACTGTTCTTGTCACGTATTGACGGACGTCTTGACAATTTATTTTTAAAAAGTTTTAATGGCTTACATTGACCACGACAATAATAAACTCATTCGTGTAAAAAAATAATAATTTTTTTTTTAAATAAGAGAAATATTGTTTTCATTTGGTTTCAGCTGAAGTGACATCGAATTGAAACTGTATAAACACTCTATGACTGCCAATGTGTTTACAGTGCTAACCAGTAGTTATCAAAAACTGACATGATAAAGCATTTATTGATACTTTCACAAACAACTATTACAATGTTCTTTGTTTATTCTACACTTGGGGCTTGCTAAAAATATTTTGGTTGGCAAACTTAACGATGATATACTGAGATACTTAAGTTCTTTGCTTATAATCAATCAATCAATACACCTGCGGCAGTCCACTGCTGGACATAGACCTCCTCCAAGAAGCGCCACCTAGCCCGATCTTCGACTTCACGCATCCAGTTTCTGCCAGCCGCCCTGCGCAGATCGTCGCACCATCTAGCCGTGGAGCTTTTGCACTACGTTTGCCGAGACGTGGTCTCCACTCCAGCATTCGTCATCTCCAGCGGTCATCGGATCTCCAACAATCGTGACCAGCCCATTGCCACTTCAGTTTACGAATTCGAAAGACTATGACGGTGACTTTAGTTCTCTTATTCTGAATAATAGCTGTTTTTTTTTTGCTTTAATAATCTGTCAATTGTATAAATTAAATTACACCAATTACGCAATGTTATTTAATGGTAGACTACAATAAACGCTGTATTTATTTTATATATAAAAGAAATCGCGTTGGAACAGGGAAGTGTCAACCCTACTAAATTTAAAAAAAACATTTAGCAGAAATAACACTTGAATAATCCAACAAAGCGCTAACAACGCAGTAGAGAGCTCAACACCTGAAGAATCGTCTATATTATTATCGCTTAATCTGTGGACTTTTTGGAAGAACAATGGTTAATATTTATATATAATGTTGCATTAATAAATGCATTTACTTTTTATATAGCTCATATATAAATGTAAGCGCAAAAAAGCAAAAACGCTATAAATAACACATCGCATGCTCTGAGTCTCAAAGCTTTATGACAAATAGAAAATTTTGTACAGCGTTGAAATTGACTATTTTTGAGTAATCAGATTCAATTTTGTCGCTCTGTTGGTAAATTTTCATTATGCGGTTTACTACTTTTTCGCTTTTTGTGCCTCAATATATTTATCCCGATGTGTAAATAGGCGATTGACTCTCAAAGTATTACCTAAGCCATTATCAAGTAAGTCGTAATTTGTTATTCTTTTTAATCGGTTGGTCCTTCATACGGACCTAGAATCCTTCATACGGACTATCGCACAGTGTTCCCAACTCTCAAAAGTTTCCCAACTCTCAAAAAGCTCCAACCGAAACCCTACAATTACTGCGAGATTCCCCTAAAAAAAACATTATTATAAATAAATATTATTAATAAAATAAATAATTAAATATTATTACATTAATTACATAATCATTTATAAATAATTAATTAATAATCAAATACCAAATTCAATCATTTAAATAATTAATAAATAATCAAATGAATAATGAATTAAAAATAATAAATATCATTCAGCAATATTTGTCACTAAGCCGCTATTTCAAAAATAAAAGGGATTGGCTAGATTTAGTTAATCTCGAGCCTATAACATCTCATCTTCATTTGTTTGATTTTTTAATCTAAAAAAGTGAATATTCGAAGTTGAAAAAAAATCCCTAAAAATATAACACCCCTAAAAAACCCCATTCGACTTTTTAACCCCTACATTGGGGGGAGAAAACACCTATGTTGGTAACCCTGCTATCACATCGGTGCCGGTCCAAAGTACCTACTGAAATTTGTAAGAGGATGTGGCTTCCTTCATTTGGTTGGACTATCTTGTTAGCAACCGTACTCGGGTTCTCTTCCTTTCAGTATAACCAACAATTATTATTAAAAAATAATTAAAATATTTCAGACAACAATGGTCCATACATTCTGTTAGTAGATGTAATATTTATAGTTCACTAAATAAAATAATTTTTAGTGCAGCAGAAAGACTTATTTACTATAATAATAATTATAGATATGCCTCTATAATTATTATTATAGAGTTAGAGTATTAGAGATTAGAGAGAGTATTAGTGGGAATGGTAAAAGGGGATTTTATGGTATTATCTTCCGCACAAAACACCTCCACAAGGGAGAGTCGTATAATTTGGATATTGTGGTCAGAATGTTTTAGTGAAGCTGTTTCTTTCCATAGGATGGCATGAAAGCCATCCATTTTATTTAATGCAAATATCCATGATGCACTGTAGAATCGAGGCAGTCCCAACATCATGAAATACAATGACCAGCTTTTGCAGGTTACTTTTCGAATACATCCATCTTCAGTCTCCCTCTTAATAATAACACCCCACTGAGATTTCTAGTATCTATTCATTGCGAAATGCTGGTAAAAGCTTTATTATTAACTGACTGAGGAAATACTTTTTTTTATGGGATAGGAGGGTAAACAAGCAAGCGCGTTGTATGATGGAAAGCAATCAACGCCACCCATGGACAACCGCGACACCGCAGGAGTCACGGAAGCGTTGCCGGCCTTTTTAGGTATGCGTAGGCTTCTTTTTGGAAGGTACCAATGTCGTATCGGTTCGAAAAGACCCCCTGAAAGTAGCTGTGAGCTATGAGTTCCACAGAGCGGTGATACGTGGAAAGAAGTTTAAAGAGAAGCGCACCGTAGTGGATAGTGGATCGCCACGCAATGGTGGGGATGAAATTTTTCTTTACGGCGAGTTGTGCGGTTGTGGAATTAGGAATATATATAGAGTTTATATACTTACCATTACTTAAAAATCACCTAAAGTATGAAATTAATATAAAATTCTTTCATATTCATAGAAATTTACTAGAAATATGCTTCGATTTCAATTTTTAGAACTACGAAACATTTTTATTTTCACTTTTATTAACCTCTATAGATAGTCAATTGTTATAAGTTTGTAGGATAGCGAATAAATAAAAAATTATATATTATGATTTTGTATTATAAAAGCAAAATGTACAATGTTTATGACAAATAACCCCAGTTGATATAATCATTCACCAGACCACGCATCCGTTCCTTTATTCTTGGATCTGGGGTAAAAGTAATTTCATGTATAGTTTGATTTTGAACATCTGGCGTTACCTGTTCACGTCTGAAGTTAAAGAAAGCCAAATACATGCCCGCCATCAAACCAAAGTCTAACTTCTCGTTGTAAATCTTCTCAAATAGTGCCCTTGGAAGTATAAGCTCTAAATCCATACCGAAGTAATTGAGAAAATTGTTTAAAGTATCGCAGTATAAACATTTTAAATATTCCAAATGATTCCTCCTTAAGTCCTGGTCTGTGCTGCCGAAAATGAGGTACAAGAAGTCGGTAACTGGACATCCGTAGTGTACGAGCTGATAGTCAACTGGTACGACTTCACAAATTTCACCATTCTGAGAAACAAATTACGTTATTAAAATAAAATTAAGTCAAAACTTTAAGATTAAATTAAGAAGTGGCAGAGATACGCTGCAGACGAATACTTTGTCAAGAATGGCATATTGCTGGTTAGCAGCATGAATTGGCCGGCTCGACCGAGGAAGTACCACATTACCGCAGAAAACCGGCGCCTGAGTGGTAGCTTAGCTAACTCACTTCGTTCGGAGGACGACGCTATAATTAACATAGACTACGATATTGAATTTAAATCATCACACCTGTTTTCTGTAGGGGTAGACAGAGACCACATCTCGGCATCCGCGAAAGATTGATTTAGATAGGTTGATGGGATATGATACTACCGCAACATAAGACAAGGAGTGATACGGTAGCAGCTCGGAAGGCCAGGGTCGCGTACCCGTGTACCAATACCATAACTACCGGACAGCCGGCTAGGCAAAGATACTCCCTGATGATGATAAAACGCATTATAAAGGAATAATCTATACAAAGAAAATCTAACTTACCTCCTCTCTGACCATCAGATTGCTTATTTTATAGTCTGCGTGACACAAAGTACTGAACGATGGTCGGTCGTTCACGTATTGCGAATACTTCTCAAATGCGACCGGAATAAACTTCTTGATCCTCTCTTGTTCATCGGGCCTTAGTGTTTCGACGATTCTTTCACAAATCTTAGAAAAAAATCCCCTCCATTCGTCACCATACTCCACCTCATTCTGTCTGTTCTTAATCTTCGACTCGTGGAAACTGGGCATCTTCTTTCCAATAACAAACGACAGAGCATGGAACCTCGCCAACTGTTTCACGGATAATTCAGCTAGTTTCAACGGCATAGCATCCATTCTGTGTAAAGTTCTGAAGCCCCTTTTTGCTAAATTTTCAAGTATAATAAATTTCTTGTTACAATCGTAACTTTTTGCAATTTTCAACCTTTCTGTTTCAGGTATACACGCATCATTCTGTAACTGATCAAAAATATGTGACAATTCGTTGTATACGAAAGTTTCGTTTAAATATAGTACTTCTACGGAACATAATTTCATTTTTTTAAATTCGAATGCTTCTTTAACAAACAAATTTGTTTCTTGATATCCTTTAGCACTGTTACCCTTTATGTTAACTTCATATAGAAGTCCTAAAACATTTGCTCCATCTGTGGAAATCATTAGTATTTCAGTATCATAGTGGATATAACCTTCGTTATTAATTATTCTTGTTAGTTTTTCTTGTAATGTTATTGGAAGATCAGCGAATGGCACACCATTGTCTGCACTTTTAGGATTTTCCGTCATTTTAAAAATAAAATCCCACTAATTTCTTATCTCACTTGATTTTTAGTTCACTGTTGTATGTTGTGAATTGATTCAACTGCGAAATCAAAATGCCATTTGTTATTCTATTAAATAACGCATGTTATCGAGATAGAACAATGTAAATAAACGAGATAGAACAGAATAAAAACAAATACATTCAAAGAATACAATTATGTATGAAATAAAGCTATTCCTTTATTATTAAGCTATTCCTATATATATATATATATATATATATATATATATATATATATATATATATATATATATATATATATATATATATATATATATATATATATATATATATAATATAAAATTCTCTACGAGTATGTTCCTCCTCTAAATTTTTCCACTTTTCTCTCTCTTGATATTTTGATAATTGTGCCTTAAAATAGCTTAATTATGAATATTTTACACACATTATCTAAAATGAATTACAATATAATAGTACGAGCTGGGGTTCGGGGATCGGAAAAATGAAATCGGCCACTAGTTTCACTTCTCTTCATTTTAACTTTCATTCCTCTTCACTACTTCCACTTCTTCTCTTGTACTATTTCCAATTTTCTTCCGTATTAAACTTTAGACTCTCTTCAGTTTGCTAATTCGAAACCCTATGTCGGTGACTTTAGTTCTCTGGCGGAATGGTTCATTGCAAATCATATCTACCAGAGAAACTCCGAGCTCTCTTCTTTGCTATAAAAAACTGTCAATTATATAAATTAAATTATACCGATTATGCAATTTTATATAATGGTAGATTGCAATATACGTATTATTTATTTTATATATTAAAGAAATCGCGGTGGAGCATGGAAGTGCCAACCCTACTAAATTAAAAAAAAAAACATTTAGCAGGAAAATCATTTGAATAATCCGACAAAGCGCTAACGACGCAGTAGAGAGCTCAACACCTAAAGAATTGTCTATTCCCTCGCTTAATCTGTGGACTTTTTGGAAGAACAATGGTTAATATTTTGCATTTATAAATGCACGTGCTTTTTATATGGCTCATATATAAATAAAAGCAAAAACGCTGTAATTAACACGGACGTCAATAACTTTTTTACATTGTAAAGGTACATAACAGTAATCCTTTGTATGGACAGTCAAAAGTTTTACTTAGCTAAGATCCGCGACAAGCAAAACAATAACAGAAAATTAATAATGTGTGTTTTTCGTTGGGTTAAGTGGATTTATTTGGAACTTAAACCAAAAATTTACTGAAAATCGGCCATCAATTCTCCACCCACCAACCGAAGACAACCGAAAAACTTTTCGGTTTCTATACCTGAAGACGCCTCGTGTTGGGGCGAAACACGTGTCGTTTACAAGATGGAAAAGTGATAGTGTGTGTTTGGTGTTGTGTATAGTGGTTGGTGGGTGGAGAATTGATGGCCGATTTTCGGTAAGTTTTTGGTTTAAGTTCCAAATAAATCCACTTAACCCAACGAAAAACACACATTATTAATTTTCTGTTATTGTTTTGCTTGTCGCGGATGTTAGCTAAGTAAAACTTTTGACTGTCCATATAGTGATGGATTTCCGCAAAGTAACGCCTGACTCCATTAATAATCTTAAGTAATCCTTTGTCAACATGCGCAACCCGCGCTGACTGTAATTGGTGACGATGCCATTTTCATGGATGATTATGCTCGGGCCCACCGTTCTGGCGACGTAGATGCTTATATGCAAGAGGTCAGTATTCGTCGTTTGGACTAGCCAGCGCGGAGCCCCGAACTTTACCCCATTGAGCACGTCTAGGACCTCCTAAAAAGGCTAGTACGATCTGTCCAATCATCTTCATCAAAACATCAGGGAGCTTAAACGTGTGATCTCGGCTGAGTGGGAACACATTGCACAGTACACCATCTAATGTCTTGTGGAAAGCATGCCAAGACGATTACATGCCGTATTTATTTAAATGGGAGGTCATACTCGTTATTAATTTTTATTCTTTTAATGTCTTCTTTTATTAAAGTACCATAAACACACTTGTAGCCTTAATTTCACTATACCCATAAAATGTTTCTATTCTACACACTGATTTCTGTTTACATTAACTACAACACGGATTGTAGGATTTAAGTGTTAAAAAGAATTCTAAAAAAGAAATTGCTAGTCGTATAAGCTAATGACATGCCTACTAAAAATATTAATAATATCCAAAGAAAAACCAATGAATGGAAGGTGGCCGATTTTTTTTTGCAAAGGATTATATTTCAATATAGTGGCAATGGGCTGGACACGTTTGTCGGAGAACCAACAATCGTTGGAGTAGACGAGTGCTGGAGTGGAGACCGCGACTCGGCAAACGTAGTGTGGGACGCCCTCCTGCTAGATGGAGCGACGATCTGCACAAGGCGGCTGGCAGAGACTGGATGCGTGTAGCCGAAGATCGGGCTAGGTGGCGCGCCTTGGGTGAGGCCTATGTCCAGCAGTGGACTGCCGCGGGCTGATATTGATATTGATTGATATTGATATTTCAATATAATATTGTGTAATAAAAACTTAAAAGTAAGTTTATAAAATGAATATAGTTTATATTTATGTAAAATAATGTGTTTTTGTGTTTGTACGAGTTTGTGTGTGAGCTTTTGCAAGAGAGAAGTGGATGTCGATATATAATATTTTTTGCAAAGGATAAACTCCTTACTAGACTTTTCATCTGTTAAAAATCACCGTAAGTGTGAAATTACTATAAAATTCTTGTAAAAAAAATTATTAGAAATATGGCTTATTTCAATTTTTAGAACTTCGAAGACTTTAATTTTAGTTTTATTAGCCTCTATAGATTATTAATTGTTATAAGTTTGTAGGATAACAAATAAATAAAAAATTATATATTATAATTTTGTATTATAAACGCAAAATGTACAATGTGTATCACAAATAACCCCAGTTGATATAATCATTTAGCAGACCACGCATTCTTTCACTTATTCTTGGATCTGGTGAAAAAATAATTTCAAGCAGCGTTTTATATTGAATATCTATCATATCCTCTTCACGTGTGAAGTTAAAGAAAGCCAAACACATGCCCACCATCAACCCAAAGTCTAACTTCTCGTTGTAAATCTCCTCAAATAGTGCCCTTGAAAGTATGAGCTCTGAATCCATACTGAAGTAATTGAGAAAATTGTTTAAGGTGTCGCCACTATCAACATTTTAAATATTCCAAATGATTCCTCCTTAAGTTCTGGTCGGTGTTGCAGAAAATGAGGTACAACAAGTCAGTAACTGGACATCCATAGCATACGTGCTGATAGTCCACTGGTATGACTTCGCAGATTTCACCATTCTGAGAAACACAAAACGAACGTGGGTTGGCGGAGAAGAAGGAAAAAGGATAAAGAAGAAAGAAAACGACAGGGGTAAGGAAAGATGGATTTAGACAGAATAATAAGGATTTGACATACTACAAAGGAAAAATAAGAGAGATACGGAAGTAGCTAGAGAGGCCGGGGTCGCGTACCCGCGTACCAATACCATACCTACCGGATAGGCGATTAGGCAAAAATACTACAGGCGGCTAGGTAAAGATACTCCCTGATGATGATAAAAACGATAATAAAAGACTAATCTATTGAAAGAAAATCTATCTTACCTCCTCTCTGACCATCAGATTGCTTATTTTATAGTCTGCGTGACACAAAGTACTGAACGATGGCCTATCGTTCACGTATTGCGAATACTTTTCAAATGCAACCGGAATAAACTTCTTGATCCTCTCTTGTTCATCGGGCCTTAGTGTTTCAACGATTCTTGTCACAAATCCTTGAAAAAAACCCCTCCATTCGTCACCATACTCCACCTCAGTCGGTCTGGTCTTAATCTTCGACTCGTGGAAACTTCTTTCCAATAACAAACGACAAAGCATGGAACCTCGCCAATTGTTTCACGGATAATTCAGCTAAGGCTAATTCAACGGCATAGCATCCATTCTGTGTAAAGTTCTGAAACCCCTTTTTGCTAAATTTTCAAGTATAATAAATTTTTTGTTACAGTCGTAACTTTTGGCAATTTTCAACCTTTCTGTTTCAGGTATACACGCATCATTCTGTAACTGATCAAAAATATGTGACAATTCGTTGTATACGAAAGTTTCGTTTAAATATAGTACTTCTACGGAACATAATTTCATTTTTTTAAAATCGAATGCTTCTTTAACAAACAAATTTGTTTCTTGATATCCTTTAGCACTGTTACCCTTAATTTTAACTTCATATAGAAGTCCTGAAAACATTTGCTCCATCTGTGGAAATCACTCGTATTTCAGTATCATAGTGGATATAACCTTCGTTGTTAATTATTTTTGTTAGTGTTTCTTGTAGTGTTATTAGAAGATCAGCGAATAGCACACCATTGTCAGCACTTTTAAGACTTTCTGTCATTTTAAAATAAAAATCGCACTAATTTATTATCTCACTTGATGTTTAGTTCAGTATGTGGTGAATTGATTCAACTGCGAAATCAAAATATCATTGTTATTCTATTAAATAACGAATGTATTCTTTGATTATTTATACTTTGAATATATTGTATTTGTTTTCAATGTTATCGAGGTGGATAACATTGAAAACAAATACTATATGACGGCGCTTCAGCACCGAGAGTGATTTATCTTTGTCAACGACAAAGAATGAGTCATTTTAGTCATAGACAAAGCGTGCGTTTTCTGTGTCAAGAACATAGAGTGAGTGGTCTTTGTGCACCCCTCTAGCGGAGCGTCGTATATATGGACCTGGGACGGCCACATTCGGATACAGTTCGAATAGAGGTGCCACCAGCGCGCCGTGTCTGCGACGAACCGCTTAGTGTTCGATTTAATAAGTGATTTGTGTATAAAGTGAAGTGAAATGTACTGTAGTAATTATAATCCATTGTCAGTGAGTTCGATTCCCATCGCCACGCCTACGATTATCAGAATGAAAACTGAATGCAAAGGCCCTCTTGCATTTACATATATATTCAAAGAATAAACAATCATGCCACACGTTAAATAAAATTAATTATAATACATATAATAAACGGGTAAAAAAAAGATGTAATGAAATAAAAATCATAAGTAGATTTATTGTAGAATTATTTATATCAAAGTATATATATAACGCTTTCACAAATGAAAAAAATATTCTTATTAAAAAGAAATATTGTTTTCGTTTGGTTTCAGCTGAAGTGACATCGAATTGAAGCTGTTTTGACACTATGACTGCAAATGTGTATACATTTTTACACAGCAGCTAACATGAAGACTTTTCCCGCCAACTTACATCAGTGAAGAAATTGTGTTATTATTTCATATTTAGAATCTTATTATATTGTTATTAATTATATTGTTTAATTGTGATGGTGTATTATACAATATAGTTCGATTGAGGTGTATAAGTAAAGTGATATGAAATAAATGCTTGTATAGTGACTTTTTAAGTTGACTAAAAATAAGGTTTTGATAAAATAGCCACCATTTTTGCAAGAAGTAACGTGACAATCTGACTAGTTACGTTTCGAAAGATTTGATATTATTCTATTTTACTTGACACTGGCATAATAGTTATAACTAATTGCCATTAGAGAAAAAAAAAACGAACGAGTACGACTACTTAAAAATACTTTCACAAACAATTATTACAATGTTTTTATTTATTCTATACTTGGGGCTTACTAAAGATATTTTAATTGGCAAACTCAATCATGAAATACAGAGATACTTAACAAGTAGATATACATATCGACGCAAATAAACGAAAACGTAGTAAGCCGTAAAATGAATTTTGTCTGATCACTCAAAAATAGTCAATTTCGACGCTGTACAAAATTTTATATTGGTCATAGAGCTGTGAGACCCAGACCATTGATCGCAGTATTTTTTTCTGATCCGAATACGCAATATAATTTTTGAACGTTTGTGTCATTTACAGCGTTTTTGTTTTTTTGCGTCCGATATGTATATGGGTTGTGTAAAAAGTACATGCAATTAAAAATGCAATATATTAACCGTTATTCTTTCAAAAAATCCACGGATAAAGCGAAGGAATACACAAGTCTGCATATAATAAAAAAATTTGGATATTTGCGTTATTTACAGCATTTTTATGTTTTTGCGTCAATATATGGGTTGTATAAAAAAGTACATTCAATTATAAATGCAATATATTAACCGCATTATATGCAAAAGGTCACGGGTAAAGCGAGGGAATACACAAGTCTGCATGCAATAAAAGTTTTTGCACATTTGTGTCATTTACAGCTTTTTTCGTGTTTTTGCGTCGATATGTATATAGGTTCTGTAAAAAGTGCATGCAATATATTTACCGTTATTCTTTCAAAAAATCCACAAATAACACGCCCTTGTTTTATTTGTGGATTTTTTGAAAGAATGTATTCCCTACTACACAAGGCTACATGCAATTGTGTCATTTACAGCCTTTTTATGTTTTTGTGTCTATATGTATATGGGTTGTATAAAAAAGTACATACAATTATAAATGCAATGCCGTTATTCTTTCAAAGAATCCAGCGATAAATCGAAGGAATACACAAGTCTTTAGGTGTTAAGCTATCTACTGCGTCGTTAGCGCTTCGTCGGATTACTCAAGTGTTTTTTCTGCTAAATGTTTTTTCAATTTAGTAGGGTTGGCACACACATGTTCTAACATCATTTCTTTAATATATAAAGTAAAAAAGCCTTTATTGGTCTCAACCATTAATTAACAATGAATAATTTATGTATATTGTACAATTGACGGCTTGTGCTTTGATAAAGGCTTCCTCCAAAGTTTTCTATGCAGCTCTATTTCTTGCTAATCCTATCCATCCTTTTCCTGCAACTCTTCTGAGATCATTTTCCCAGCGTTTTGTTTATCGCCCTTTGCTTCTTTTTTCCGTCTCTCGGATACCACTCTATTTTTGTCTATTTCTTCTTTTATATATAAATCAGATTAGATCAGAGAAATCTTACAGTCTTTCATGTCTTATTTGAACTTTCTGTAGGCCGCTGCTCCCACAGTCCGATTTCTTCTGATTTTTTTTTAACAGCTTTTACATTAATGGGCAAGGGATCGCCCTATTTCTGGACGAAATGGACAATAACCCACATCGCTTGTCCAAGGCAAATTGACGATTATTATTGAGAATTACGATACCCTTGCCTTGAAGTCAATACGTAGTTTAATATTGGTAGAGCCACGCTGCAGACGAATACTTTGTCAAGAATGGCATAATATTTGTCTGTAGCATGAAAGGGGCGGGTCCCACCGGTCACGGGGGAGTACCTCACTCCCGCAGAAAACCTGCGTCTAAGTGGTAGCTTACCTACCGCGCTGCGTACGGTAAGCGGCTGAGTTTCGGAAACCCAACATTCTCCCCCCTCCCTCTAAATTTAAAACTCATACCACAACATGCATACTGACATAACAAAACACACACACACACACACATACACTCACATAGTGCACACACACAGGTTTTTATATTTAATTCTTTATTATCATTAAAGTTTATGAATTATTTTCCTCTACATTTTTGATATTTGTGTTGTTACAATGTATTATTAACTAACGGAAGAGCCTAGTTGCTCACAATACAGAGAATCCTAGAGTAGTCCGAAGGAGAATCCTAGAGTCCTGTAAAATATGTAAAATTTTGTAAATAAAAGTTTTATTATTTTAAAGAACCTGTGCCAACCCTGAAACAAACGAGCCCTTGGGACATTACCGCTTCACTAATTCGATTCCTGATTTATATCACCAGCGCGGACGATCGCCGGCCGGCGCGGGATTACGCGGTTTTACCACTCCTCCGGGATTCGATGCCCATTTTGGCGGGATAATTGCGCTCGTACTGTAACAAAATTGCGATGTTGCCGGTTTTAATTTAAAAGTAATTTCTCTCTTTTGCTGAAAGTCATTTGAAGACATTTTGTTATTAAATCATGTCTCATTGAGATTATCAGTATCTGAACTTATATTTCATGTCATTGCATTGCGCCGTTTCTTCCCCGTTCAGGCGAAACTCATTGCTAAATAGTGGTAAGAGCTTGACAAATGAAATGTTCTTACGTAGAAATAAAGAATTTGAGTTTGCATATAGAACATATTATTTATTCATTCATTTAAAGTAATGGCTTATAGTTTTAGTTTATTTTCCTGTGTGCCACATCTGGGGCAGAGGACGTCCATAGTGCTCCGCCATCGCGTTCTAACTTGAGCTACGCGCTTTATTTTGCTCCAGGTTTATATATAATATCAATGCAACTTTATAATACTAGTCAATTAAGTCGGAAAAAAATCTGGCCTCTGAGAGCTATCTTGGCGTACGCTGCCAATAATGGAGTAACACAAAGATGATGTACCGTAGGATTGTTTGTCTTGAATAGTTCTAAATAAAAGTCCGCGACAGCATATATCTACCTTTTATATGGAAGCCACTATGAACAAAATTGTGAACCATAAATTAAGTTAAAAAAATATATTTATTTAAATTGATCTGTCACGAAACTTAATGTGGCAGACCAAATTCCACGCGAGCGAAGCCGCGGGCAAAAGCTAGTTATATAGTCCCCTAATTCCCACGAGGTTGAGAAGCGACTAACGGAGAGCCGTTTCGCTACGATGAATGTGAAAGGAAGGATGGATGAATGTGGAGGTAGCAAGGAAGGTGTGCCGGGATCGTAGCGGATAGCGAACTGTGGTCTTTGCCTACCCCTACGGGAAACAGGCATGACGATATGTATGTATGTATGTAGTGCATGTGGAGAAGCACTGTGGACGCACTCTACCCTACCTCGGGGACATAGGACCATAAGAAGAAGAAAAGAATGTAATGGATGTCCCGCGGCAGAAGTAGGTTTTTAACATTAAATACTATTTTTGAATGTAACTTTTGTGAATATAGACGTGAAATTGGTTCTGATATTTTGTTATTGCCCGTTGTCGAAAAATCCTTTACTATCGAAGTGTAAGTGTCCATTGGGCAGAAATACGAACTCTGCCTCAATCTATTTTAATAAAGGAATACGTGTCGAAATATACCATAATACAATAATGACTAGACACGCATGCTTATTTATGGTCTGTGTTTGGTTCTTCAAAGCCGATATTAGAGATATAAACAAAGCATACTGGATAGAAGGCGCCGATAATGGAAGGCGCAATATATTATCTGCTCAAGTACTGATCGACGTGATTAATTATGGCAGGGGTCGGAGGTAATTTCCTTCAATTTTGTTAAGAGAGATTATTGCGTATGTGTATATGTACGTATAGTATACTAGGGATGTCCATATGAATATCGATGTTTTAACATCGATGTTTCGTTGTGTATTTAAAAAAAAAATACATAAATAAATTTAAAAAGCATTTACAGGATAACAACATTTGTCAACAAGTATTAAAGGACTTTTTCCACCAGATTACATTAGTGACTATCAAATGAAAATATATGAATGTCCATATGAATATCGATGTTTTAACATCGATGTTTCGTTGTATATTTAAAGAAAAATTTTACATATTATAAATAAATTCAAAAAGCATTTACAGGATAACAACATTTGTCAACAAGTATTAAAGGACTTTTTCCACCAGATTACATTAGTGACTATCGAATGAAAATATATGAATGTCCATATGAATATCGATGTTTTAACATCGATGTTTCGTTGTGTATTTAAAGAAAAATTTTACATAAATAAATTTAAAAAGCATTTACAGGATAACAACATTTGTCAACAAGTATTAAAGGACTTTTTCCACCAGATTACATTAGTGACTATCGAATGAAAATATATGAATGTCCATATGAATATCAATGTTTTAACATCGATGTTTCGTTGTATATTTAAAGAAAAATTTTACATAAATAAATTCAAAAAGTATTTACAGGATAACAACATTAGTCAACAAGTATTAAAGGACTTTTTCCACCAGATTACATTAGTGACGTTGTTTATTTTCATACTTTTACGTTATTATCTAGCTATATTGTTTAATTTTTGTGGCGAATTATACAATATAGTTCGATTGAGGCGTATAAAATGAGTGAAACGAAATAAATGCGCGTGTCGTGACATTTTAAGTTTTCTTTTCTTTTCTTTGAATGCAATTAGTTACAACTATTATGCCAGTGTCAAGTAAAATACGATAACATCAAATCTCTTGTAATGTAACTAGTCAGCTTATCACATTACGTCTCGATAAAATGGTGGCTATTTTACCAAAACTTTCTATGGACTTTTCAACTTAAAAAGTCACGATATATACGCATTTATTTCATATCACTTAATTTATACACCTAAATCGAACTATATTATATAATTCGCCACCATAATTAAACAATATAACTGATAATAATATAAGATTATACAAATGAAATAAAAACACAACGTCACTGATGTAAATTGGCGGGAAAAGTCCATGCAAGTTTTTTGTAAATTGTGTAAATACTTGACATTGGCATAAAATTTATAGTTAACTGCCATAAAAAAAAAAATAATAACAAAGCTATCAGTGCGGAACGGCGAGATACTTCTAGACGTATAAATAGAGCTTTACAATGAACAATACGGCGCCATTGAAGATTTATAGCTTTCGCTTTAAAATACGTTATAACTATAAAGTTGTACGGTATGTATTGAAATAGGTATAGAAATATCTAGAATAGAAATAGAAAAGTATATTTGCAATATAGATATTATTTTGTAAATATCAAAAAAGAGAGTATACGTAAAAAAAAATTAAATAGTGCCAGGAAATGCTTCTTGCGTAAGCCAGGCGATCTATTGGAGTGCTCGGTGCTGGGTTTCAACAAGAACTTAAGTGGTTAGATCGAGGAGCACAGTAATGAAATTTATTAGGATACACACATACACACACACACATTTTATACGTATATATATATATATATATATATATATATATATATACGTATATATATATATATATATATATATATATATATATATATATATATATATATATATATATATATATATATATATATATATATATATATATATATATATATATATATATATATATAAAATCTAAGAGTAATCTGTGGTCTTTGAGTAGCCAGAGACCACAAATCACTCTTAGATTTTACGGGGATGATGATATGTATGTATAATATGTAAGTACATATGTATGAAATAGACAAATAATTCCTACACGCACACAAGAAAAAGCTAATAGAATTATACAATATTATTGCATGTAAATCTAAGAGACGTTACTAGCTTCAGACCAAAAATTCTAAACACGAATCGACTTATTACAGCAAACAAAGTAGTGATAGGACAAATTTGCCAGGCTCTTTTAGCGTACGCGCCATAATCGGAACGTGGAAGAAGAGAATTACGTTCGTTTATACGCAATTATACGTGTAATTATTATTTATTATCCACCATTAACGTCCAACGACGCAATTGGACTGTAAGGAGACGAATAGTGCGTGCTGAGACTCGCTGATCACAGACTACCTACCATTTATAGTAAGCTCCTTACAATGGCAGATTTACGGGGCTTTGCAAAATCTCTGGTACTGGCGGGCATCCAAATATCTACAATTTTAAATCATAAACAAGGCTTTAAAAATATTTTTAGTGCCACCTTTTCTTTATGGGATAAGAAGGCAAACGAGCAGGCGTGTCACCTGATGGAAAGCAATCAACTCCGGCCATAGACATCCGCAGCGCCATAGGCAATGCGGAAGCGTTGCCGACGTTTAAGGAAAGTGTCATTATGGGAGTGGGAATGGGAGAGGGTAGAGGGAGGGGGAGGGGGAAGGTGTTGGGCCTCCGGAACTCGGCCGCTCACCGTACAATACTACCGCGCGGTAGCTAAGCTACCACTCAGCTACAGCTACAAACAAATATTATGCCATTCTTGACAAAGTATTCTTCTGCAGCGTGGCTTTACCACTATAAAACCACCACCCAAGAGGTAGTTTGGAGTTGGAGGTCCCGTTGATATAAATAAGTACAGCCTGTACTAAATCTTGTGCTGCTAATTCTTCTAATGTCGAATACATATTTTTCATATTCTTTGGCTCTACCACTACTAAGATTATTATTTGTTGTGGGATAGGAAGGCAAACGAGCAGGCATGTCCTGATAGCAAGCATCCGCAGTGCCACAGGCATTGTGGAAGAGTTGCCAGCCTTTAAGAAATGTGTATGCTTACATTTATATTACAAAAAGTTCACTCTGTTGTTAATTAATCTATGCGTTTGAGTAATATAGCAATTTATAATAGGATACGTACGGTCATAAATAACAAATACATACGTAAAGGTGTCAGACATTCTGTTGCAGTTGGTAAAATTAGTTATATACATTGAACCATAGACACCGATTATACAAAATATCCTCGTTGTCTAACTTGTTTACAGTTGCTTCTGATAGATGACGCTAACGCGCGATATGGTTTGCCTGTGGGATTAGCAATATACGTTTTGTTTATAATACCGATTCGGGCTACCTCAGGGCGGAAAGCATCCGCTTTCTTGACCCGGTTGGCTCGGAAGACATTCGACCGAGCCGCCAACGGGCCTCAATCCCATCTTCAGAATCTTGCTCCCAAGGGACGTCCGCTCTCACGAGAGCTCCTCGACGAGAGTGCCTGCGACGTACCCAAAGTAGAATTCAGCCATATCTAGACGATGTAATGTCGATTAGATGCCCCAAAAGCCGCTGGGAAAAGCGGCATCAAAGACCGGGGGCCGGTCACCACCTTAAGCAGCCGTGAAAAGTTTTGTATTTTCATGTAATGTACACACTGGTCATTGGATGAGCAGCTAGGAATGTATATGTAATGCTACAAGTTTGATATAATTGAAACGTCTTTTAATTGTTTTGTTCTTATAGTTTATTTTATCTGGTGTGATGGAAAGCAATCGACACCGGCCATTAACATCTGCAGTGCAGAAGTATGTGCCATATGTAGTGCAGAAGCGTTGCCGGCCTTTAAGGAAAGTGTCATTATGGGAGGAGGAGGAAGGGAGGGGGGGTAGGCCTATGGAACTCAACCGCTCACCGGACGAAGCACGGTAGCTAGCCTACCACTCAGACGCCAGTTCTCTGCGGGAGAGCGGTACTTCCCCGGGCGAGCCGGCCCATTCATGCTACAGACAAATGTTATGCCATTCTTGACAAAGTATTCGTCTGCAGCGTGGCTCTAGCACTACAAAATTTTATTATTATTTTATTAATAAAGCTTTTATTATTTGGTTAATATTAATAGTTTCATTTTATTAAGTAGGTAGATATTTTTTTATAAATATATTTAGCATTTCAAAAATGTTATTAGTGGTCGGCGGGATTTAAATTATGAATTTACTGGTCCGTGTGGTCAAACAGTAAGGCGACTGCTGGTCTATTAGTATAGAT